>JAGSMR010000147.1:107500-375000 GCA_029286605.1 Sericinus montela
AGGTTGTGAACTCGAGACTTCTCTGGGTTCGCTTTAAATTGGGACTGACGAAGTTATTCCTTTTGGCTGTTTATGCGCCGGTGGCTTCGTCGTCAGAGCTGAGCTGGAGGAGTTTGGGAGAATGTAAGAGAAGTTCTAGACTAGGTTAGAGGAAACGAAAGAATTGTTGTATGTGGTGATTTGAATGGATGGGTTGGTACCGCTCGGCCAGGGTACGAGTCGGTGCTTGGAATGTTGGCGATAAAAGGGTTAACGATGCTGGCAAGCTTATACTGGCTGTATGCAAGGAAAGGGTCTTCTTGTGACAAACACTATGTTTAGTCACAAGAAAATCCATATGTATACTAGAACAAGAGAGAATGAGAGAAGTATGATCGATTTATTCCTGGTGGATGACCGACTGCGAAAACAGGTGATGGATACGCGGGTGTTCCGAGGTGCTGACCTGGGAACGGATCACTACCTAGTGATTACTAGATTTAGGGTCTGTTAGCGGGTTGGCGCCACCGGACAACGATACCAGAACCACAGTCGGTCGGTAGCATTCGAAGCTGGAAGCTTCAGGAAGCGGACACTAGGAATAAATATCAAGCAAGGTAGCCGAAAGCTGGACAGCATTGGTGTTAGGAAAGAATGTGTGGAAGAAATATGGCAGAGCCTTAGAGATGGAATGGTTAGTGCAGCGGAAGACGTGTGTGGAAATGTGAAAAGAGGTAGTAGTAAAAGGGTGATGCATGGTGGAATGACGAAGTGAAAGAAGCTGTAAATAAGAAGAAGAAAGCATGGTTAGACTACTTGGCCTCTAGTAATGATAAGGATATGAGAGAAGAGGAAAGAAGATATAAGCTCCAGAAAGTTCACACGAAAGCATTGATTGAGGAAGTGCGTGAAAGGAGTAGAATGGAAGTGGACGAAAGGTTGTCGCACAACTTCAAGGAGAACTCCCAACTCTTCCGGAAAGAGGTTGGAAGGACCCGGAGTGGTGTGACAGCCTTAAGAATGAATAAAGTGCTTTCGGGAACCAATGACGTCCTCTCAGAAAAATCGGACGTCATGCAGCGATGGAGCGAATTCTATAGAGATGTATGCGTGTGATGATCTTAGTGAGGATCCGGGGTGACGCCGTGATTGGTACGCCAGACTCGGACCTCGATGACACTGAGGTCATCAGTATGAAAGAGATTGAATGTGCGATTAGAAGTTTGAAATGTGGTAAGGCTGCGGGACTAGACAGAGTTACTACTGAAATGGTCAAGTATGGTGGGCCACGCGTCTGGGACAGCTTTCATCTGCTGTGCAATTTGTGCTGGCGAACGGGGCTGTTCCGGATGATTGGCGATCCGCGGTCATTGTGCCTTTATATAAAGGTAAAGGTTCACATTATGACTGCGGGTGCTATCGGGCGATCAGCTTGACCAGTTTAGCAAGTAAAGTTTACTCGAAGGTTTTGACACGTAGGATGCAAGATAAATCGGAAAGATTTCTATGGGAGGCACAATGCGGAATTAGACCTGGAAGAGGATGCACGGATCAAATGTTTTCTCTCCGCATGATCACGGAGAAGCTTCTGGCTGCTAACCAGAAGATTTTCTGTGCTTTTGTGGATCTTGAGAAAGCATTTGATAAGGTTGTAAAGAAAATGTAGGAACTGTTGCCGGGGTATGGTGTGGATGGTCGATTGCTAAGGGCTGTGCAGTCACTTTACTGTGACTGTAAAGCCACCAATATTGAGTGAGGGCATATATTACCCCATGTTTAGCGTCCAAACGGGCGTAAAACAGGGTTGTGTCATGTCTTCCTGGCTATTCATACTGTATCTCGACAGCTGTTTACAGAAGCTGAAAGATAGCTGTTTGGGTGTGAAATTGGGTGACATAAAAGTAAATTGTCTGCTTTATGCTGATGATGCAGTGCTTATAGCACCATCAGAGGCAGAACTGCAGGCATAAGTCACGTGTATGAAAGAAGAATGTGAAATTAATGGTCTCCGTTTGAATGCTAATAAAACTAAGGTTCTGGTATTTGAAAGGGACGAAGAAAGAACGAAGTGCGAAATTTGGGTAAATCAGGAATGTCTAGAACAGGAGAATGAAATTGTATACTTGGGAGTGCGTTTAGCCGGGATGGAAGATGTGATTTAGATGTGGACAGGCGTGTCGCTGCCGGGAACAAAGTCAATGGTGCCCTGACTGCGTTAATCAAAAGGCAAGGCGTTGTGAAAAGTGCACGCCTTGCAATACATAACGCAGTGTTGGTACCGACTTTGTTATATGGCAGCGAAACCTGGGTATGCCAGAAGAAGCATAAAAGCAGGTTGAATGCAGTGGAGATGCGATCTCTTCGTAAAATGTGCGGCCTTACCATGGCCGACCGAAAGCGAAACGAAGAGATTCGCAATATGGCAGGTTTGAAAGATGACCTTGTCTCAAAAATGAATAAGGGCGTGCTTCGATGGTTTGGGCACGTTGAGCGAATGAGTGAAGACCGAATGGTGAAGAAAATATATAGCGCGAAAGTTAATATTAAAAGGTGTCGAGGTAGACCGAGATTAACTTTCGAAGACCATGTGAGCAAATTGCTCGAAGAGAGGAGGGTCAAGAGTACTCGGATACCTAGATGTGCATGTATGAAGAAGATGATGAATCTGAAAGAAGCGAAAAGAAGTATGTAGGGATCGTGACACTTGGCGATCTGTTCTCTGGCTACCCCGTCAGGGATTGTGCGTGAAGATAAATAATAATAATATGATAGCCGAGCGTTTGGGTGGTCGGAATTTCAAATCAAAGAGACCAGAGTTCGTTCCGCAGGTGGCAGGCTCGTACCGATAGGGTTTTCAAAACTTATGTACGAATTATATCATTGGCTTGGAGATAAAGACGGCGACTGGCTCATCACCTGTCACGTTGTCGGAAAATATCTTCTGTGTAAGGTGGGTCGAAGGGACTTAATTGTCTAGACTATACCTCTGTCTATAATACAGGGGTATTGAAAATTGCGTGAAGATATTTATTAATTTACGTCTGTCATGAATTTAATAATTTTTTATGGTTGTTTTACTTAGACGAACCCTGTGGATGAATGTTTTGTCGACTTGAATGTCGCCGCGTTTTGGATTTCCATGTATGATTTAACTAACACTTGAGTGTATGTAAAGTCTCAAAATTTTCAGGACACTGACTATCCTAGTAAACTATGCAAAACTTAACAGATCTAATCTCAGGACAATAGTAAAAAATGCCAAAAAATTTATCAACGAATTTAAATAAATAAATATTATTTTTATTTAACAACGAATTTTGGTCTAGTAAAATTTAGAAACGAGGCTAAAAAAGTTAGGCTAATAAAAATATATGTTGCTTCTTAGTAAAGTCACTGAAGAGGTTGCTAAAAGCTTCCTTAAAGTTTCATCCATCTCCCCGTAACAGTAATTTCAACTCCATAAAAGATGAAATATATCGTGTAGTTACGGCGTAATAATGTACAGCCCTTTCTTTTCATGGATGTAACAAAACGTGACGTTAAGACATGCCTTGAACATTCAGTTGGCTACCGAAAGATGGCTGGATAACCTTCTCGAAAAATATCAGATCATCATTTCAGACTGATGACGCTCAGCCGCGTCTAAGGTGAAAAGTGTCCGGTATTGCGAACGCCAATCCGCTTTCAAAGACTGTCTGCAGTGACAAACCCTCTCCTATATCCTGCCATATATTTATTTTCAGGTAAAGCCACGCATCATTTTTTGTTGTTGCATGAATGGGCCGGCTCGACCGGGGAAGTATCACGACCTCACAGAATACCGGCGTGCAGTATAAGTTAAAAAACTTCTGCGTTTCGTCTGGTGAGTGCAGATAACCGGCATCCCACACACCCCTCTCCACCAATTCTGGGGGGGGGGGCACTCTAAGGCCAGCAACGCATCTGCTATGCCTCTGGTATTGCGGGTGTTCATGGGCGGCGGTAATCACTTACCATCGCGTGAGCCACCTTCTCGTTTGCCTCCCTTTTATATAAAAAAATATAGTGTGCGAAAGTGGACTAAGAAGCCGTTAAGTATGTCATAGTAGTAGTAACACTTTGATTAAGTTCTAGAATGCCTTGGACACAGGCTCCTACTACAGTGCCCCAAACAAGCTTCGATGAAATGTGGATCGAAAAGACTTAACTGTCTAGACCACTGTCGATCCCAGTATTGGGAATATGAGTTAAAATAACTACAGTGACTATAAACTAAATGCGAGCTTCAACTATAACAAAAACACATTTCGCAGTATTAATTTCGATCGCAGAAACTCGGAAATATTTTAGAACTAAGTTACCCAAAACTGTAAAGCTAAGTTGAAAAACAACTTTGAAATTCAAAGACCCGGTGGCACAGTTTTAGAACTAGCTTAAGTTATTTATAAATACTAATCTGGAGCTCGTATCCAGCCGCATATGTGACGCAGGTCATTAAGGGATTAACTTGCTTGAAGATGAACTTTAGATGAAGTTTCTCATGATATCCTAAATTTTTTTTTATGAGCGACCGCAGAGATTGACTCTGCGGTCGCTCATCGTAGAGTCTACTTGCTTGAGGATGCCTTGTTTTGAGGCGAAACACGTGTCGCGTTTTCGGTGGTGGTATATATTACCTGGTTTGAGTGTAGTGGTGGTGGTGGTGCATACAGTGGAATTAGTGCACACATCTGTGGAATTAGTGCACGCATCTGTGGGAGGGAGGGTGGTGCTCTTCTTCTCTTCGGACCAGGTAATATATACCTTTTTATATTTTCATGCGGAAGGTTGCGAAGTAATTTTTTCAATAACAACTTTACAATGAATTTCCACAAAGTAACGACTAAGTCAATTAACTATATGTTATTTATATCGTGACTATGTATAATATTATGTACATTGCACAACTTCATATGCAAAAATAATAATGGCATGTGTTACGGTATGAGGAGAAAAACAGCACAACCTTCGCTCCCTCAGAGACGTGCACTAACTCCAAAGAATGCACTTCCTTCACTGAATAAGCATAATACTCCACAGCACGCAATGTTCTCCAACTCCGTTTATTACGCGACGCGTGTTTCGTCTGAACACGGGACATTGTCTAGCAAAGGACCAACATCATATTCGCTTAATCATCACAGGATTCGATTCTCAAATTTTTTTTAAATACATCTCTATTACTAGAACTCAGGTCTCTTGACTCGCATTCTGATGAATCGTAGTCCTAAAAATTCATATGTATCTAACAAATATTTGCCCCTAGCGGGATTCGAACCCGCAATCCATGGATTCAAAGGGTCCCACATACTTAAAAACAACAATAAGCATTATATTAGTAACACGGCTGGTAAAACCGCGGGGCACAGCTAGTTATAAACCTAAATACTCCCGAGATAAGGATGACTTAATTTACTGCATCCACTTAAGTAAATCGTAAATGTTATACGATTTAATAAAAATTAATTACACTTGTAAAACTCCCGTTCAGAATAGCTACTACGGCGAGCAGTTTTTTTATTTCATTTCAAAAATAAAATAACAGCCTTTTAATTTGCAGACATTGTTCTGATATTAGATATAAGCATCTTAAGCACTTGTTTTATGAAATCAGAAATAACGACGGCACCACAAACACGCAGTCTAGAGAAAATTAAAAAAAAACGATTTTTCTAGATTGACCTCTCCGGGAATCGCAGCCAAAACCTCAGTGGTGGCAACATCATGAAAACCGGTGTGTACGCCAATCGTCCACGGAGGTCTTCAAATATTTCTTTAGTTCGCGTATTATGTAATTAATATTGTATTTATATCGTATTGTACTTATTCAACGCAATCACATTTATATCTTTACTAATTCTTTGTTCAAACTGAGTGGAAACGGTAAATATTATTTCGCGGAGAAATTAAACACAGGCTGCCACTTCAAGACCGTCTAATACAAACGGGAAAATTTCTGTTAGCATTTCTAACAAAACTATTATTTTCAGACTTCTTAGCATACGTACATATATACACAGCGGTCTGTTATAGTCCACTGCTGGGCATAGGACTCTCCCGTGTGAGGGTTTGCTACAATCGGCAAGCAGATTTACGATTGCAATACCAGATATTTCCACTTTAGCTGCCTTAGATCTTTTTTAGCATTTATTTATTAGTTATTAAGTATTTTGCACCATTACCCGATGACCTTATTGATAGTGAAATTGCCTTTGAACCTAATGATGGCGGGTTCAAATCGCGATACAAGCAAATATATGATTGGTATAGTATTGTACTCAAGTCTTAGATGTTTGTGTGTATTTATAATATATCTTCACGCCATTCCCAATACCCCCTGTATTGGGGCAGAGGTCTAAACAATTAAGTCGTTTCGACTCACCTTCCACCAAAGATATTTTGGAATAACTTGACAGGTGGTGAGCCCGTCGCCGTCTTTTATGTCCAAGCCAACGATATAATTCATACATTTTTTGAAAAACTCTAGACTAGAATTCCGACACCCAACCACGAGGGTGACGAGGTTTATAAAAAATATATAAATATAATTTTTAAATAAAATTTGGTTTATCTTAAGATTTTTATTGGTTATGAAGCATATAAGTTACGATGAACTTTTTGTTATTAAATTAAAGAGAAAAATTTTTTATAATTTCAACTGACTCAGGCGGGAACCGTGTCATACACGCATCAGTTGAAATTTTAAATCTCTTACTTTATTTATGACTGTTTTTGGCAAAGGCGCCATTTTACATTATTTTTGCACATTACAACTTAATATTCATGACGTTTAAGCCAAGAAATATTAAAAGTATAACGCCAACTAATTATTATGCATTTTTTTTGCTATTTAAAAAACTTAAAGCCTTGTAAATATCATTTGGCTATCTACAAATGGCGGGATAACCATGTGGAAAAATACTAGGCCTACATAAGTTCAGCGAATATATAATATTAGTATAAGAATAGTTAAGAATGACTTTACATAAGCAAAGTCATTATTTAATGATGGAAGATATAGTAATGTAGGGTTGTACTAAAACTTAGACTTTACTTTGTTCGGAAATTATTAGGTTAGACTATTTTATCTTTACGCTATTTCCAATACTGGGGTAAACAGAGATCCAGGCAATTAAATACTTTTGACTTAGCTTTAACCGAAGACAATTTTTGGACAACGTGACAGGTGGTGAACCTTACGCCGTCTTTATGTCCTAGCCAACGACATAAATTGTACATAAGTTTTTGAAAAACTCATTAGTACGCGCCTACCACCTGGGGACTCGGATCTCTCGACTCGAATTTCGATTACTCAACCACTCGTGTATCATGACTTTGTACAAAAAAATTGGCTATATATTCAACTCCTGGCGTAAGTAGTATTATAAACATATTTTTAAATGAATGCCTTGTTTATTTGACAATCAAAAATAGTGAAAGGAATTTCAATATAATTAATGAAGGAGTTGTAACTAAAATTATTAAAGACACCAGTATTATTCACAAGTGAAACTGCGAGGCGCAGCTAGTTTGATACATAGCGGTCTCAGGGGACATAATCTTTGTAAGAAAATATTTTCTAACCGAAAACACCAACGAGATAAAACCAGACAGAGATAATTCAGTAAAACAAAGAAATGTCGACTCAACTTGTTCTCATTTCATTCTCATTACTCCACTAAAGTGAACAATGAAAGGAAAGATTCATTCGTCACCGCTACGCAAGTGCTACGCCGTAGCGCATTTCAATGATTTAACGCCCTAATAAAGTTTAAAGCTTGAGTAATGTGATGCGATAATATAACAAAGCAGTTTGTAGATTGCCGCTTATCAAGAATAGATTGTAATTAAAAGTCTTTGTTAATTATACATTTTTTGTTAAATTTTAAAGCTTAGCTAATCTTTTTGTTTCACAATTCGAAAATTACTTATTTTATTAAGAGTCACGATAGCCGAGGGGTTGGGTGGTCGGAATTTCGAGTCAAGAGACCCGAGTTCGATCCGCAGGTAGCAGGTTCGTAGCATTGGGTTTTTTAAAAACTAATGTACGAATTATATCGTTGGCTTGGACATAAAGACGGCGACGGGCTCACCATCTGTCTGGTTGTCTCGAAAATATCTCATTTGAGTCATAGATGTTTATATTTTTATATATTTATCATGTATATACATAATATATTTATGTAATACATTGTACCGTTCGCTTACACTAAGACTGCGCTGAGCTCATCACCTGTCACGTTGTCTTGACAGCCAACCACATGTGACAACACTAAATAAGATTCCGTTAGAAGTGGATCGAAATAACTTCAGTGTCTAGACCTCTGTTTACCCCAGTTCTTGGAAAATGCAACAAAAAAAAATTATGTATTCATTATGAAATCAATATGTGACATAGACATGTATCTACGTATTATGTCATAACGGCCTTGAAAAGTCCACTCCCGGACATAGGCCTGAACTAAAGAAAGGTTCGCATATATATAATTATATTAATGAAAAGTCACTATAGCTGAGTGGTTGGTCACGAGACCCTAGTTCAATCTCCAGGTGGCAGGCCTCTGTCTACCCCTGTATTGTGAATTGCGTCACGGTATTTATTTATTTATTTTATATTAATGACAGTAACCCCTAGGAATGACGTGATCACTCCCAAACTATTTCTAGAAAATATTACGTCACATTTGTATAATACATTATATTGTTTTTTTTTTACATTATTTATTTTTTGTAATTAAAAAATATAGTTTTTAAGTATTAAAAATATGTTTTTTTAGTAAATTAAATAACAAAATATAGTCTACTACTCTTAATCTTAGTTCCCTTATAAGAAATAAATAATAATACATACTAGCGGGATTTCATTCAACCCGCAATCCTTATCTTCGAAGGCACGGTTACTACAACCAACTGGACTGTCGGGTCGTCAAGTTCATTGTTTCATAATTACAGCTAAAAATAAAAATCATATGTCTTCACGCCATTCCCAATATAGTGGTAGATAGAGGTCTAACAAATTAAGTCGTTTCGCCTCACCTAAACTTATTTACAGCTAATGAGGCAAACATAATTTCAGAAAATAAAAAATACATAAAAAGGACGCTATCTATTATGTCTACACAGAGGTCCCAAGCATACATTTTTATCATAAAATGTCCTTTTACAAATGCGCCATCTATGAGAACGCGAAGTAACCACATAGCAGTGTTAGTTACTAATCGAACGAGAGCGCTGATTTTTCTAAGACTTATAGTAGCCGCTTCAATTTTACAAAAACTATGCTTAATTGAAACCTATTTAGTTTCATACATTTTTTCCTTTAATTTACTAATTCAATTATTGTTTTATTCAACGTGCGGTTCTACACTATTTCACATAATGGTAAAACAATTTTTATATTAATTTTGTTACAGCGCCATCTATCTAACAGTTACTGTATTAACATGAAAAACTTTCAGCTTTCTCATATTTGTTGCACAGCGCTGTAGAATGAGGGAAGGTTTCTTTATGATATTGTTTCACAGTCCTTACGAAAATTTTCGTATGAGCTGATAAGCTCTATAGCGATAATGAGCGAGAAATATTTTTATATTTTGTTCATACTGAGCTGCATACTTTTTTATTAATGCAAATTCATATCAAAATAGTATGTAAACATGTAATCATAACCTTGATATAGCAGCTTCGGTACAAAAAAAACTTTGATATTCAATTCCGGCTTGTTTAAAGCTATAATAATATGAAATGCATACATAGCTACAAACATATTTAGGCACAATATCACATACATTGCTCTGATCCCAAAGTCAGTAGCAAAGCCTATGTTTCATGGAATCAAAAACAACGAAAAATTTTTAAAAAGTGCTTACACACCCGTCTGGAATCAGACAGGACCATAAAACTGGCGATACCGCGAAAACTTACGAACCGCGTATGCTTCTGGTCCCTGCCCATGATTTTACTATGACATGACTTAAAATTGGTACATAAATACTTAAGACCTAGCGTAGCCTAGCTAAATGGATGAACTCGGCAGGGAAAACCATGAGAGATGGACTATCATTACTATATTTACTATTGCTTATTATTATTATTCTGGCTGACGTAATGGAATAACGTTGACAAAATACTAATTATCATAAGCCTTCAAGTATCGCGTGCCGTTAGGGGTAATCAATAGTGCTCTTGCGTTTTCCTTGAGCCCTTTAAATTAATTGTTTGTGCGTAATTAGTTAGAATAATAGTTACCTAAAATAATTTTAATTAGTCACAAATACAATTTTAAATTGACTTTAAAATTAGTGGTTAATAATCGGAATCATAGATCGGAACAGGTGGTAGGATAATAATAATAACCAAAAGTTTTTTTTTTTTTTTTTCATAAAATGTCCTTTTACAAATGCGCCATCTATGAGAACGCGGAGTAACCACATAGCAGTGTTAGTTACTAATCGAACGAGAGCGCTGATTTTTCTAAGACTTATAGTAGCCGCTTCAATTTTACAAAAACTATGCTTAATTGAAACCTATTTAGTTTCATACATTTTTTCCTTTAATTTACTAATTCAATTATTGTTTTATTCAACGTGCGGTTCTACACTATTTCACATAATGGTAAAACAATTTTTATATTAATTTTGTTACAGCGCCATCTATCTAACAGTTACTGTATTAACATGAAAAACTTTCAGCTTTCTCATATTTGTTGCACAGCGCTGTAGAATGAGGGAGGGTTTCTTTATGATATTGTTTCACAGTCCTTACGAAAATTTTCGTATGAGCTGATAAGCTCTATAGCGATAATGAGCGAGAAATATTTTTATATTTTGTTCATACTGAGCTGCATACTTTTTTATTAATGCAAATTCATATCAAAATAGTATGTAAACATGTAATCATAACCTTGATATAGCAGCTTCGGTACAAAAAAAACTTTGATATTCAATTCCGGCTTGTTTAAAGCTATAATAATATGAAATGCATACATAGCTACAAACATATTTAGGCACAATATCACATACATTGCTCTGATCCCAAAGTCAGTAGCAAAGCCTATGTTTCATGGAATCAAAAACAACGAAAAAATTTAAAAAAAAGTGCTTACACACCCGTCTGGGAATCGAACCCAGGACCATAAAACTGGCGATACCGCGAAAACTTACGAACCGCGTATGCTTCTGGTCCCTGCCCATGATTTTACTATGACATGACTTAAAAATTGGCACATAAATACTTAAGACCTAGCGTAGCCTAGCTAAATGGATGAACTCGGCAGGGAAAACCATGAGAGATGGACTATCATTACTATATTTACTATTGCTTATTATTATTATTCTGGCTGACGTAATGGAATAACGTTGACAAAATACTAATTATCATAAGCCTTCAAGTATCGCGTGCCGTTAGGAGGTAATCAATAGTGCTCTTGCGTTTTCCTTGAGCCCTTTAAATTAATTGTTTGTGCGTAATTAGTTAGAATAATAGTTACCTAAAATAATTTTAATTGGTCACAAATACAATTTTAAATTGACTTTAAAATTAGTGGTTAAGTAATCGGAATCATAGATCGGAACAGGTGGTAGGATAATAATAATAACCAAAAAGTTTTTTTTTTTTTTTTTTTTTTTTCAAAACTTGTTTACGATTTATATTTGCTTGGATATAAAGACGGCGACGGTCTCACCACTGATCACATTGTTCCAAAAACATGTTTTCATGAAAAGGTGGGTCTAAAGAACTAAAAAAAATAAAAATATAAAGAACTAAAGGAAATTGAATAGACTCAGCATACCCCAGTACTGGAAATGGCGTGAAAATATTGCTTTAAAATTAATTGTTTACACTGAATATATAGGTGTAAAAGTCCTCTGTCTGCTTCTACCGTAAGAAAGATGTTCCATCAACAGCTCGCTTAAACTAACAATAAGTGTACCGAGTTTTCTAAACCTACCACCAAACCTTCGCCGCTAATAACCGAACCACTTTGAGATTTGGTATTGAATAAATAAATAAATACATACATACATTGCTGTGATCCTAAAGTAAGCAGCTTAAGCATTTGTGCTATGGAATCAAAGGTACCACAAATAGCCAAACCCGAGAAAACGTAGAAAGTGTTTTTTACATAGACCCGACCGGGACTCGAACACGGGACCTCAGGAATAGCGACACTTTGTAAACCTGTGTGTTGCAACTCGTCCTCGAAGGTTGTTGCAGCTTACTAGATGGGTTATGGTGCCATTTGTCGACAGCCTTTGCATCGCAAGGTGGTCTTCAACAGGTTTTAAAGTAAGCTGCGCTGAAATCAGCTTTGTGTCTATCCGCAAGTTATACAGAGCTCCGACCGTTTTATTCCTGCCGAATGAAATTTTTTTTTTTTTCAAAACTTGTTTACGATTTATATTGGCTTGGATATAAAGACGGCGACGGTCTCACCACTGATCACATTGTTCCAAAAACATGTTTTCATGAAAAGGTGGGTCTAAAGAACTAAAGGAAATTGAATAGACTCAGCATACCCCAGTACTGGAAATGGCGTGAAAATATTGCTTTAAATTAATTGTTTGTGCGTAATTAGTTAGAATAATAGTTACCTAAAATAATTTTAATTGGTCACAAATACAATTTTAAATTGACTTTAAAATTAGTGGTTAAGTAATCGGAATCATAGATCGGAACAGGTGGTAGGATAATAATAATAACCAAAAAGTTTTTTTTTTTTTCAAAACTTGTTTACGATTTATATTGGCTTGGATATAAAGACGGCGACGGTCTCACCACTGATCACATTGTTCCAAAAACATGTTTTCATGAAAAGGTGGGTCTAAAGAACTAAAGGAAATTGAATAGACTCAGCATACCCCAGTACTGGAAATGGCGTGAAAATATTGCTTTAAATTAATTGTTTGTGCGTAATTAGTTAGAATAATAGTTACCTAAAATAATTTTAATTGGTCACAAATACAATTTTAAATTGACTTTAAAATTAGTGGTTAAGTAATCGGAATCATAGATCGGAACAGGTGGTAGGATAATAATAATAACCTAAAAGTTTTTTTTTTTTTTTCAAAACTTGTTTACGATTTATATTTGCTTGGATATAAAGACGGCGACGGTCTCACCACTGATCACATTGTTCCAAAAACATGTTTTCATGAAAAGGTGGGTCTAAAGAACTAAAGGAAATTGAATAGACTCAGCATACCCCAGTACTGGAAATGGCGTGAAAATATTGCTTTAAAATTAATTGTTTGTGCGTAATTAGTTAGAATAATAGTTACCTAAAATAATTTTAATTGGTCACAAATACAATTTTAAATTGACTTTAAAATTAGTGGTTAAGTAATCGGAATCATAGATCGGAACAGGTGGTAGGATAATAATAATAACCAAAAAGTTTTTTTTTTTCAAACTTGTTTACGATTTATATTTGCTTGGATATAAAGACGGCGACGGTCTCACCACTGATCACATTGTTCCAAAAACATGTTTTCATGAAAAGGTGGGTCTAAAGAACTAAAGTAAATTGAATAGACTCGGCATACCCCAGTACTGGGAATGGCGTGAAAATATTGCTTTAAAATTAATTGTTTACACTAAATATATAGCTGTAAAAGTCCTCTGTCTGCTTCTACCGTAAGAAAGATGTTCCATCAACAGCTCGCTTAAACTAACAATAAGTGTATCGAGTTTTCTAAACCTACCACCAAACCTTCGCCGCTAATAACCGAACCACTTTGAGATTTGGTATTGAATAAATAAATAAATACATACATACATTGCTGTGATCCTAAAGTAAGCAGCTAAAGCATTTGTGCTATGGAATCAAAGGTACCACAAATAGCCAAACCCGAGAAAACGTAGAAAGTGTTTTTTACATAGACCCGACCGGGACTCGAACACGGGACCTCAGGAATAGCGACACTTTGTAAACCTGTGTGTTGCAACTCGTCCTCGAAGGTTGTTGCAGCTTACTAGATGGGTTATGGTGCCATTTGTCGACAGCCTTTGCATCGCAAGGTGGTCTTCAACAGGTTTTAAAGTAAGCTGCGCTGAAAATCAGCTTTGTGTCTATCCGCAAGTTATACAGAGCTCCGACCGTTTTATTCCTGCCGAATGAATTTTTTTTATATACATTTTTATTTTATTCTGTAGTAATACAAAAATTTTGAATTAATGAATGTATAAAATACACAAAAGCAAAAGAAAGATATTTATTATTAAAAAATGCTTTGTTGTCTGTTAGCTTAACATTTGTTAATTATTATACTACCTATTTTTACTGTTGAATATACAATAAATTATTTTGAGTGTTCCTATTAGCGTTAATAATTAGGCCTTAATGCTAAAAGCGATCTCTTTTAGGCAACCAAGTTGCTGAAGGTCTAAGCACCGATGAGAATAGTCTAAAGATCTCCGCAAATTTGAGATAAATTAAAATGAATTAAATAATAATAAAAAAATCTTTTTATAACACATTTTATTATAGAGAACTTTTGTATTTCAAACCTTATTATTTTGTCTTTAAAAACTTATCTTCTCTAAACTAATCTTAAGTAAATATTTTTATGCTATAAATGAGCAACAAATAAAGTTTATTTCTTTCTCTTTAAGTAAAAACGCAAAAAACTCCAAGCACAAGATCGTCATGTTAATTTTCATCCATTCCCATAAGCAGTATACGAGTCTGTCTAAATCACGCCACCTATTTACAATAATATCCCGCAGAACGACCTCACAGTCACAATAACCATGCCTCAGTCAATAAAATAAGCCATAACTTTTTACTAAGCAAAAAATGAACAGTAAAATTTTATTTCCCGTTCTCAGTGACGCAATGAAGTCACCTTTCTTATGTGTAGGTATGTACTAGCTTTAGCATGCGGCTTCTATAGCGTTGTTGTTTTAAAATAACTATCAAAGTAATAATATTTCTTGTGTTGTTTTTTCTCAAACAAATAGAAACAGCTGATGCTATACGAGTACTTAGTTGAATAGAGAGCTGACCGATAGTTATTATTAGAAAAAAATTCGTTTTAATTTTTTACACTTGTACAAAGTCACGATAGCCAGGAGTGCGAGTCAGGAGACCCGAGTTCGATCCCCGGGTCTAAGTCTCGTACTAATGGATTTTTCGAAACGTATGTACTAATTTAATAATTTTAACTCACCTCTGCAGTCATTTTGTAAGCTCCCTTCGACTTCCCATGCTCCGGAGAATGGCGGAGATTCTTTGCGTCGATCTGCACATTGGTCTGCATGGTGACGACGTATAAACACTACACCACAAGGTACCAGAATTACACACTAATTTACAAGAACAGCCCTAGACGGAATTTCGTCATGCATATTTATGTTCACCATAAACTCACTAGTCACACAAAATTTAAGTAATATTTAAATTAAAAAAAAAACTTCATTACAACTAAGGGAAAAGTATACAACACTATTTATTCTTTGATGGCATCGTTTCATTCGCGAAATACTATGCGATTTTGTAGTGATGTACACAGGCACGTACACAAATTATCGTTTACCTGGAAACAAAAGAAAACCTGTTAGTATTGTAGGCATCGATAAATGGCGATATATTCTCTCTGATCTCGTAAGGGATGACGAGTGGAGATATAGTGTTTTTCAAGATGACGTCCGCTAAGAGTTCCAGAGAGTCTCAGGGTTCGATTTCCGGCCGGGTCCATGTAACAAACACTTATACTAAAATTTCTCGAGTCTGAACGTTTATGGTATCTTCGTTGTTTCTGATTCTATAACACAAGTGTTAAAGCTGCTTTCTTTGGAATCTGAGCAATATATGTAAATAATGTATAAATAATCTGATTCTCTCTTCAGCATAAAAAAACTCAGTAGCTTAATATAAGTGCAATAATAAATAAATAAAATATATGAGATATCCGCGCAAATCATATGCAATAATAATAATGCTATATTTTAACATACAAGTAAATTAATAAGCCAACGCAAACCATCGAAAATAACTATCAAAATAATCATCTAGATCTACTTACTGTATTTAATTAACATGAATAGTTATTTCAGTATAATGTTTAAGATTTGATGTTTTTCAAAATGCAATAATTACCATGGAAATATTTAAAATTAATCACATATCCTTAATGCAGTATTTTGAAGAAAATATTTTGGTTCCTATGAGAACATCGGAATACAAAATATAAAAAAAATCTTGAGAATAAATACAACGACCTCTAAAAATCGCAACAATTGACAACAGGAGGTAAGCCCGTCGACACTTTAAGTCCAAGCTACATACATAAATCCTGCGTTAGTTTTAAAAAACCCATGGTGATCTACCTCGAGGAACTTTGAATAGAATTCCGATCACCCAACCACTCGGCTATCGTGACTTCTAAAAGAAATTCAGTTTCATGTTATGCGTAAATGAGATATAAAATTACGTGACAGCCGACTGCGAACAAAATGAGGATTCCATACATTTCACGACATCGCTAAAGAGCTCGCATTCCGAAAGGCACCTGGTAATGCTTACTGATGAGTTAGGCCGAGTTCATTTCAGATGCCTACGTTTTAATAAGAATCTTGATTGCTGGCATAAAATATCTACAACCGTGGAAGTGTGTGAGAGAGACGGTTTGTTTCATTTGGTGATTTATTACTAGAGAAAGAGAAAGAAACACTATTTAATACAAACCGACATAATATATAAATATATCTTCACGCCATTCCCAGTACAGAGGTAGGCAGGTCCCCTAGGTCTAGACAATTATGTCCTTTAGACCCTCCTTCCAACGAAGACATTTTTAGGACAACGTGACAGGTGGTGAACCCGTCGCCCTGGGGATAGATACTAACTCGAATAGGGCTATCTCGACTTGTACCATAATACAAACCAAAGTTTATATAATGCATTAATCAATATAAGTCATGATAGCCGAGTGTTTGGGAGGTCGGAATTTCGTCATACATATTTATGTTCACCATAAACTCACTAGTCACACAAAATTTAAGTAATATTTAAATTAAAAAAAACTTCATTACAACTAAGGAAAAGTATACAACACTATTTATTCTTTGATGGCATCGTTTCATTCGCGAAATACTATGCGATTTTGTAGTGATGTACACAGGCACGTACACAAATTATCGTTTACCTGGAAACAAAAGAAAACCTGTTAGTATTGTAGGCATCGATAAATGGCGATATATTCTCTCTGATCTCGTAAGGGATGACGAGTGGAGATATAGTGTTTTTCAAGATGACGTCCGCTAAGAGTTCCAGAGAGTCTCAGGGTTCGATTTCCGGCCGGGTCC
Organism: Sericinus montela; assembly: GCA_029286605.1. Lineage (NCBI taxonomy): Eukaryota > Metazoa > Arthropoda > Insecta > Lepidoptera > Papilionidae > Sericinus > Sericinus montela. The sequence continues at coordinate 124,805 of JAGSMR010000147.1, forward strand.
ATGTAACAAACACTTATACTAAAATTTCTCGAGTCTGAACGTTTATGGTATCTTCGTTGTTTCTGATTCTATAACACAAGTGTTAAAGCTGTTTTCTTTGGAATCTGAGCAATATATGTAAATAATGTATAAATAATCTGATTCTCTCTTCAGCATAAAAAAACCCAGTAGCTAATTATAAGTGCAATAATAAATAAATAAAATATATGAGATATCCGCGCAAATCATATGCAATAATAATAATGCTATATTTTAACATACAAGTAAATTAATAAGCCAACGCAAACCATCGAAAATAACTATCAAAATAATCATCTAGATCTACTTACTGTATTTAATTAACATGAATAGTTATTTCAGTATAATGTTTAAGATTTGATGTTTTTCAAAATGCAATAAATACCATGGAAATATTTAAAATTAATCACATATCCTTAATGCAGTATTTTGAAGAAAATATTTTGGTTCCTATGAGAACATCGGAGTACAAAATATAAAAAAAATCTTGAGAATAAATACAACGACCTCTAAAAATCGCAACAATTGACAACAGGAGGTAAGCCCGTCGACACTTTAAGTCCAAGCTACATACATAAATCCTGCGTTAGTTTTAAAAAACCCATGGTGATCTACCTCGAGGAACTTTGAATAGAATTCCGATCACCCAACCACTCGGCTATCGTGAGTTCTAAAAGAAATTCAGTTTCATGTTATGCGTAAATGAGATATAAAATTACGTGACAGCCGACTGCGAACAAAATGAGGATTCCATACATTTCACGACATCGCTAAAGAGCTCGCATTCCGAAAGGCACCTGGTAATGCTTACTGATGAGTTAGGCCGAGTTCATTTCAGATGCCTACGTTTTAATAAGAATCTTGATTGCTGGCATAAAATATCTACAACCGTGGAAGTGTGTGAGAGAGACGGTTTGTTTCATTTGGTGATTTATTACTAGAGAAAGAGAAAGAAACACTATTTAATACAAACCGACATAATATATAAATATATCTTCACGCCATTCCCAGTACAGAGGTAGGCAGGTCCCCTAGGTCTAGACAATTATGTCCTTTAGACCCTCCTTCCAACGAAGACATTTTTAGGACAACGTGACAGGTGGTGAACCCGTCGCCCTGGGGATAGATACTAACTCGAATAGGGCTGTCTCGACTTGTACCATAATACAAACCAAAGTTTATATAATGCATTAATCAATATAAGTCATGATAGCCGAGTGTTTGGGAGGTCGGAATTTCGGGTCAAGAGACCCGAGTTCGATCCCCAGGTGGCAGGCTCATATCAATGGGTTTTTCAAAAACTTATGTACGAATTACATCGGTGACTTGGACATAAAGATGGAGACGGGCTCACCGCCTGTCACGTTGTCCCGAAAATATCTTCGGTGGAAGGTGGGTCGAAGGGACTTAATTGTCTAGACTAGACCTCTGTCTACCGCCGTTTTGGGAATTGCGTTAAGATATTTAAATTTATTTTTTAGCCATATAAGTGTAATCAAAATTCAATGGATTTAGCGTCAACTTTGAACAAAAAGCCAAACAAACGAGATTTCCAAAAATCGTTTTTGTGGACACGTTCTTTAATCATATATCAGTTTTTTTTTTCAGACATTTTATAAAATAATAATAATTAATATAGACTATTATTATTCTTAGTCTGAGGTCTGCACCTTTTCGTCCTTCCGATCCAACTTCCACCGAAGAAATTTTTTGGGAGTACGTGACAGTTGGTGAACCGTCTTCATATCGAGGTCCCGGGCTGGATCAGTGGTCGGATCAAAATAGAAAAACACTTTTTCTACATTGTCTCGGGTCTGGGTGTTTGCGGTAACTTCGTTGTTCTCGATCCCATAGCGGAAGTGCTTCATATACTTACGTTTGAATCAGAGCAATGTGCATGTTGTCCCTATCTGTGTATTTATATAAAACCTTTCTCTTTTGTAACCACTGAACATCAGGTGAATTATTACCACGGTTCTCATCCTATTTCCAAAAAAAAAAAAAAAAGCAATTAGCATAACGGTTGTACCACACCTATCCACGATATACATTAGATTTTGTCTCAGTGGGCACGAACCGCTCGTACATCAAAGCCCCTAAATCATAATGAAATCAAACGAGATCTTTTATTCATGACAAAGATGTGGAGCAGTCGTCGACGGCGTGCGGGATGTAAAACATACGAAATTACAACGAGTAATGTTAAACAAGAAGCTATTACACAAAATGAGGTGTGTATTCTGCTCACTTAAAACAAAAATTATATTTAAACGACGTATAGACTTTCATAACTCGACGAGCTCCGTAGACCAGAATCGTACGCAACCTTTTTATATAGTGCCGCCAGCTCTGTGATTCCGGGTTCAATTCCCGGACGAGTCTATTTAGAAAATATTTTTTCTACATTGTGCAGGGTCTGTGATCATAGTTTCCTTTGTATATCTACATTGTTGTTTGACCAATCGTAACTTTTATAAATATATATTTTAACATTTTAAATTCATTACTAATACATAATAATTACTGCCCGTGCAGTTAATTAAATAGATAATTAAGTTAATTAAGTAGTTATTTTAAAGAGTACTTTTAGTCGGCTGACATACCAAAACCGAAGCCTTACTTGGCGAAGGATGCTGCGGTTGTCCTTTGTATGTAATTACCTTCTATTTCGAAACAACTTTTAACATACAATGTTCCCTTATAACGTAAGCCTTAAAACTTACTTCGAAGCCCTCAAACGGGAAGTTATAATGAGCCCTTACGTTCATAATTATGAGATTAGGTATAAAACAAAGTCGTGCTTTTCAAGGAAATTTTCAAGAAATATGCAATTATTTAAAAAATATCTTCACGAATATTCCAAGTACTGGGTTAGACACAGGCCTAGACAGTAATTTCTTCTCGGCACCCCTTTCACCGAAGACTGTTTGAGGACCAAGTGACCGATGGTGAGCCTATCTCAATCTTTGTGACTATTAAATTAAATCAAAACTGGTACCACGGAGATGATTCGACGCTTAGTTGAAGGGGTTAACAGAAATACTGATAATTTTAATGACCATTGCTAGTACTCTTCGTTAGTTCTCATACTGGGGCAGTTAGAGGACCAGGCAATGAAGTCCTTTCGATCCACTTTTATGGTATGAGGGCTCGAGTACTTTAAAATAAAAAAGGAATTCAACAATTAATTAAGTCAGTCACTAACCGAGTGGTTGGTTCTTCGAAATTCGAGTCATGAGATCCGAGTTCCATTCTCAGGGAGTAAGCTCTGCAAGCCACTAATGTTTTTTTTTTTTCATAAACTGATGTACAATTTATATCGATGACTTGGACATAAATACAGCGACAGGCTCATCACCAGTGACGTCGTCCCAAAAAATATCTTCTCTGAAATTTAGGTCCGAAAGTGTTAATTGTCTAGACTTCTGTTTATCCAGTTTTGGAAATGACGATGAAGATATTTTTTTTATTTCGGAGCAAAGTTACGTTTAATATTTTTTTCCTTTCCTTTATGAGTACCTCATCTCACTTACGATAACGTAATGCTAACAACGGTGTCAGAAAACTAAATTTGGAAACATTCTTTTAACGATATTCTTGTCTCTATCCTAAATACAGCAGACGACAGTTTACGTGCTGCGGGAAAAGTTGTTTAATGTTTAATGTTTAAAGAACAACTTTTTTAATGTTTGTGTGTTCGTGTTTTTTATACATACATACATATTGCCCTGTTAAAATCCACTGCAGGACATAGGCCTCTTCCATTGGGAGGATTAGCCTTAATCGTCACGCTTGGCAGGCGGATTGGCGATCGCAGTACCAGACCAGTCGCACCGCAGACGCTCATCCCATCTTCCATCATCTTCGGTCGCCCATCTTCGGTCTGATTATTTTGGTCTGAAATTTTTTGAGACGGTTATCCCGCCATCTATCGGTTGCCATTAGGATATTCTAGGGTCTTTTCCTTAGTGGATGGGTGGTCGGAATTTCGACTCGAGAGACCCGAGTTCGATCCCCAAGTGGCAGGTACCAATGGGTTTTTTCAAAACCTATGTACGATTCATATCGTTGGCTTGGACCTAAAAACGGCGAAGGGCTCACCACGTGACACGTTGTCCCGAAAATATCTTCGGTGGAAGGTGGGTCAAAGGGACTAATTTTATTTTTTTTAATTAAAATAATTATTTAAATTAATTGTCTAGACTAGACCTCTCTTATTTTTATAATTTGTCGACCTCCATGGACGAGTGGCATACACATCTCCGAGATCCCGGGTTCGATTCCCGGACGGGTCAATGTAGAAAAAAAAACTTTTTTTTTTTAATTTTCTCGGGTCTCGGCGCTAGTGGCGTCTTCGATGTTTTCTATACCATACCACAACTGCTTTACCGGGTTCATTATCAGCAGGCTTTTTTTAATTTTAAACCATATAAGTTATGCTAACCTTTAGATGTCGTCAGTGCCAAAACAGACATAAATAAAGAAGAATATTTAAAATTTCAACTGATGCGTGAAGGACACGGTAGTTCGGAGGTAAAAGCGGTGTCAATGTACGGCAGAGGTCGCGGTTTCAAATCCTGCCAGCGTCAGTTTATATGTTATATTTCTCTTTAATTTAGCCACAGATTTTAATTAAATATCGCCCTATTTTTATTACAGGACTGTGAAATACGAACTGACGGGCTACCAAACGATAAGTGATTTCTGCAGTACATAGACGCCTTAAATAAGAAGGTTAATGATGTATTATCACCCTAAAACCTAAAGGATTAAGAAGCATTTCCATATTGTACGTAATCACACTAACTGTTTTACCTTTCTAATCCGACAGTTTTATTTGTCACGTTTGACACTATTTTTTATGGCAGAAATAAGCAAGGGTCAGTACTAAACCGGATAATTCCTAGACAGTAAACAAGTCTATCTTTAATCTCTTTGGAGTGATGTTTATTTTTAATACAGTCTTGACCTGTGGACATGTTAATTCATCGCTCTCTTGAGACCGAGAACCCAATCCGGGACTCCAGAGCTGACGGCACCATGAAAAACGGTGAGTACACCACTCATCCACGGACTTAAAATACGTGCTTATAAACTTGAGTCTAGTTAGCTAGTGTTATTATATGACTAAATACTTTAACGTGAAGTTTTGGCTCTTACACGAGACTTCAACTTATTTAGGGAAAGAACAGTGACTGGAATCCGGCTGATCATTATCAGTGACGCCAAGGGAGCTGGAAGCTTCGCTCCGTCGAAAGTTATATATGATCTCTCAGCGAGGAAATGTAGTCAGCGTTCTTTGGCGCCGTGCCACAAGTAACGTAATATTTTCATTCACGAATGACATTTATGGTAAAAAAGCTAGAAGGAAATTCCTTTCCTTGTTTTGAGAGTAAATGCCCATGGCTTTTATATACAGTAATAAAAAAAACGACGAATAAATACTCTATTCAGGTTAAAAACTGCTCCAATAAGGGACGGTTAGCAATAATCACAAGGTTAAGCCTTAAGATAAAGCGGATTGGCGATTTAAGTACGAGACAAAGGTCTATTTATTTCAGTCTTATGTTATTGAAAATAATCATCTTGGCAATAATCATCTGTCGGTAGCCATCGATACGATCAAAACTTTAAACAGCGGTCGAGATAATTTAGCCTTTTCGACCCATTTCACCGGAGCTTATTTGCAAGTACGTGACAGGTGGCGAGCCTATCGCTGTCTTAATACCCAAGCCAACGGTACAATGCGCAGACATATATTTACAAATATAGATAAATATTAATAACTCGAGTACAAACTCATCATACAAATGTTTGTCCTTAACAGAACTCGAACCCGCAACTCTTCGTTTCGATGGCTTGGATCGTTGACCCTTGGATCGTGTCACAAGTAAATAAGTATTTAATTACCTCACTAATTTTGATTAAACGTTAGCAAACACGGTCTCCCTAAAGGGATTCGAACCCGCAAGATGAGCTATGAAGGAAGGATTTAGTATTTTATATCGAATAAAAAATAAATAAATATCTTCACGCAATACAGGGGTAGACAGGCCTAGTCTAAACAATTAGGTCCCTTTGACCCAACTTTCACCGAAGATATTTTCGGGACAATGTGACAAGCGGTGAGCCCGTCGCCGTAGTTATGTCCAAGCCAACGACATAATTCGAATATAAGTTTTTCAAAAATCCATTGTAACGAGCCTGCCACCTAAAGATCGATAAGGAACTCGGGTCTCTTGACTCGAAATTCCGACCACACAACCACTCGGCTACCGTGACACAATATATATACTATATATCGAGTATCGGGACTTAGAGCAAATGTTTAGTGTTACAGCAATTTTTAAGTTAATTTACGTTTTTCTTTCCCTGCACTTCCATTATTCAACTGACAAAAATGTCACTAACCGAAATAAATCATCGTGCAGACAACGTTATCTAGAAATACCAGAGTGAACATAAAAGAGTTTAAAAATAAGTAACTTTCGCCATTTATAATAAGATAAATTGTCTGTAGACGAGTGGTTGTGTGATTGGAATTCAAGTCAAGAGACTCGGGTTCGATTCCTTGATGGTAGGCTCGTACCAATGGTTTTTTTTTTCAAAACTTATGTACTGATAAGAATTTACCACTACTTTTTTCGGTAGGTGTAGCAAGAGTCGATTAAGATCCTTCAAAATAAAATTGGCTACCCATAGATGGTGGGATATTCATGTCTGAAACTTGCACAGAGAATTAATTCGGACCGAAGACGGGCAGTCCGAAAGAGGCAGTATAACCCCTGGGATGAGCTGATCGCACCCATGCTATTTCTAATTAAATTAATTTTAAATTTTACATTTCTTTTGTAAAAAAAAGCCAAGACGCAGGATATCTGCGAAGTTTCTTTCTGTTTCTTCTCCGTTAGAGGCACCTCATTACGAAACAGTGGACGATTTAGAATGACGCCTGTTGGATGTAATGTATGTTACTTATATCCATAAATAAATGAAATTATTTTGTTGATATGAGGTTTGCTGTAACCTTGTATTGTTGTTACTGCAATCGACTTTTACAGCCCCATAAGTAAGTCACAAAGAAATGTCACAAATGCTGTTAAGATGCTAAAGCGATACAGATTTAAAATTTCAACTGATCCGAGTAGTAAGGTCGTCGTCACGATAGTGTGGAGGCCAAATTCGGCTCGTGTCATTTGATTTTCATTTATTTATTAAAAAATATCTCTACGCCATTCCCAATACTGGAGTAGACAGAGATTTAGACAATTAAGTACTTTCAATTTCCTAACTTTCACCGAAGACAGTTTAAGGAACAACGTGACAGCTGCTGTCTCCGTCCAAGCCAACGATATAAATCGTACAAAAGTTTGTATAAAAACTCATAGTCGAATTCCGATCGTCCAACCACTCGTCACTATCCATCATGATTCACGATCGTGACTATCATTTATTTAAAAAATGCCATTCTTTTAACAAAGTTTCTATTTGTTATCAACAAGTACAAAATCCGAAATCCGTTTACATACATACTTATTTAAGGGTCTGTCATACATATACACGGTCCATATATATGTACATACATACATATATAAGGATCTACTGCAGGTTATATGCCTGTCCCGTCAGAAATCTTTTGCCATAATCGCCACCCTGGGCGAGAGAAACGGCGAACGCATAACGAGACATCTCGCACCTTAGACGTTGCTGTCAGTCACCGGTTTGTTAAATTTTGGTTTGTTTACGAGATGGTGATGATGGTTTTTTCGATAGCCAATGATATTTCCATGGCTAAGGGCAAGCCATTCCCACATTCACATGAAGAATGTGGGATACTCGTACGCCAAAACTACAAAAAATAATCAGTTTAATAATTTTATAATTTAACAAATTATTGATCAAACAAATATATTGAATATTTCAGAATCTATTTATAAATGTTGTTTAGTTTAGTTTTTCACATACATACAAATAACAACGAGACCGGTGTGGTTCTGTGTTTTAAATCCTCGACCCGAGTTCGATTCTCAGGAGGAAAACTGATTCATTAACTTACGTAGACATTCATGCCTGATTCATTAATTTACCGGTGAAAAAACAGCTAATCTTTCAAAATATTAAAACATAAAAACTTTCTTAAAATATTTGTAGATTTACAAATTTTATAAAAGCGAAAGTAACTCTCCGTCTGTCCGTTTACGGTACGAAATGTACGTAACAGATTTTCAAAGGAAAAACATTTCCACATTTGAATATCATTATTTTTTAATTTGAAACGAAATCAGCCAGTGTTGAACAATCCTCTGCAAACATTCTCTTGTCAGCAATTTAAATCGATGTTTTATCGATTTCAATTAAATTTTTGCAGATTCGATTATTTTCATTTTTATCGCTCGGTAATATAGGATGACGTATGGCCCGCATTTCTCTCGCATTGTCTTTTTCCGAAGCGAGCGTTCATTACTCTGGGGCAATACATCATAGCTTAACAATGGAAGTGAAAAATTGACATTTTAACGATCTTGCTCGAAAATATCGTTTGTGTTAAAATTTATCTGGACAATACGTGTCCGGTCTCGTTGAAGCAGCAGTCGTCATACGCAGCGCGTCTTTGTGGCGATAACAAGGTCTATCCTTGGGTCTGAGATGATCTCATTTGTTATTGCTAAGTTGGAAATTACTGTACATTGGAGCATATTTACATACACATACATACAGACATAGCGACAAGTAAAACTGCAAGACATAGGCCCCTTCCGGGTTTTTCTTAATCGCCGCGTAGGCTAGTTAAGGGGATTTTGGATCTTAATAAAATATGCCGCAACCTGTCACCGATTTTCTTGATTTTTGGTAACTCACAATAAATAGCTAAAGATATAAGAAGACTTATCCTTTTGATAAGTAGCTATAACTCCCTGATAAATTTATTGTTTTGTAGCATTGTTTCTACGTTGTTTCTTTATTCTTAAAGCACTTATGTTCTGAAACCCAAAACAACGAAGGTACCATAAACACTCATGCCCGAAACAATATAGAAAAAGTTATTTTATATTGAACCGTCCGAGAAACATACCCGAGACCTCAGAGCTGGCGACACCATGTAAACCAGTGCGTACAACACTTGTCCACAGAGGTCATCCTAAAATGCAAAGGAAAGGGGATAGTCATATCTAAAAAAAAAAAAAAAACAGAAAATAAAGCAGGGTATAAATAACAGTAGTCTAAGGTTTTTTATGGGATTAGAGAGCAAACCAAGCAACAATCCTAACATCAAAAAGTAGAAAAAGTGCTTTTTCTACATTGACCCGAACGGAAATCGAATCCGGGACTTAGAAATGGCGACCTTAAAAACCTATGTTTACGCCACAAATACTCCACGGAGGTCTTAACTACAACAAAGAAATAAACAAAATTACTTCATTAAAAACATTCAAATTCATCACACTTTCGTTTGTCGTTAGCATAACTCGAATCCGCAACTCTTAATTTCAATTTGTCAAGAGACCCGAGTTCGATCCCCAGGTGGTAGAACCAATGAGTTTTTAAAAACTTATGTACGCATTACATCGTTGGACCTGTCACGTTGCCCCGAAAATATCTTCGGTGGAAGGTGGGTCGATGGGACTTAATTGTTTAGACTAGACCTCTGTCTACCCCTGTATTGGGAATTGCGTGAAGATATTTATGTATTTATTTATTTTAGTTAATTTCGAAGGATCACTACCAACGTCGCTATCGGGTCGTAAGTAAATTAAAACTTAAAAACAAATTACAACACTAATTTTGGTATCACCCTGTACATTTAGTATTAGCACACATACCAGTAGTCTCTGTACAAGTACGTATAGGGGTCGAGTTGATCGTGTCCAGGGTATTAAGCATCGAACAAAGACGGCGCCGCGCCGACGCGCTGGGATGAGCCGCCGTGTTTACGAGCTTGTTTACTTTGAGCTGCGCGGCGTTGCATGTGGTACAAGTTACAGGAGACATTCTATATACATAGGTAATGGTCTGTTTATGTCCACTACAGGGCCTCTGTCGCAAGCAAGGGTTTGCTATTATCGCAACGCTTAACTAGCGACTTTATCGCGGTAGAAAGAAAGAAACTTATTTATTTGACAATCAAGAACCATAAGAATCAAAAAATAAAAGTATAGAAAAATAAATAATAAATAAAAACATGAACTTGAGTGTGCGATGGCAAAAAGTATCCTGTCACAGTGATCATCTGTGGAAATTCCACAGTACTGTTTTCAGAACCTTTATTGGCCTCACAAACATGTAAAACTTCAAGCAATTATTACAATAATAATAAAAATGTGACACTCAAAGTAAAGTACACATTGTACCTTAGATTCAACTACCAGACAACGCTCAGATCGATTTTGCTCAGGTAATTTTTGGATTGGTTATCTATATTGTATTGTTATAATATATTGAAGGCTTTCCTTTACGCCGCTTTTACAATAACCACGAGAAAAAGGGACCACATGTACATTTTACGCCGATAAAAATATTAACAAATTGTTGCGGTGCGAGGTGGCTAGTACTGCAATCGAAAATACGCTTGCCAAGCTTGCCGATTGTAGCTCTTCGTTATAATAGGAGAAGCCTATGTTCTGCATTGAACTTCCACAGGCTATTGTGTATGTGTGTATGCAAATGTATTTAGAATCTACTATGCAAAACGCTTTTAAATTTCTAAAGTAACAATAACCTAAAATAACTTCTCTAAAATCTTGTGTAGCCTGCACTAATTACATCTATTTATGGTCGACATGTCACGTTGTCCCGAAAATATCTTCGGTGGAAGGTGGGTCGATGGGACTTAATTGTTTAGACTAGACCTCTGTCTACCCTGTATTGGGAATTGCGTGAAGATATTTATGTATTTATTTATTTTAGTTAATTTCGAAGGATCACTACCAACGTCGCTATCGGGTCGTAAGAAAATTAAAACTTAAAAACAAATTACAACACTAATTTTGGTATCACCCTGTACATTCAGTATTAGCACACATACTAGTAGTCTCTGTACAAGTACGTATAGGGGTCGAGTTGATCGTGTCCAGGGTATTAAGCATTGAACAAAGACGGCGCCGCGCCGACGCGCTGGGATGAGCCGCCGTGTTTACGAGCTTGTTTACTTTGAGCTGCGCGGCGTTGCGTGTGGTACAAGTTACAGGAGACATTCTATATACACTGGTAATGGTCAGTTTATGTCCACTACAGGGCCTCTGTCGCAAGCAAGGGTTTGCTATTATCGCAACGCTTAACTAGCGACTTTATCGCGGTAGAAAGAAAGAAACTTATTTATTTGACAATCAAGAACCATAAGAATCAAAAAATAAAAGTATAGAAAAATAAATAATAAATAAAAACATGAACTAGAGTGGGCGATGGCAAAAAGTATCCTGTCACAGTGATCATCTGTGGAAATTCCACAGTACTGTTTTTCAGAACCTTTATTGGCCTCACAAACATGTAAAACTTCAAGCAATTATTACAATAATAATAAAAAAATGTGACACTGAAAGTAAAGTACACATTGTACCTTAGATTCAGCTACCAGACAACGCTCAGATCGATTTTGCTCAGGTAATTTTTGGATTGGTTATCTATATTGTATTGTTATAATATATTGAAGGCTGACATATTGAAGGCTTTCCTTTACGCCGCTTTTACAATAACCACGAGAAAAAAGGGACCACATGTACATTTTTACGCCGATAAAAATATTAACAAATTGTTGCGCTGCCAGGTGACTAGTACTGCAATCGAAAATACGCTTGCCAAGCTTGCCGATTGTAGCTCTTCGTTATAATAGGAGAAGCCTATGTTCTGCATTGAACTTCCACAGGCTATTGTGTATGTGTGTATGCAAATGTATTTAGAATCTACTATGCAAAACGCTTTTAAATTTCTAAAGTAACAATAACCTAAAATAACTTCTCTAAAATCTTGTGTAGCCTGCACTAATTACATCTATTTATGGTCGACATGTCACGTTGTCCCGAAAAATATCTTTAGTAGAAGGTTGGTCGAAGGGACTTAATTGTCTAGACTAGACCTCTGTCAACCCCTGTATTAGGGATTGCGTGAAGATATTTGTTTTTATCAATATATCACCATGCTATTCCCAATCCCAGGGTAGAAAGAGAACGAACGTGGAAGGTCCACCTTCCACCGAGATATTTTTGGAACGTAACAGATGGTGGATTGGACTTGTCAACAATATTCTATTATTAAACTTCTATGGTTTTAAAGACGATATATTATTAATAAAAAATAAAAAAATATCTTCACCCAATACAGGGCTAGACAGAGGTCGAGTCTAGACAATTAAGTCCCTACGACCCAGCTTCCACCGAAGATATTTTCGGGACAACGTGACAGGTGGTGTGCTCGTCGCCGCCTTTCTGTCCAAACCAACGATATAATTCGTACGTAAGTTTTTGAAAAACTCATTGGTACGAGCATGCCACTTGGGGATCGAACTCGGGTCTCTCGACTCGAAATTCCGACCACCCAACCACTCGGCTATCGTGACTTTATTATGAAAACAGTTTATGTTCAGGAAAAACACGTCGGATAATGTTTATAATGCCGTGTGGTAACGGCGTAATAATATTGCCACTCCCTTTCTTATCGTGGGTGTCGTAAGAAGCGACTAAGGGAAACAGCCTCAAATATCGTTATGGCAATAGTTAGATGGCGGGATAACCATCGCTAAAAATATCAGATCAAAATAATCTGACTGAAGATGGGCAGCAGCGTCTGAGGTGCGAGTGGTCTGGTACTGCGATCGCCAATTCGCTTGCCAAGCGTGGCGATTATAGCAAATCCTCCCTATGGGAGAGGCCTATGTCCTGCAGTGGACTTTATGTATGTATGTAATGTTTATAAATGGGAAAGCAATGAGCGAAACCGTGGAACATATCTAATCTTTACATTCTCTTGTGTCTGCATTTTATTTCTTATACTATTTATGTTTTATCATTATTATAAAAAAATGTTTCCACGCAATTCCCAATACAGGGGTAGACAGAGGTCTATTCTAGACATTTAAGTCCCTTCGACCCACCTTCCACCAAAGATATTTTCGGGACAACGTGACAGGTGGTAAGCCCGTCGCCGTCTTTATATCCAAGCCAACGATATAATTCGTACATAAGTTTTTAGAAAAACCCATTGGTACGGCCACTTGAGGATCGAACTCTCTTGTCTCTTGACTCGAAATTCCGACCACCCAACCACTCGGCTATCGTGAAATCATTATTATACATATTACAAATATTAAAAATATGAGATATTATAAATAATTATATTAATCCCATTTCAAGCGCTTTATACACATTCCATTCGAACAAAATAATGTAATTTCAGAGTTTCTCTTCTAATAATTGAGACGAAATCCGTGAATGACATAGATAACGGTTCTCATCGTGACGAAACACCGATTTTCCAGTGCAGCTAGTGACCCTATGTTCGATTCCCGCTCGAGTCAAGGTAGAAAACAGTTATTGTAGATTGTTTCTTATCTGTATCGCAGTCACGATAGCCGAGTGGATGGGTTGTCGGGATTTCGAGTCGAGAAACCCGAGTTCGATCCCCAGGTGGCAGGTTCGTTGGTACGAACCTGCCACCTGGCATTGGCCCATTGGTATGGGTTTCTCAAAAACTTATGTACGAATTAACGATATAATTCGTACATAAGTTTTTGGCTAAGTCATAAGTCTTGGACATAAAGATGGCGACGGGCTCACCACCTGTCACGTCGTCCCGAAAATATCTTCGATAGAAGGTGGGTCGCAGGGACTTGTCTAGACTAGACCTTTGTCCACCCCTGTATTGGAATTGCGTGAAGATATTGATTTATTTATTATTTATTGTTTCTGGTTTAGGTGTTTGTAGTACCTTAGTTGTTTCCAATTCTATAACACTAGTGCTCTTAGCTATTTACTTTGGGGTCAGAACAATGTACGTGATGTTGTCTCAATGGATATATATTCTTTTATTATTACTGTTCAGGATAGAAAAAGGTAAAAAAATATTCTTCTTTATGTATTAAATTTAATTACAATATTACTTAATTACGATAACTTGAATTTTCATGCGTTCCCGTTGGTAGCTAAATCGTGTCTAATATATTTAAATGTGGTCCAAAAAATCAGAGACGAACTACGAATTATATCCTTTAACAATGAATACTAGGGTTGCAATGAAAAACTACAATAAAGAGTAAAGATAAATTACTGTCAGTGGCGCAGACAATTACTATTATTAAAAAAATATATTATTTTGACAAACATAAGTTATCCGCTTAGACCACGCGTAAATCTAACTAGTGAATGAACAGAGGATGTCCAAAATCTCTTTTTTTGTAGAGTTTTATGTAGTAGTCCAACTTTATATAAAGTTTCAAAATAAACTTTGTTGGGATGTCACTGGGAATATTCATTCATATTTATAGGTAATAGTTCATTGAAGATAAGTAATGTTTGTTTGTTGAAATTGTATTGCCAATTACTTTTAAATATTAAAGTCACGGTAGCCGAGTCGGTAGGTGAGTCTCATGACTCGAATTCCGATCGACAAGGAATTCGAATCGATGCCCAGGTGGTAGACTCGTACCAATAAGTTTTTAAAAAAACATATACTCGTATACGATTTATATCCATTATATGTTTTCCATATTGTCCAGACCGGGAATCGAACCCGGCACCTAAGAGATGGCGAACCTTAAAAACCGGTGTGTGCGCCACTCGTCCACGAAGTCTTACCATCCTTGCTAAAATGAAAAATGATTGTTGTAGTTTTTAATTACTATGTATAGTAGATATGCAATTTTTTTTTCTTTCCATAAATAGATAGTGGTAATTCTTTAAAAAATATTATGAGTGTTCTTAAAAAAATGCCAATAAAAATAAAAAATTATCTTTTTTGTAGTATATATTTTATTTATCTGCCATAGAGGCGAACGGTTCCTGGGTTCACTTTAATATAAGAGTAAGCCTTTATAACAATTGCTTGTTTATAAACAAGCAGAAAATATTTGCTTAAATATGGGAGTGTTTCGAGTAAACGTTGCCCTTGTGGTAATTTTATTAGTCTACGGTTAATTTTTGAGGCGGTTTAAGGTGATATAATCTCGTGTAAGTTTATAATTTTTAATTACAGTAACTATAAGGCAATTTTCGAGTTTCGTTTAAATACATTTCTTTCTCGCATTTTTCCATACTGGGGTTGAAAGAAGTCTAGACTATGAAGTCCTTTCGACAGACTTTTCATTGAAGCTTCTTGGAAACAACGTGATAGGTGGTGAGGCTATTTTTGTTTTAGTGTTCAAGCTAACGAGACAATATAATTACACACATTTTTTTATTTATATTTACATAGATTTATATTATAGACAAACATTCATGTTCAACAGGACTCGAACCGCAACCCTTAGCTTACCAACTTAGCTATGTCATCGAGCATTTATTAACATGTACAATACACACTAATTTGTTAATTAAAGTTAACAGCTGAGCAAAGTTACGGTACACGAGCGCCGACCTTTGTTCATTACGTTCTCAACTGCTGTGGGGATTTGCTAAATATCTCGTTAGTGAATCCGCAAGCCACAAACAAACGATGTAATTGGTGTATACGTGACTTAAGTGTCGCGTAACACGATATGTTGCGCGATATATTTTTTACATTATATTTGATGGCCTCCATTGACGAGTGGCGTACACACTGGTTCCTAAACTGTGACTATCTCTGAGGTTCCGGGTTCAAAGAGACAGGGTTAATAAACAGGTGCAGAAAAACACTTTCTGCATTTTCTCAGGTCTGGGTTTTATGGGGCATTCGTTGTTTCCGATTCCAAGACACATGTGCTTGAGCTGTTTACGATGGGATCAGAGCAATGCACGTGAGGTTGTAACAAAATGCAGTGCTGTGTTAATTTCGTTTTATAGTCGATAGCTTGACAGCCTTGGCTGTGACCCTGCCCTTGACTTCAAGGGGTTGCGTATTCGCACATTTGACGCTGCGTTATTGTACATATGTAATGTTTATACTAGAGTATCTTCACGCTATTCCCAATACTTGCGTATACAGAGGTTTACACAATGAAGTCTTACCATCCTTGCTAAAATGAAAAATGATTGTTGTAGTTTTTAATTACTATGTATAGTAGATATGCAATTTTTTTTTCTTTCCATAAATAGATAGTGGTAATTCTTTAAAAAATATTATGAGTGTTCTTAAAAAAATGCCAATAAAAATAAAAAATTATCTTTTTTGTAGTATATATTTTATTTATCTGCCATAGAGGCGAACGGTTCCTGGGTTCACTTTAATATAAGAGTAAGCCTTTATAACAATTGCTTTTATAAACAAGCAGAAAATATTTGCTTAAATATGGGAGTGTTTCGAGTAAACGTTGCCCTTGTGGTAATTTTATTAGTCTACGGTTAATTTTTGAGGCGGTTTAAGGTGATATAATCTCGTGTAAGTTTATAATTTTTAATTACAGTAACTATAAGGCAATTTTCGAGTTTCGTTTAAATACATTTCTTTCTCGCATTTTTCCATACTGGGGTTGAAAGAAGTCTAGACTATGAAGTCCTTTCGACAGACTTTTCATTGAAGCTTCTTGGAAACAACGTGATAGGTGGTGAGGCTATTTTTGTTTTAGTGTTCAAGCTAACGAGACAATATAATTACACACATTTTTTTATTTATATTTACATAGATTTATATTATAGACAAACATTCATGTTCAACAGGACTCGAACCGCAACCCTTAGCTTACCAACTTAGCTATGTCATCGAGCATTTATTAACATGTACAATACACACTAATTTGTTAATTAAAGTTAACAGCTGAGCAAAGTTACGGTACACGAGCGCCGACCTTTGTTCATTACGTTCTCAACTGCTGTGGGGATTTGCTAAATATCTCGTTAGTGAATCCGCAAGCCACAAACAAACGATGTAATTGGTGTATACGTGACTTAAGTGTCGCGTAACACGATATGTTGCGCGATATATTTTTTACATTATATTTGATGGCCTCCATTGACGAGTGGCGTACACACTGGTTCCTAAACTGTGACTATCTCTGAGGTTCCGGGTTCAAAGAGACAGGGTTAATAAACAGGTGCAGAAAAAACACTTTCTGCATTTTCTCGGGTCTGGGTTTTTATGGGGCATTCGTTGTTTCCGATTCCAAGACACATGTGCTTGAGCTGTTTACGATGGGATCAGAGCAATGCACGTGAGGTTGTAACAAAATGCAGTGCTGTGTTAATTTCGTTTTATAGTCGATAGCTTGACAGCCTTGGCTGTGACCCTGCCCTTGGACTTCAAGGGGTTGCGTATTCGCACATTTGACGCTGCGTTATTGTACATATGTAATGTTTATACTAGAGTATCTTCACGCTATTCCCAATACTTGCGTATACAGAGGTTTACACAATGAAGTCTTTTCGACCCACCATACACCGAAAAATTTGGGACAACGTGAATTATGAGCAAACTAAGAGGCTCAAGGGTGTGCCTATTCAAATAAATAAAACCTCTTTTAAAAATGCTAAACGACTTACGCGAGTGACTCGAGCACACGATTACTTTATAGTCGTAACATAATTTCGTACTACTGTTGAGTATAATAGTAGTAGAGAGAAAATAAATAATTTACTGTAACGTTTATAATTGACCCCTATTTCTGGCACGCATACGATTAATTAAGAATATTAGAGAATTACTTTATAGTCACGATAGACGAGTGGTTGGGTGATTAAAATTCGAGTCAAGAGACCTGAGTTCATCCCCAAGTGACAGGATCTTAGCAAAGATATTTTCAACAAAAATTATATACGATTTATATCGTTGCTTGCATGCTTGGATATAAAGACGGTGACAGCGACGGGCTCACCAACAATAATACTTATTACACAAAGATGTCACATTTTTCATAAAAATGCTTTCGGTGGAAGGTAAATCGAAGAGACTTAATTGTCTAGACCTCTGTCTGTACCGCAGTATTGAGAATGCCGTGAATATTTGTTTTCAGATTTTTTTATGTTTATTAAATATACGGATTTAGATCTAACTAACGCTATGTGATGGCACCAGTATGCGTGGCGAAGAAAGGCACTGGCGAACAAGTTAAGCCTTTGAGAAAGGCCTTTGGTAGCTGTAAAAAATATTAAAACAGACGTTGACCGAAACATTTACACTTTTATTTAGACTGGATACATCAGCAGATGAACCGTTTTTTTTATAGAATAAATGAGAAATATAAGAAATCAACTGACCCCCTAATCCTATTAGTGTTTCGCCAGCTATTGATGAATTTGGCCTGGAATTTGCCGAGAATGTAATGCCGCCATCCAACGGCAACCCACAAAATATACACAAACTTTCTTACCTCTTTCGACGCGCACAGAAAGGATGTAGCACATTCCCCGTAACCGCACGGCAACATACTGTTAAATATTTTAACCTAAATTTGTACCTCGGAATCTTCACTGGGCTATGTAACCAGCTCAACCCTTTACTGCCCTTTCCTGGGCTACATTTCCATATGAATATTTTTATTCATACAGAAATGTAACGGGTACTGAATTGGGTTTTTCAAAAACTTATGTACGAATATCGTTGGCTTGGACATAAAGACGGCGACAGGCTCACCACCTGTCTCGTTGTCCCGAAAATATCTTCGGTGGAAGGTGGGTCGAAGGGACTTAATTGTCTAGACTCGACATCTGTCTACCCCTGTATTGGGAATTGCGTGAAGATATATTATTAATATTTTTATATTATATTATTATTATCTATGCTACATTCAAAACGATTTATAACAATAAATCCCTATCTGCGTATGTTTGTATGTATGTGTATAACATAGATATGGACAAATTAAAATTCATTACTGAACACTTGTTGAACCGACCGGTTTCGCCTTTCGGCGTCATTTTTAATAAAAATTTAATATTGTTATATACACTCTGTTTCAATACCCTGATCATTCCGTAAGGCGAAACCGGTCAGTTACTTAATAAATAATTAAATAAAGTGAATTGTGTACAAGTATTCAACAATGATCAAAATTAACGAAGCCACCACAAATATTCAGATCCCTGAAAATGTAAAAAAAATTTTATTTCTGCGTTGTCTCGATCGGGAACCGAACCCGGGTGACTCTATGAAATCCCTTGTATATGCCACTCGTCGACGGAGGTCGTCAAAGAAAGTGACAAAAATAATGAATTGGATTTATGTGATATTGTATTTCAATATATATATTCAACATATTATAAATATAAAATCTCATCTTATAAAAGCACCACACATTCCTTTCAGTCGCTGAAAGCTCAAAAACGAAAGCGCAGATTTACGACAGGCGTACAAAAATATCTGCCCGAATAAGTTTTCTGGATATTCTTTGTTGTAATGAGTATTATTACAGCGAAGGCTGTGCGAAATCAAGTGCAAAAAAGTAAGTCCAAGATTAACAAGGAAAGACTAAAAAGACGTCGTTCATGAGCCTTAACTTACTTAGTAGAGGTAATTTTTTAAGCCAGCGAAAATTAGGCTTAAAGCATTAATGACAAATTTCCTGTCATTAATGCTTTCACATATTAGTAGACTAATTCAACGATTGTATATGTTGATAATAATAGTTTTTGTTGTCAGACTACAGTTTTCATTAAGTTGTATATAACTGCAAGCCAATAGTACTATATACTTAAATAGATAGCATTTACATAGATAACTATTCGTGTATAAACAACGATTTTATATGTTGATAATAATAGTATTTTGTTGTCAGACCACTGTTTTCATTAAATTATATATAATTATATATTACACAGTTTACAATCAAAAAGTACGATACACAAAAGTACAATATACTTAAATAGATACATAGATATCTAGTCATTCCTACCTCTGAAGACAGGTTCACTACTTACTAGGTTATCTGGTAGTCGAGGTGTACTGTTGGTTTGAATTTAAGACTCACCATCTATTACGTTGTTCACCATAGTCTTCAGTGATAGGTAGGTCGATAGGACTTCATTGTCTAGAACATTGCCTACCCCAGGATTTAGAACATGCGTCTAGACAATGAGACTTCATTGTCTAGACGCATGTTCTGAACTTCATTGTCTAGACTATTCAATATTCAACCTTTCTTTCACCGAGTCACGATAGCCGAGTTGTTGGGTGGTCGGAATTTCGAGCCCCAGGAGAGACCCGAGTTCGATCCCCAGGTGGCAGTACCAATGAGTTTTTCAAAAAAACTTATGTACGAATTACATCGTTGGCTTGGACATAAAAGCGGCGACGGGCTCACCACCTGTCACGTTGTCCCGAAAATATCTTCGGTGGAAGGTGGGTCGAAGGGACTTAATTGTCTAGACTAAGACCTCTGTCTACCCCTGTATTGGGAATTGCGTGAAGATATTTATTTTTTATTTATTATTCTTTCACCGAAAACAACGTGACAGGTGGTGAGCCTGTTGCCGTCTTTCAGCCAAGCCAACTATATAAATAGTACATGAGTTGTTGAAAAAATCCATTGGTACGTGCCTACCACTTGGAGATCGAGCTCGGGTCTCTTGAATAGAATTCCCATCACCTAGTCACACGACATATTAAACAAAATGTAACATATACACAATATATGTTACATATTGTGTTTTGGTGTACTATTAAGTGTATTACATTTATTGTGTCGTTCATTCTTTACACCATTTATGTAATCAAAGACGGAGAGATAGAGAGAGACAGAGAAATAATAAACCTGCGTTCAACTACCCCGTGACGTAGATCAGTTCAGTCAATATTGTTGCTTATTCAGTTTGTTTGTCGCGTAGATTGCATTTCAATTCGCGAAAAAATCCAATTTCCCTAAGGTCGCCACTTTAACAACAGTAACGCAGTGATATAAAACACACATAAGTTTTACATTTAATATTGACATGTTGGTAAATATGTGTATAAAATGTAAAACTGTAAATTAGCCATTTTAATAAACAATGGTTTCTATAATTCCGTTCCGTTTTGTAAATGAATTTATCGCATATCAAATCGCGACTTTTACATTTGGAAAGTACTGTCCAATCAGATATCTGATCAATTCATTTGAAAAGCAATCTGAACGTTCAGGTATAAGGAACAAAATTTCTATAAATAAAATGCTGAAAAAGGGTTGTATGTGTAATAAATAATCTCTTTTCAAAAAACAATTTGTATCCAAACATAAAATGATGATGAGTGATGGAAAACAGAAAATAATTACTTGAAAACATTTTATTTTAAAGATACATAAAGTCTGCCAACTAATTTTTGAGTCTGCGAAGCCTCAGTATAAAACAGAAAGAAGTCTTTGCCCAGAAAGAGGCACAAACACAAAGTTAGTTAAACTTTAAGCTTCAATAAAGGAATGATTTAATCTTCTTATTTTATTTGATAAAATAATTTATTTAATAACTTTATATTCTTTTCTGCAATGTATGTACATATACAAGCAAATAAATAAATTTAATAATCTCTCCACAGAGTACTTTATAGAAGCCTTTACCCAAAAATGGGCAATAAAGTAATTAACATAAAGATTCAATGATGAATAAAACTAGTGATTTAAGGTCTGGACTGCAAAACAACTTCGCAAGTTCGGATCCCATATTCGGATATTGTCGTGAACCACTCCAGATACTACCATTGCAGTTTGGTAGTAATGTGTATATAAATATAGTAGTATGTAAATGTTATGTATTCTCTATTACAATAAAATATGATCCTTTTTGTACTATATAATAATTTTATATGTCATAGAGATATGCGAACGGTTCGTGGACTCACTTTAATATAACAGGGTGCAAAGATTACAAACATAAACACTTAAACATAAATTGCTGTAGCGTGATACAGCTAGAAATTTTAGGTCGAGCTGTTCATCCGTAAGCCTTTATAACAATTGCTTTTATGAATTATTCTACGAGCAGAAAATATTTGCTAAAATATGGGAGTATTTCGAGTAAACATTGCCCTTGGGGTAATTTTATTAGTGATGTTTGAGGGGGTTTAAAGTGATATAATCTCGCGTGTTAGTTAATAATTTTTAATTATAGAAACTAAAAGGCAATTTTCGTGTTTCGTGTAAATACATTTTTTCACGCATTTTTCCATACTGGGGTTGAAAGAAGACTACGAAGTCCTTTCGACACACTTCTCATTGAAGCTTCTTGGAAACAACGTGATAGGTGGTGAGGCTATTTCTGTTTTAATGGTCAAGCTGACGAGACAATATAATTACATACATTTTTTTATTTATAATTACATAGATTTATATTATAGACAAACATTCATGTAACATTCGGTACACGAGCGCCGACCTTTGTTCATTACGTTCTCAACTGCTGTGGGGATTTGCTAAATATCTCATTAGTGAATCCGCAAGCCAAAAACAAACGATATAATTGGTGTATACGTTACTAAGTGTCACGTAACACGATATGTTGCGCGATATATATTATGATTACATATCACATAATAAAATATAAAAATGGTCTCGCCTATATTAGTCACGATAGCCGAGTGGTTGGGTGGTCAAATTTCGAGTCAGGAGCCCCGAGCTCGATTCCCAGGTGGCCGGCTCGTATCAATAGGTTTTACAAACACGGCGACAGGCTCAACCTGTCACGTTGTCCCGAAAAATGTCTTCGGTGGAAGGTGGGTCGAAGGGACTTAATTGTCTAGACTAGACCTTTGTCTATCCCTGTATTGTGAATGGCGCGAAGATATTGTCTAGGCTCTGGGTGTTTTTGGTGCATTCGTTGTTTCCAATTCCTTAACACAAGTGCTTTGGCATAACTTTGGGATCAGAGCATTTTACGTGATGTCTCCATTTATGTATGTATTTATTTATTATTGTAACCCCTTGCAAAACGTAACAAATGCAGGAGTGTGATCATTTTGTTGTATAGAGGTCTGCTTAATAGCCTTGGCACTGACCGTGCCCATGAAGTCAAGTGTTGCGGATTCGCACATGTGACGCTGCATTGTACAACTGTATTGTACATGTGTAATGTGTATACTAGAGCACCTTCACGCTATTACCAATACTTGGGTAGACAGAGGTCTAGACAATTAATTCCTATCGATTTACCTTTCATCGAAGTTATATTTTGGGACAACGTGACAGGGGGTGAGCATATCCATACATAAAAATAAAATTGGAGTGTCTGTTTGTAATATTGAAATAACCGTTTTTTACTACATGTATAGATACGGTACAGCGAAATAACTATTTTTTGTAAGTTTTGTCCGTCTGTCTGTTTGTTCCGGCTAAATTCTGAACCGGCTTGACCGATTTTAGCAGGTCTTTTACTGATAGATAGCTAATGTTATAAGAAGTAACATAGGCTACTTTTATTTTAGAAACATAACTAGGGTTCTACGTTAAGTGTTAAACTCCGGGCAAGGCGCGGGGGGCAGCTGGTATTTAATATAAATAAAAGAAGATAAATAGATAAATACATAGATAGGGACAACATCACATACGATGATCTGATGCAATTTGTAAGCAATTTTGCTGTGGCATCAGAAACGAAGTAGGCACCACAAACACTAATATTCGAGAAAAAGTCTAATAATAATGATAATTAATCCGGGAATCAAACCTGGGACCTCAAAGCAGCCGTCAACATGAAAAGCGGTGTGTACGCCACTCGCCACGGAGTTCGTCAAAGCATGTTTTTGTAACGGTACGTATGATCCAATCAGTTACTTAAACTAACACGAAAACTAAGAGGCTCAAGGGCGTGCCTATCAAAATAAATAAAACCTCTTTTAAAAATGCTAAACGACTTTCGCGAGTCACGCGAGTACATGAATACTATTTTTAAAATTACGATAAGATAATTTCGTACTATTGAGTATAATAGCAGTAAGTGAACATTTTATGTGAAAAAAAAAGAAATATCTTCACGCAATTCCCAATATAGGGGTAGACAGAGGTCGAGTCTAGACAATTAAGTCCCTTCGACCCACCTTTCACCGAAGATATTTTCGGGACAACGTGACAGGTGGTGAGCCCGTCGCCGCTTTTATGTCCAAGCCAACGATATTCGTACATAAGTTTTTGAAAAACTCATTGGTACGAGCCTACCAATTGGGGATCGAACTCGGGTCTATTAACTCGAAATTCCGACCACCCAACCACTCGGCTATCGTGACTTTTTATGTGAAGAAAATGAAATGAAATTATTTACAGAGACGTTTATAATTGACCCTTATTTCTGACACGCATACAATTAATATTAGAGAAAGAAATATATAAATTATCTTCACGCAATTCCCAATACAGGGGTAGACAGAGGTCTAGTCTAGACAATTAAGTCCCTTCGACCCACCTTCCGCCGAAGATACATCGAGACAACGTGACAGGTGGTGAGCCCGTCACCGTCTTTATGTCCATGCCAACGATATAATTCGTACATAAGTTTTTGAAAAACCCATTGGTACGAGCCTGCCACCTGGGGATCGAACTCGGGTCTCTCGACTCGAAATTCCGACGATGTATGTGATTAATATTAGAGAATTACTTTATAGTCACGATAGTCGAGTAGTTGGGAGATCAGAATTTGAGTCAAGAGACCTGATTTCATCCCCAAGTGACAGGACCTTACCAATGGATTGTGTATAACAAAACTTATGTACGATTTATATCGTTACCTGCTTGCTTAGACATAAAGACAGTGACAGCGACGGGCTCAACAACTGTCACGTTTGCCATAAAAATGCTTTCGGTGGAAGGTAAGTCGAAGAGACTTAATTGTCTAGACCTCTGTCTATACCGCAGCATTGGAATTGCCGAGAATATATTTGTTTTCAGAACTTTTTGTGTTTATTAAATATACGGATTTAGATATAACTTACGCTATGAGATGGCACCAGTATGCGTGGCGAAGAATGGCACTGGCTAACAAGTTGAGCTTTGAGGAAGACTTTTGGTAGCTGTAAAATATATTAAAAAGACGTTGACCGAAACATTTACACTTTTATTTAGACTGGATTACATCATCGGGTGAATCTATTTAATAGAATAAATGAGAAATATAAAAAAATCAACTAACCCCCTAATCCTACTAGTGTTTCGTCAGCGATTGATGAAATTTATACCATTTATACAATTTATAACATTTTGTGCACAACCTCTCTAATCTCACTCTTTCCACGCGCACAGAAAGGATGTAGCATATCCATACGCCGTAACCGCACGGCAACTTCCTGTAAACTATTTTAACGTGAATTTGTACCGCGTACTCTTCACAGGGCTCTGTAAAGGACCCAACTCTTTTCAGCTCTTTCCAGTGCTACATTTCTGCATGAATATTTTCCTTAGTCTCTTAATAATTTTCTTAGGATATATCTTTGCTTTATTCAAAACGGTTTGTAACAATAAAATAAGATGAAAAAACGGAGTATCCCTAAATAGCATCTTTTTATTTCTTCTCTGTGAGAGGAACCTCATTACGAAATCCCCATGTTTGTTTGTATGTGTATGCATATGTAAAACATAGATACGGTCAACATCACATACATTGATCTAATCTCAAAGTTAGTAGTTGAAGTACGCGTTATGGAATCAGAATTGACGAAGGCACCACAAATATTCAGACCCCAGAAAATGTAAAAAATGTGTTTTCTACGTTGACCCGATCGGAAACCGAACCCGGGTGAATCTCTGAAATCCCTTGTGTATGCCACTCGTCGACAGAGATCGCCAAAAAAGTGACAAAAATAATGTATTGGATTTATCTGATATTGTATTTCAATATATATAATCAACATGTTATTATCTGGAAAATAATATGTAATATCAAATTATTTGTATTGCATATTAAATCTATGAAATTTTTCCGTAGCTCTCTTCAGAGATAGTATCTTACTAATTTTAATAACCGAGTAGGCCACAGCGAACCGAGGCCTAGTTTTACTAGTAAAACACACATAATTTTTACATTTAACTTTACCATGTTTTTAAATATGTATATAAAATGTAAAACTGTAAATTAGCCATTTTAATAAACAATGGTGTCTATAAATCCGTTCCGTTTTGTAAATGAATTTATCGCAAATCAAATCGCGACTTTTACATTTGGAAAGTACTGTCGAATCAGATATCTGATCATTTGAAAAGCAATCTTACCGTTCAGGTATTAGGAACAAAATTTCTATAAATAAAATGCTGAAAAAGGGTTGTATGTGTACTAAATAATCTCTTTTCAAAAAACTATTTGTATCGAAACATAAAATATTGTTTTTACAAATTAATTTAACATTAATTCGAAGGTGCTGAGCTAATTAATTGTTCGACGGTGATGGAAAGCCGAAAATAATTACTGGAAAACATATTTTATTTTGAAGATATGTAAAGTCTGCCAACTCATTTTTGAGTCTGCGAAACATAATAACAGTATAAGACAGAAAGAGGCCTTGCCAGAAAGAGGGTTTAACATAACTGGCATAAAACTTCAATAAAGGAATGATTTAATCTTTTTACATTATTAAATAAAATAATGAAATATTATAATGTAATTACTTTATTAAATAAAATAAATTTAATAAACTCTCCACAGAGTACTTCATAGAAGCGTTTACCCAAAAGTGGGCAATAACGTAATTAACATTTAGATTCAATAAACTCATGATTTTAGACTACAAAACAACGTCGGAGGTTCGGATCCCGGATCCGTATCGGCTATTGTCGTGAACCACTCCAGATACTACTATTGCAGCTTGGTAGTAATACATTAATACATTTTATGTATGTATTCTCTATTACAATAAAATATTATCTTTTTTGTACTATATAATAATTTTATATGCCATAGAGGCGAACGATTCCTGTGCTCACTGTAATATAACATGGTGCAAAGATTACAAACATAAACACATAACCATAAATTGCTATAACGTGATACAGCCTGAAATTTTAGGTTGAGCTTTTCATCCGTAAGCCTTTATAACAATTGTTTTAATAAATTATTCTACAAGCATAAAATATTTGCTAAAATGTGGCAGTATTTCGAGTAAACGTTGCCCTTGGGGTAATTTTATTAGTCTACGGTTAATGTTTTAGGCAGTTTAAGGTGATATAATCTCGCGTGTAAGTTTAAGTTTTTTAATTATAACAACTGTAAGGCAATATTCGTGTTGTTGGCAATATTCTGTAAGGCAATATTCGTTTAAATACATTTTTTTCACGCATATTTCCAAACTGGAGTTGAAAGAAGTCTAGACTATGAAGTCTTTTCGACATACTTTTCATTGAAGCTTCTTGGAAACGACATGATAGGTGGTGAGGCTATTTCTGTTTTAGTTTTCAAGCTAACTCGATAATATAATTAAACATATTTTTTTATATATATTTACCTAAATTTAGACGGCGACGGGTTCACCACCTGTCACGTTGTCCCGAAAATATCTTCGGTGGAAGGTGGGTCAAAGGGACTTAATTGTCTAGACTTGCCCTTGATGTCAAGTGTTGCGGATTCGCACATGTGACGCTGCGTTATTGTACATGTGCAATGTTTATACTAGAGCACCTTCACGCTATTGCCAATACTTGGGTAGATAGAGGTCTAGATAATTAATTCCTAACGATTAACCTTTCATCGAAGTTATATTTTTGGACAACGTGACCGGTGGTGAGCATATCTATACATAAAAATTAAATTTGAGTGTCTGTTTGTAATATTGAAATAACCGTTTTTTACTACATGTATAGATACAGTACAGCGAAATAACAATTTTTTGTAAGTTTAGTCCGTCTGTCTGTTTGTTCCGGCTAATTTCTGAAACGGCTAGACCGATTTTAGCAGGACTTTTACTGACAGATAGCTAATGTTATAAGAAGTAACATAGGCTACTTTTATTTTAGAAATATAACTAGGCTTCTACGTTAAGTGTCAAACTCCGGGCAAAGGCGCGGGGGCAGCTAGTACATTAATAAAACAAGATAAATAAATAAATACATAGATAGGGACAACATCACATACAATGATCTGATGCCAAAGTAAGCAACTTAAGCGATTTTGTTGTGGAATCAGAAACAAAGAAGGCGCCACAAACACCAAGATTCGAGAAAATGTCTTATAATAATGATAATTGATCCGGGTTTGACCCGGGAGCTCAAAGTCAACATGAAAACTGGTGTGTCAGCCACTCGCCACGGAGTTCGTCAAAGCATGTATTTATAACAGTACGGATGATCCAATCAGTTACTTAAACTAACACGAAAACTAAGAGGCTCAAGGGCGTGCCGCTTTCAAATAAATAAAACCTTTTTTAAAAATGCTAAACGACTTTCGCGAGTCATGCGAGCACACGAATACTATTTTTAAAATAACTATAACATAATTTCTTACTACTATTGAGTATAATAGTAGAGAGCAGTTTATGTGAAGACAATGAAAATAAATAATTTACAGTGACGTTTATAATTGACCCTTATTTCTAGCACGCATATGATGAATATTGGAGAATTACTTTATAGTCATGATAGCCGAGTGGTTGGGAGTTCAGAATTCGAGTCAAGAGACCCGAGTTCATCCCCAAGTGACAGGATCTACAACAAAAATTATGTACGATTTATATCGTTGCTTGCTTGCTTGTTACTTTTTCCATGAAAATGCCTTCGGTAGAAGGTAAGACGAAGGGACTTAATTATCTAGACCTCTGTGTATACCGCAGTATTGGGATTGCCATGAATATATTTGTTTTCAGCACTTGTTTATTAAATAAACATTCATATAACTTAGGCTATGTGATGAAATCAGTATGCAGGGGAGGGAAGATTCTTAAGCAGCAACTACGTAGTGGTTAACGCGTTATGCTTTGAGGAGACATGTATTTTCAGCAGTGGACTTCGATAAGCTGTAAAAAAGTAATAAAACAGACGGTGTCCAAAACATTTCCACTCTAATTTTGACTGAATTACATAACCAGATGAACCTCTTTCTTTGAATAAATGAGAAATATAAAACACCAATTGATCCCCTAATCCTACTAGTGTTTCGTCAGCGGTTGATGAAATTTGGCTAGGAATTTGCCGGGAATGTTATTCCGCCATCCAACGGCAACCCACAAAATGTACACAACCTTTCTTACCTCCCTCTTTCCACGCTCACAGAAACGGACGGACGGACCCAACCCCTTTCAGCCCTTTCCAGGGTTACATTTCTATATGAATATTTTCCTTTGTCTCTTAATAATTTTCTTGGGATATATCTTTCCTACATTCAAAACGGTTTGTAACAATAAAATAAGATGACAAAACGGAGTGTCCCTAAAAAGTAAGATAATTTTTAGGGAAAGATGTCATAGGAGCATTTTTCTTCTGGTGACAAGAATCTCATTACGAAATCCTCATCTATGTGTGTTTGTATGTATATGTCTAACATAGATATGGACAACATCACATACAATGATCTGATCTCAAAGTTAGTAGTTAAAGAACGTGTGTTATGGAATCAGAAATAACGAAAAAACCTTAAACACTCAGACCCGAAAAAATTAAAATGTGTTTTCTGCGTTGACCCGACCGTGAAACGGACCCGGTCGACACCATGAAATCCCGTGTGTATGCCACTCGTCCTCAGAGGTCGTCAATAAACTAGTAAAATCTCTAAATGTAACAAATTTATGAAGGAACGACTAAAATTAATGAAATGGATTTATCTGATATTATATTTCAATACATATATATTATACATACATATATATTATAATATAATGTCTTATTCTAGAAAAGCACCACACTTTCCTTCTAGTCGCTGAAAGCTCGAAAATGGAAGCGCAGATTTACGACTGGCGTACAAAAATATCTGCCCGAATAAGTTTTCTGGATATTCTTTGTTGTAATAAGTATTATTACAATGCAGTGCGAAGTCAAGTGCAAAAAAGTAAGTTCAGGATTTACAAGGAAATACTTAAAAGACGTCGTTCATAAACCTTAACATACTTAGTAGAAGTAATTTTTTAAGCCAGCGAAAATAAGGCTTAAAGCATTAATGACAAATTTCCTTCAATTCACGTATTAGTAGATTAACTCAAAGATTTTATATGTTGATAATAATAGTTTTTTGTTGTCAGACCACTGTTTTCATTAAATTATTTATTACACTGTTTACAATTCAAAAGTACAATACATATATTTTCGTTATATAATATATATTATTTTCGTTAGACTAATTAAAAATTTAAATTTGTTTAAACTATTTACTGGCAAAGAAAGTGGCCCCTGAAACACAGGTATCTTATCCCTAGCTCAGGGGTCACAAACCACTGTTATTCATGATTCTGTTTAATTGGTTTATCAATAAAGATTATTATTATTGTTATTATTATTATTATTATATACTTAAATAGTCACGATAGCCGAGTTGTTGGGTGGTCGGAATTTCGAGTCGAGAGACCCGAGTTCGATACCCAGGTGGCAGTACCAATGAGTTTTTCTAGGATTTTACGTTAAGTGTTAAACTCCGGGCAAGGCGCGGGGGCAGCTAGTATTTAATATAAATTAAAGAAGATAAATAGATAAATACATAGATAGGGACAACATCACATACAATGATCTGATGCAAATTGTAAGCAATTTAGCTGTGGCATCAGAAACGAAGTAGGCACCACAAACACTAAGATTCGAGAAAAAGTCTAATAATAAAGATGATGTTTAATCCGGGAATCAAACCCGGGACCTCAAAGTAGCCGTCAACATGAAAACCGGTGTGTACGCCACTCGCCACGGAGTTCGTCAAAGCATGTTTTTGTAACGGTACGTATGATCCAATCAGTTACTTAAACTAACACGAAAACTAAGAGGCTCAAGGGCGTGCCGCTTTCAAATAAATAAAACCTCTTTTAAAATGCTAAACGACTTTCGCGAGTCATGCGAGGACACGAATACTATTTTTAAAATTACGATAACATAATTTCGTACTACATTGAGTATAATAGTAGTTAGTGAGCAGTTTATGTGAAGACAATGAAAGACAATGAAAATAAATAATTTACAGTGACGTTTATAATTGACCCTTATTTCTGGCACGCATACGATTAATATTATATAATTACTTTATAGTCACGATAGCCGAGTGTTTGGAACATCAGAATTCTAGTCAAGAGACCCGAGTTTATCCCAAAGTGACAGGATCTTACTAAAGATATTTTCAACAAAAATTATGTACGATATATCGTTATTTGCTTACTTGTACATAAAGACGGTGACAACGACGGGCTCACCAACTGTCACGTTTTCCATAAAAATTCCTTCTGTGAAAGGTAAGTCAAAGATACTTAATTGTCTTAACCTCTGTCTGTACCGCAGCATTGTAATTTTCGTGAATATATTTGTTTTCAGAATATTTTTATGTTTTTTTTTTAAATATACGGATTTAGATATAACTTACGCTATGCGATGGCACCAGTATGCGTGGCGAAGAAAGGCACAGGCTAACAAGTTAAGCTTTGAGGAAGACCAGTATTTACATCTGTGTTTCGTCAGCAGTTGATGAAATTTGGCTTGGAATTTGACGAGATTGTTATTCCGCCATGCAACGGCAACCCACAAAATGTACACAACCTTTCTTACTTCCCTCTTTCGACGCTCACAGAAAGGATGTAGCACATTCTTACGCCGTAACCGCACGGCAACTTCCTGAATCCGTGAATTTGTAACTGTTGTACCTGTTAACTATTTTAACCTGAATTTGTGCATGCAGAATATTTTCCTTTGTCTCTTTATAATTTTCTTAGAATATATATCATCTTTGCTACATTCAAAACGGTTTGTAACAATAAAATAAGATGACAAAACAGAGTGCCCCTAAAAAGTATCTTTTGCATATTTCATCTGTGTGAGATGAACCTCATTACGAAATCCCCATCTATATATGTTTGTATGTATGTGTATAACATAGATACGGACAACATCACATACATTGATCTGATCTCAAAGTTAGTGGTTAAAGAACGTGTGTTATGGAATCAGAGACAAAGAAAATACCTCAAACACTCAGACCCGAAAAAATTTAAAAATGTGTTTTCTGCGTTGACCCGACCGCGACCGAACCCGGTCGACACTTTGAAATCCCGTGTGTATGCCACATGTCCTCAGTGGTCGTCAAAAAATAGTAAAATCTATAAATGTAACGAGCTACGAACGAACGACTAAAAATAATGTATTGGATTTATTTAAATACATATATATTAAAAGTCACGACAGTCGAGTGGATGGGTGGTCGGAATTTCGAGTCAAGAGGCCCGAGTTCGATCCCCATGTGGCAGGCTCGTACCAATGGGTTTTTCAAAAAACTTATGTACGAATTTTATCGTTGGCTTGGACATAAAGACGTGACGAGCTCATCACATTTTAACAGTAGTAGAGCCACGCATCAGCTTTTGTTGTTGCATGAATGGGCCGGCTCGACCGGGGAAGGACCACTGCCTCAAAGAATACCGGCGTGAAGTAGAAGTCTAACAAACTTCTGCGTTTCGTCTGGTGAGTATAGGTGACCGGAGGCCCACACAAGCCCCACCTCCAATTCTGGGGGGCACTCTAAGGCCGGCAATGCATCTGTTATGTCTCATAGGCGGCTGTAATCACTTACCATCACGTGAGTCACCAATTATTTATATATATTCAACATGTTCAAAATATAATGTCTTATAAAAACACCACACTTTCCTTTTAGTCGCTGAAAGCTCGAAAATGGAAGCGTAGATTTACGACTGGCGTACAAAAATATCTCTGCCCGAATAAGTTTTCTGGATATTCTTTGTGGTATATAATAGGTATTATTACAACGAAGGCTGTGCGAAGTCAAGTGCAAAAAAGTAAGTTCAAGATTTATAAAATATATAAAAAATATCTTCACGCAATTCCCAATACATGGGTAGACAGATGTCTAGTCTAGACATTTAAGTCCCTTCGACCCACCTTCCATCGAAGATATTTTCGGAACAACGTGACAGGTGGTAAGCCCGTCGCCGTCTTTATGTCCAAGCCAACGATATAATTTTAACATAGGTTTTTTTTAGAAAAACGCATAAGTAGGGCCTGTTCAGGATCGAACTCGGGTCTATTGACTCGAAATTCCGACCACCCAACCACTCGGCTAACGTGACTTTTTTTTAATTTATTTATTTATTTTAGACTTTTTTTAACTTATTTATATATTATTAGTAGATTAACTAAACGATTTTATATGTTGATAATAATAGTTTTTAGTTGTCAGACTACAGTTTTCATTAAGATGTATATAACTGTTTATTGTATTTGTGGAAACGAAGGTCCTCCCATTTTAAAATCTGAAATTTTACGCGCCTTGAAGGCTGCTAAAACAGGTAAATCGCCGGGACCCGACAACATACCCATTGAAATTCTCAAGCTACTGGAAGAGGATCAACTTGACGTACTGACAGAGCTCTTCAATTACATCTATGATACCGGTAACATCCCAATCGATTGGTTAAAATCTATGTTCATCACAATACCCAAAAAACAAAATGCCAGGAAATGTGAAGAGTACCGTATGATTAGCTTAATGAGCCACGTCCTCAAAATGTTCTTGAACATCATACAGAACAGAGTAAGACCGAAATGTGACGAACAACTAGGTGACAGTCAATTCGGATTTCGGTCGGGGGTCGGTACTCGTGAAGCTCTTTTTGCCCTCAACGTTTTTGTACAGAAATGCATGGACATGCAAACCGACGTACTGTTGTGCTTCATAGATTACGAAAAAGCATTCGATCGAGTCAAGCACCAACATCTTCTGCGTCTATTAACGGATATTGGACTCGATGACAAGGACGTCAGGATCATCCGTAATCTGTACGAGAACCAAGTAGCAACAGTCAGAGTACAAGTACCTCGGTGCTTGGGTAAATGAAGCATGGGATCCCGACCAGGAAATTAAGACCCGGATAGAAATTGCCCGAGCCGCTTTTAACAAAATGAGGAAAGTTCTGTGCTGTCGTAAACTTCACATTAAGCTCCGAGTCAGGTTACTGTTGTGCTACATATGGCCTGTCGTCATGTACGGTTGCGAAGCATGGACCCTGAAAGACGAGACTACACGACGCCTGCAGGCATTAGAAATGTGGTGCTATCGTCGTATGCTGCGCATAAGCTGGACCCAAAAAGTCAGGAATGAAACCGTCCTCCAGCGCATTCAAATGCCCCGAAAACTATTGCAGACCATCAAAAACGTAAAATGGATTATCTTGGTCACGTGCTCCGACACGATAGATACTCACTACTACAATTAATTATGATGGGCAAGATGGGGGAAGAGGCGCGCTGGACGCAAAAGAAAATCGTGGCTGCGAAACATCAGGAGTGGACCGGCATTACTTCAGTCGAAGAACTGTTCCGACTCGCGGTTGATAAGACAGAGTACAAGAAGCTGACGGCCAACCTTCAGGATTGAAGAGGCACTTGAAGAAGAAGATTGTATTTACACAATGTATAACATATAAACAACTATGACTCGCGTACAAACATTCATATTCGTTACACAAGTATTTGCCTCTACCGGGATTCTAACCCGCAATCTGGTGGTACTAAATAGGCTATCTGGTGTCGAGGTGTCCTGTTGAGTTGGATTTAGAGACTTAGCACCTATTACGTTGTTCCAATATTAATAAGTCACGATAGCCGAGTTGTTGGGTGGTCGGAATTTCGAGTCGAGAGACCCGAGTTCGATCCCCAGGTGGCAGTACCAATGAGTTTTTCAAAAACTTATGTACAAATTTTATCGTTGGCTTGGACATAAGGGCGGCGACAGGCTCACCACCTGTCACGTTGTCCCGAAAATATCTTCGGTGGAAGGTGGGTCAAAGGGACTTAATTGTCAAGACTTGACCTCTGTCTACCCCTGTATTGGGAATTGCGTGAAGATATTTAATTTTTTTAATTTAACGTTGTTCCAAATAATCTTTAGTGAACGATATTTCCAAAAGACTACATTGTCTAGAACTCTGCCCACCTCAGTATTTAGAAAATTCGTCTAAAAATGAAGTCGTTTCGACCCAACTTTCATCGAAGACATTTACAAACCACACAAATCGTACCTAAGTTAAAAAAATCCACTGGTGTGAACCTACCACCAGGAGATCCAACTCAAGTCTCTTGACTCGAATTCTGATCACCCAAGTACACGACATATTTAATAAAATGTAATATATACACGAAATATAAATACGTACATTCATTATTTAGTTTATTCATATTACATTAAGGTATATAATTAAGTGTATTACTTTTATTCTTTACCCTATTTATGTACACAAAGATGGAGTGAGAGTGAGAGAGATAAATAATAAACCTACGTTCACCTTGTCAGTGACGTAGATCAGTTCAGTCAATATTGTTGTTTATTCAGTTTGTTTGTCGCGTAGATTGCATTTCAATCCGCGAACTAATCCAATTTCCCTCAGCTCGCCACTTTAACAACAGTAACACAGTGATATAAACACAATAAGATATTTAAAGTAACGTTTATATATATGGAGACACAAATTTGTCTAATGGAATAAGCAGAAAATGAGAACGGAAGAGCCAAGAGCTGAGCGGTTAGTGAATTGGGTTTAAATGAGTAGAGTTGGCATTGATTCCCTAATATTAAATACATACATAGATAGATATATAGGGAAAACATCACATACATTGCTCTGATCCCAATGTAAGCAGCTTAAGCACTTGTGTTATGGAATCAGAAACAACGAAGGTTCTAAAAACACCCAGACCCGAGAAAATGTAGACAAAGTGTTTTCTGCATTAACCCGACCGGGAATAGAACCCGAGACCTCAGAACTAGCGACACTTTGAAAACGTAAGATTTTATTATCGATTTATTAATAATAATTATAAAAATTTAATAATATCGATTTGATATATAGGTGTAATAGGTGTATATAGGTGTATGAAATGCATATTTTATTTCAAACACTGAACGTCTTGTTTCCTACGATAAGCATAGTTTTACCTTTTATAAGTCGAGTGGTTGGGTGGTCGGAACTTCGAGTCAAGAGACCCGAGTTCGATCCTCAGGTGACAGGCTCGTACCAATGGGTTTTTTCAAAAGCTAATGCATGAATTACATCGTTGGCTTAAACATTAAAAAATGGTTACGGGCTCACCACCTGTCACGTTGTCCCAAAAATATCTTCGGTGGAAGGCAGGTCGAAAACATGTATTGGGAATGGTGTAAAGATATTTTAAATAATATTAAAAGTTTCCTAACGGTGATACCACATATATAAATTATATAGTCGTTTCATTTGCAAAGGTATGTGTAAATACTTTGCATTCCAAAGTTCCCACTGGAACAGAAAAAACTCTTTTTAAAATATTACATTAAAGGTGTGTAATTCGTTCAATAGATTGCCATGGCAACCGTTGTTATGATCTGGAAAATAATATTTAATATCATATTCTTTGCGTGAAGACATTTATTTATTTATTTATTTATTTATTTATTTATTTATTTATTTATTTATTTATTTATTTATTTATTTATTTATTTATTTATTTATTTATTTATTTATTTATTTATTTATTTATTTATTTATTTATTTATTTATTTATTTATTTATTTATTTATTTATTTATTTATTTATTTATTTATTTATTTATTTATTTATTTATTTATTTATTTATTTATTTATTTATTTATTTATTTATTTATTTATTTATTTATTTATTTATTTATTTATTTATTTATTTATTTATTTATTTATTTATTTATTTATTTATTTATTTATTTATTTATTTATTTATTTATTTATTTATTTATTTATTTATTTATTTATTTATTTATTTATTTATTTATTTATTTATTTATTTATTTATTTATTTATTTATTTATTTATTTATTTATTTATTTATTTATTTATTTATTTATTTATTTATTTATTTATTTATTTATTTATTTATTTATTTATTTATTTATTTATTTATTTATTTATTTATTTATTTATTTATTTATTTATTTATTTATTTATTTATTTATTTATTTATTTATTTATTTATTTATTTATTTATTTATTTATTTATTTATTTATTTATTTATTTATTTATTTATTTATTTATTTATTTATTTATTTATTTATTTATTTATTTATTTATTTATTTATTTATTTATTTATTTATTTATTTATTTATTTATTTATTTATTTATTTATTTATTTATTTATTTATTTATTTATTTATTTATTTATTTATTTATTTATTTATTTATTTATTTATTTATTTATTTATTTATTTATTTATTTATTTATTTATTTATTTATTTATTTATTTATTTATTTATTTATTTATTTATTTATTTATTTATTTATTTATTTATTTATTTATTTATTTATTTATTTATTTATTTATTTATTTATTTATTTATTTATTTATTTATTTATTTATTTATTTATTTATTTATTTATTTATTTATTTATTTATTTATTTATTTATTTATTTATTTATTTATTTATTTATTTATTTATTTATTTATTTATTTATTTATTTATTTATTTATTTATTTATTTATTTATTTATTTATTTATTTATTTATTTATTTATTTATTTATTTATTTATTTATTTATTTATTTATTTATTTATTTATTTATTTATTTATTTATTTATTTATTTATTTAT
Organism: Sericinus montela; assembly: GCA_029286605.1. Taxonomy (NCBI): domain Eukaryota; kingdom Metazoa; phylum Arthropoda; class Insecta; order Lepidoptera; family Papilionidae; genus Sericinus; species Sericinus montela. Next base: position 162,547 of record JAGSMR010000147.1, read on the forward strand.
TTATTTATTTATTTATTTATTTATTTATTTATTTATTTATTTATTTATTTATTTATTTATTTATTTATTTATTTATTTATTTATTTATTTATTTATTTATTTATTTATTTATTTATTTATTTATTTATTTATTTATTTATTTATTTATTTATTTATTTATTTATTTATTTATTTATTTATTTATTTATTTATTTATTTATTTATTTATTTATTTATTTATTTATTTATTTATTTATTTATTTATTTATTTATTTATTTATTTATTTATTTATTTATTTATTTATTTATTTATTTATTTATTTATTTATTTATTTATTTATTTATTTATTTATTTATTTATTTATTTATTTATTTATTTATTTATTTATTTATTTATTTATTTATTTATTTATTTATTTATTTATTTATTTATTTATTTATTTATTTATTTATTTATTTATTTATTTATTTATTTATTTATTTATTTATTTATTTATTTATTTATTTATTTATTTATTTATTTATTTATTTATTTATTTATTTATTTATTTATTTATTTATTTATTTATTTATCTTCACGCAATTCCCAATACAGGGTAGACAGAGGTCTAGTCGAGAAAAAGTCCCTTTGATCTTCCTTCTACCGAAGGTATTTTCAGGACAACGTGGGTGGTTAGCCGTCGCCGTCTTTATGTCAAGCCAATGATATAATTTATACATAAGTTTTGAAAAACCCATTGGTACGAGCCTGCCACCTGGGGATCGAACTCGGATCTCTTTACTTGAAATTCCGACCACCCAACCACTCGGCTATCGTGACTAACACATAACAATCAAAATAAAAACTTAAAAGCCAATAACAGGTTCTTATTAATGACAATTTAATAAAATTAATAATTCGTCATTCAAAACTTACTTGACTTACTGAACTACATACATCTAAGCAGAAAAATTAAAATAGAAAAGTTCTATTAATTATTAATTATCTATTGATTTAATTTATTAATTACATACATTTATTTATTTATCTTCACGCAATTCCCAATACAGGGTAGACAGAGGTCTAGTCGAGAAAAAGTCCCTTTGATCTTCCTTCTACCGAAGGTATTTTCAGGACAACGTGGGTGGTTAGCCGTCGCCGTCTTTATGTCAAGCCAATGATATAATTTATACATAAGTTTTGAAAAACCCATTGGTACGAGCCTGCCACCTGGGGATCGAACTCGGATCTCTTTACTTGAAATTCCGACCACCCAACCACTCGGCTATCGTGACTAACACATAACAATCAAAATAAAAACTTAAAAGCCAATAACAGGTTCTTATTAATGACAATTTAATAAAATTAATAATTCGTCATTCAAAACTTACTTGACTTACTGAACTACACACATCTAAGCAGAAAAATTAAAATAGAAAAGTTCTATTAATTATTAATTATCTATTGATTTAATTTATTAATTACATACATTTATTTATTTATTTATTTATTTATTTATTTATTTATTTATTTATTTATTTATTTATTTATTTATTTATTTATTTATTTATTTATTTATTTATTTATTTATTTATTTATTTATTTATTTATTTATTTATTTATTTATTTATTTATTTATTTATTTATTTATTTATTTATTTATTTATTTATTTATTTATTTATTTATTTATTTATTTATTTATTTATTTATTTATTTATTTATTTATTTATTTATTTATTTATTTATTTATTTATTTATTTATTTATTTATTTATTTATTTATTTATTTATTTATTTATTTATTTATTTATTTATTTATCTTCACGCAATTCCCAATACAGGGTAGACAGAGGTCTAGTCGAGAAAAAGTCCCTTTGATCTTCCTTCTACCGAAGGTATTTTCAGGACAACGTGGGTGGTTAGCCGTCGCCGTCTTTATGTCAAGCCAATGATATAATTTATACATAAGTTTTAGAAAAACCCATTGGTACGAGCCTGCCACCTGGGGATCGAACTCGGATCTCTTTACTTGAAATTCCGACCACCCAACCACTCGGCTATCGTGACTAACACATAACAATCAAAATAAAAACTTAAAAGCCAATAACAGGTTCTTATTAATGACAATTTAATAAAATTAATAATTCGTCATTCAAAACTTACTTGACTTACTGAACTACACACATCTAAGCAGAAAAATTAAAATAGAAAAGTTCTATTAATTATTAATTATCTATTGATTTAATTTATTAATTACATACATTTATTTATTTATTTATTTATTTATTTATTTATTTATTTATTTATCTTCACGCAATTCCCAATACAGGGTAGACAGAGGTCTAGTCGAGAAAAAGTCCCTTTGATCTTCCTTCTACCGAAGGTATTTTCAGGACAACGTGGGTGGTTAGCCGTCGCCGTCTTTATGTCAAGCCAATGATATAATTTATACATAAGTTTTGAAAAACCCATTGGTACGAGCCTGCCACCTGGGGATCGAACTCGGATCTCTTTACTTGAAATTCCGACCACCCAACCACTCGGCTATCGTGACTAACACATAACAATAAAATAAAAACTTAAAAGCCAATAACAGGTTCTTATTAATGACAATTTAATAAAATTAATAATTCGTCATTCAAAACTTACTTGACTTACTGAACTACATACACTAAGATTCGAGAAAAAGTCTTATAATAAAGATGATATTTAATCCGGGAATCAAACCTGGACCTCAAAGTAGCCGTCAACATGAAAACCGGTGTGTACGCCACTCGCCACGGAGTTCGTCAAAGCATGTTTTTGTAACGGTACGTATGATCCAATCAGTTACTTAAACTAACACGAAAACTAAGAGGCTCAAGGGCGTGCCGCTTTCAAATAAATAAAACCTCTTTTAAAATGCTAAACGACTTTCGCGAGTCATGCGAGGACACGAATACTATTTTAAAATTACGATAACATAATTTCGTACTACATTGAGTATAATAGTAGTTAGTGAGCAGTTTATGTGAAGACAATGAAAGACAATGAAAATAAATAATTTACAGTGACGTTTATAATTGACCCTTATTTCTGGCACGCATACGATTAATATTATATAATTACTTTATAGTCACGATAGCCGAGTGTTTGGAACATCAGAATTCTAGTCAAGAGACCCGAGTTCGATCCCCAGGTGGCAGTACCAATGAGTTTTCTAGGATTTTACGTTAAGTATTAGCTCCAGGCGAGGGCGCACGCGGGGCAGCTAGTATTTAATATAAATAAAAGAAGATAAATAGATAAATACATAGATAGGGACAACATCACATACAATGATCTGATGCAAATTGTAAGCAATTTAGCTGTGGCATCAGAAACGAAGTAGGCACCACAAACACTAAGATTCGAGAAAAAGTCTAATAATAAAGATGATATTTAATCCGGGAATCAAACCTGGACCTCAAAGTAGCCGTCAACATGAAAACCGGTGTGTACGCCACTCGCCACGGAGTTCGTCAAAGCATGTTTTTGTAACGGTACGTATGATCCAATCAGTTACTTAAACTAACACGAAAACTAAGAGGCTCAAGGGCGTGCCGCTTTCAAATAAATAAAACCTCTTTTAAAATGCTAAACGACTTTCGCGAGTCATGCGAGGACACGAATACTATTTTAAAATTACGATAACATAATTTCGTACTACATTGAGTATAATAGTAGTTAGTGAGCAGTTTATGTGAAGACAATGAAAGACAATGAAAATAAATAATTTACAGTGACGTTTATAATTGACCCTATTTTCTGGCACGCATACGATTAATATTATATAATTACTTTATAGTCACGATAGCCGAGTGTTTGGAACATCAGAATTCTAGTCAAGAGACCCGAGTTTATCCCAAAGTGACAGGATCTTACTAAAGATATTTTCAACAAAAATTATGTACGATATATCGTTATTTGCTTACTTGTACATAAAGACGGTGACAACGACGGGCTCACCAACTGTCACGTTTTCCATAAAAATTCCTTCTGTGAAAGGTAAGTCAAAGATACTTAATTGTCTTAACCTCTGTCTGTACCGCAGCATTGTAATTTTCGTGAATATATTTGTTTTCAGAATATTTTTATGTTTTTTTTAAATATACGGATTTAGATATAACTTACGCTATGCGATGGCACCAGTATGCGTGGCGCAGAAAGGCACAGGCTAACAAGTTAAGCTTTGAGGAAGACCAGTATTTACATCTGTGTTTCGTCAGCAGTTGATGAAATTTGGCTTGGAATTTGACGAGATTGTTATTCCGCCATGCAACGGCAACCCACAAAATGTACACAACCTTTCTTACTTCCCTCTTTCGACGCTCACAGAAAGGATGTAGCACATTCTTACGCCATGCTTTCCTTTGACAACTTCCTGAATCCGTGAATTTGTAACTGTTGTACCTGTTAACTATTTTAACCTGAATTTGTGCATGCAGAAATGTAGCCCTTTCCAGGGCTACATTTCTGCATGAATATTTTCCTTTGTCTCTTTATAATTTTCTTAGAATATATATCATCTTTGCTACATTCAAAACGGTTTGTAACAATAAAATAAGATGACAAAACAGAGTGCCCTAAAAGTATCTTTTGCATATTTCATCTGTGTGAGATGAACCTCATTACGAAATCCCCATCTATATATGTTTGTATGTATGTGTATAACATAGATACGGACAACATCACATACAATGATCTGATCTCAAAGTTAGTGGTTAAAGAACGTGTGTTATGGAATCAGAGACAAAGAAAATACCTCAAACACTCAGACCCGAAAAATTTAAAATGTGTTTTCTGCGTTGACCCGACCGCGACCGAACCCGGTCGACACTTTGAAATCCCGTGTGTATGCCACATGTCCTCAGTGGTCGTCAAAAATAGTAAAATCTATAAATGTAACGAGTTACGAACGAACGACTAAAATAATGTATTGGATTTATTTAAATACATATATATTAAAAGTCACGACAGTCGAGTGGATGGGTGGTCGGAATTTCGAGTCAAGAGGCCTGAGTTCGATCCCCATGTGGCAGGCTCGTACCAATGGGTTTTCAAAACTTGTAATAAATTTTATCGTTGGCTTGGACATAAAGACGTGACGAGCTCATCACATTTTAACAGTAGTAGAGCCACGCATCAGCTTTTGTTGTTGCATGAATGGGCCGGCTCGACCGGGAAGGACCACTGCCTCAAAGAATACCGGCGTGAGTAGAAGTCTAACAAACTGCGTTTCGTCTGGTGAGTATAGGTGACCGGAGGCTCACACAAGCCCACCTCCAATTCTGGGGCACTCTAAGGCCGGCAATGCATCTGTTATGTCTCATAGGCGGCTGTAATCACTTACCATCACGTGAGTCACCAATTATTTATATATATTCAACATGTTCAAAAATATAATGTCTTATAAAACACCACACTTTCCTTTTAGTCGCTGAAAGCTCGAAAATGGAAGCGTAGATTTACGACTGGCGTACAAAAATATCTCTGCCCGAATAAGTTTTCTGGATATTCTTTGTGGTATATAATAGGTATTATTACAACGAAGGCTGTGCGAAGTCAAGTGCAAAAAAGTAAGTTCAAGATTTATAAAATATATAAAAAATATCTTCACGCAATTCCCAATACATGGGTAGACAGATGTCTAGTCTAGACATTTAAGTCCCTTCGACCCACCTTCCATCGAAGATATTTTCGGAACAACGTGACAGGTGGTAAGCCCGTTGCCGTCTTTATGTCCAAGCCAACGATATAATTTTACATAGGTTTTTTAGAAAACGCATTAGTAGGGCCCTCTTCAGGATCGAACTCGGGTCTATTGACTCGAAATTCCGACCACCCAACCACTCGGCTAACGTGACTTTTTAATTTATTTATTTATTTTAGACTTTTTAACTTATTTATATATTATTAGTAGATTAACTAAACGATTTTATATGTTGATAATAATAGTTTTAGTTGTCAGACTACAGTTTTCATTAAGATGTATATAACTGTTTATTGTATTTGTGGAAACGAAGGTCCTCCCATTTTAAAATCTGAAATCTTACGCGCCTTGAAGGCTGCTAAAACAGGTAAATCGCCGGGACCCGACAACATACCCATTGAAATTCTCAAGCTACTGGAAGAGGATCAACTTGACGTACTGACAGAGCTCTTCAATTACATCTATGATACCGGTAACATCCCAATCGATTGGTTAAAATCTATGTTCATCACAATACCCAAAACAAAATGCCAGGAAATGTGAAGAGTACCGTATGATTAGCTTAATGAGCCACGTCCTCAAAATGTTCTTGAACATCATACAGAACAGAGTAAGACCGAAATGTGACGAACAACTAGGTGACAGTCAATTCGGATTTCGGTCGGGGTCGGTACTCGTGAAGCTCTTTTTCCCCTCAACGTTCTTGTACAGAAATGCATGGACATGCAAACTGACGTACTGTTGTGCTTCATAGATTACGAAAAGCATTCGATCGAGTCAAGCACCAACATCTTCTGCGTCTATTAACGGATATTGGACTCGATGACAAGGACGTCAGGATCATCCGTAATCTGTACGAGAACCAAGTAGCAACAGTCAGAGTTGAAAATGGGAGACCGAGGGAAATCAAGATCTGTCGTGGAGTCCGACAAGGCTGTGTGATGTCTCCGCTGTTCTTCAATGTTGTTCCGAGAGGCAGTGATGTCTGGGGCTCTTGAAGGTCTGGAGGCGGGTAAAAATCAACAGGAACTGGTCGTAAATAACTTACGGTACGCGGACGACACTGTTCTGATTGCATCTTTGAACGACCTCCAAACCATCGTAAATAAGGTCAACGAGTGCAGCAGAAGGCCGATCTATCAATGGTGATAGCAAGACCAAGTTTATGGTAGTTTCTGAAACCCAGACTTACATCCTAGCATATCGGTGTGGGGAAGCAGCTTGAGCGGGTACGGCAGTACAAGTACCTCGGTGCTTGGGTAAATGAAACATGGGATCCCGACCAGGAAATTAAGACCCGGATAGAAATTGCCCGAGCCGCTTTTAACAAAATGAGGAAAGTTCTGTGCTGTCGTAAACTTCACATTAAGCTCCGAGTCAGGTTACTGTTGTGCTACATATGGCCTGTCGTCATGTACGGTTGCGAAGCATGGACCCTGAAAGACGAGACTACACGACGCCTGCAGGCATTAGAAATGTGGTGCTATCGTCGTATGCTGCATAAGCTGGACCCAAAAGTCAGGAATGAAACCGTCCTCCAGCGCATTCAAATGCCCCGAAAACTATTGCAGACCATCAAAAACGTAAAATGGATTATCTTGGTCACGTGCTCCGACACGATAGATACTCACTACTACAATTAATTATGATGGGCAAGATAGAGGGGAAGAGGCGCGCTGGACGCAAAAGAAAATCGTGGCTGCGAAACATCAGGGAGTGGACCGGCATTACTTCAGTCGAAGAACTGTTCCGACTCGCGGTTGATAAGACAGAGTACAAGAAGCTGACGGCCAACCTTCAGGATTGAAGAGGCACTTGAAGAAGAAGATTGTATTTACACAATGTATAACATATAAACAACTATGACTCGCGTACAAACATTCATATTCGTTACACAAGTATTTGCCTCTACCGGGATTCTAACCCGCAATCTGGTGGTACTAAATAGGCTATCTGGTGTCGAGGTGTCCTGTTGAGTTGGATTTAGAGACTTAGCACCTATTACGTTGTTCCAATATTAATAAGTCACGATAGCCGAGTTGTTGGGTGGTCGGAATTTCGAGTCGAGAGACCCGAGTTCGATCCCAGGTGGCAGTACCAATGAGTTTTCAAAAACTTATGTACAAATTTTATCGTTGGCTTGGACATAAGGGCGGCGACAGGCTCACTACCTGTCACGTTGTCCCGAAAATATCTTCGGTGGAAGGTGGGTCAAAGGGACTTAATTGTCTAGACTTGACCTCTGTCTACCCCTGTATTGGGAATTGCGTGAATATATTTAATTTTTTAATTTAACGTTGTTCCAAATAATCTTTAGTGAACGATATTTCCAAAGACTACATTGTCTAGAACTCTGCCCACCTCAGTATTTAGAAAATTCGTCTAAAAATGAAGTCGTTTCGACCCAACTTTCATCGAAGACATTTACAAACCACACAAATCGTACCTAAGTTAAAAAAATCCACTGGTGTGAACCTACCACCAGGAGATCCAACTCAGGTCTCTTGACTCGAATTCTGATCACCCAAGTACACGACATATTTAATAAAATGTAATATATACACGAAATATAAATACGTACATTCATTATTTAGTTTATTCATATTACATTAAGGTATATAATTAAGTGTATTACTTTTATTCTTTACCCTATTTATGTACACAAAGATGGAGTGAGAGTGAGAGAGATAAATAATAAACCTACGTTCACCTTGTCAGTGACGTAGATCAGTTCAGTCAATATTGTTGTTTATTCAGTTTGTTTGTCGCGTAGATTGCATTTCAATCCGCGAACTAATCCAATTTCCCTCAGCTCGCCACTTTAACAACAGTAACACAGTGATATAAACACAATAAGATATTTAAAGTAACGTTTATATATATGGAGACACAAATTTGTCTAATGGAATAAGCAGAAAATGAGAACGGAAGAGCCAAGAGCTGAGCGGTTAGTGAATTGGGTTTAAATGAGTAGAGTTGGCATTGATTCCCTAATATTAAATACATACATAGATAGATATATAGGAAAACATCACATACATTGCTCTGATCCCAATGTAAGCAGCTTAAGCACTTGTTTTATGGAATCAGAAACAACGAAGGTTCTAAAACACCCAGACCCGAGAAAATGTTGACAAAGTGTTTTCTGCATTGACCCGACCGGAATAGAACCCGAGACCTCAGAACTAGCGACACTTTGAAAACGTAAGATTTTATTATCGATTTATTAATAATAATTATAAAAATTTAATAATATCGATTTGATATATAGGTGTAATAGGTGTATATAGGTGTATGAAATGCATATTTTATTTCAAACACTGAACGTCTTGTTTCCTACGATAAGCATAGTTTTACCTTTTATAAGTCGAGTGGTTGGGTGGTCGGAACTTCGAGTCAAGAGACCCGAGTTCGATCCTCAGGTGACAGGCTCGTACCAATGGGTTTTTTCAAAAGCTAATGCATGAATTACATCGTTGGCTTAAACATTAAAAAATGGTTACGGGCTCACCACCTGTCACGTTGTCCCAAAAATATCTTCGGTGGAAGGCAGGTCGAAAACATGTATTGGGAATGGTGTAAAGATATTTTAAATAATATTAAAAGTTTCCTAACGGTGATACCACATATATAAATTATATAGTCGTTTCATTTGCAAAGGTATGTGTAAATACTTTGCATTCCAAAGTTCCCACTGGAACAGAAAAAACTCTTTTTAAAATATTACATTAAAGGTGTGTAATTCGTTCAATAGATTGCCATGGCAACCGTTGTTATGATCTGGAAAATAATATTTAATATCATATTCTTTGTATTGCATGTATACTCTTTCACATTCTTTCCGAGGCTCTCTTCAAAGATTAGTATTTTTACTTATTTTAATAACCGACTAGGCCACAGCCCACTGTGGCCTAGTTTTACTATTAAAACACACATAATTTTGACACTTAATTTTACCATGTAATTTAATTCTGATAAACAATGGTTTCAATGAATCCTTTCGTTTTGTAAATGAATTTATCGCTTCTCATATCGCGACTTTTACATTTGGAAAGTACTGTCCAATCGGATATCTGATCATTTCATTTGAAAAGCAATCTTACTGTTCAAGTTGAAGGAACAAAATTGCTTCCAATTAAATGTTGACGTAAGGGTTGTTTATGTACTAAATAATTGCGACCGTGTTTTCACTTTCCAAAAAAAAAAAAACCAATTTGAATCGAAACATAAAATACTGTGCTTACAAATTAATTTTAAATTAATTCGAAAGTTGCTTTACTAATTAAATTTTCGACGGTGACGGAAAACAGAAAATAATTAACATAAAATATATCTTATTTCAATTCCATTTTAGAGTCTTAAAAGCCACACACAAGCAGCTTGGTGAATGGTTTTTTTGCTCTAATCTCTGTCACAAAGTATTTGATAGATGCCCAGAAATGGGCATGAACACAGTGCTTGCCTTATATCTCAAGTTGTTATGATTGGTCGTGGTGGTTACGGCTTAAGAATATGCGTTTTCCTCGTAGGTGTCGTAAGAGGCGATTAAGAGAAAACCTTGACTACATTAATGGTTACCGACCGATGGCGGTATAACCGAATCGAAAAAATACCGGACCAAAATAAGCAAAACGGTGACGGACAGATGCAAGTTGTCTAGTACAACGATCACCAATCCACTCTCCGAGCATGGCGATTACGGCAAAAACTTTTACCAGTACTTTTAGCAGTGGACTATTACAGGCTGCTACATATATGTGTTATGTGAGGTTATCATGGTTGGGCTACTTTACTTTTAAGGTGACATGAACCTAAACCACTAAGCCGATAGTTAACAGACTCAGGCGTTACCTTGGGGAAATTCATTACTATATGTATATACTTTTATTTGTGCAATCTTAAACAGAAGATTGTCCAAAAAAAGAGGATACCTACGAAGTTTCTTTCGCCTGTTTCTTACGAAGGTGGTAGACTAAAAAATAGCTATTAATAGGCATTTGTTTATCATAGTTACATATATTTATATTTTTATTTCGATAAATAAATAATTTTGTTCGATAAACTTATTATATATTTATTATTAACACGTACAAAATACTGCCTATGTTAGGCATAACATAGAATTACCTAAGTTATAATCAAGATAGCATCAGCTGTTTCTATCCGTTTGAGAAATAATAAAATTATAATTTTACTTCTTACAAGAATGATTGATTTAAAGACGTCAACGCGAGCGAGGCCCCGGATTAAAGCTAATAAATAAATAATTATTTGGTCCACATTATTATATCATATACATTTATTACATTATCATTATTGAGTACATAACATAGTAAATAATAATACATACATTTAAACATCCGTAACACGGGTACAAACATTGTTCATTACACAAATGTTTGGCCCTAGCGAGAATCGAACCCATAGCTTTGAAGGCACGGTTACTACTTAGTTGACTATCGGGGACGTCTTAAGTAGCCGCTAAGGAAGTCCAGTCTATTTTAAAATAACAAAATGGCAAATACTCTACCTTTTACTCTGTCCTTGTAAAAAACGATAAAAGTTTATATGATAGGTTTGTCACCTTTAAAGAAAGACGCATTAAATAAATAAATATCTTCACGCAATTCCCAATACAGGGTAGACAGAGGTCTAGTCGAGAAAAAGTCCCTTTGATCTTCCTTCTACCGAAGGTATTTTCGGGACAACGTGGGTGGTTAGCCCGTCGCCGTCTTTATGTCCAAGCCAATGATATAATTTATACATAAGTTTTAAAAAAACCCATTGGTACGAGCCTGCCACCTGGGGATCGAACTCGGATCTCTTTACTTGAAATTCCGACCACCCAACCACTCGGCTATCGTGACTAACACATAACAATCAAAATAAAAACTTAAAAGCCAATAACAGGTTCTTATTAATGACAATTTAATAAAATTAATAATTCGTCATTCAAAACTTACTTGACTTACTGAACTACACACATCTAAGCAGAAAAATTAAAATAGAAAAGTTCTATTAATTATTAATTATCTATTGATTTAATTTATTAATTACATACATTTATTTATTTATTTATCTTCACGCACAATCCCTGACGGGGTAGCCAGACAGAACAGATCGCCAAGTGTCACGATCCCTACATACTTCTTTCGCTTCTTTCAGATTCATCATCTTCTTCATACATGCACGTTTAGGTATCCGAGTACTCTTGACCCTCCTCTCTTCGAGCAATTTGCTCACCTGGTCTTCGAAAGTTAGTCTCGGTCTACCTCGACACCTTTTACTATTAACTTTCGCGCTATATATTTTCTTCACCATTCGGTCTTCACTCATTCGCTCAACGTGCCCAAACCATCGAAGCACGCCCTTATCCATTTTGAGACAAGGTCATCTTTCAAACCTGCCATATTGCGAATCGCTTTCCGTCGGCCATGGTAAGGCCGCACATTTTACGAAGAGATCGCATCTCCACTGCATTCAGCCTGCTTTTATGCTTCTTCTGGCATACCCAGGTTTCGCTGCCATATAACAAAGTCGGTACCAACACTGCGTTATGTATTGCAAGGCGTGCACTTTTCACAACGCCTTGCCCTTTGATTAACGCAGTCAGGGCACCATTGACTTTGTTCCCGGCAGCGACACGCCTGTCCGCCTTCCATCCTGGCTAAACGCACTCCCCAAGTATACAATTTCATTCACCTGTTCTAGACATTCCTGATTTACCCAAATTTCGCACTTCGTTCTTTCTTCGTCCCTTTCAAATACCAGAACCTTAGTTTTATTAGCATTCAAACGGAGACCATTAATTTCACATTCTTCTTTCATACACGTGACTAATGCCTGCAGTTCTGCCTCTGATGGTGCTATAAGCACTGCATCATAAGCATAAAGCAGACAATTTACTTTTATGTCACCCAATTTCACCAAACAGCTATCTTTCAGCTTCTGTAAACAGCTGTCGAGATACAGTATGAATAGCCAGGAAGACATGACACAACCCTGTTTTACGCCCGTTTGGACGCTAAACATGGGTGACAGTTCATGCCCTACCCGCACGCAGGCTTATTCCATGGTGTACAATAAAGTTATATTTCATTCATTCATTCATTTTACGGCGAAGGAACAGACGAAAGAAACTTGCTTTCGGCCAATCTTTTTTTAATACTGCCACCTCTACATAAGTGTTAATACTTACGTATCAACTTTGGAATCACTTTCTAAACTTCACTTCACAAAAGACATCTCAAACATTTCGCGTAACTCGCACTCCGCGTCACAAGTCGGACCCCAGCACTACTGAAAACGGTACGGGTATGTGTAAAGACGGCTACTTTCCTACTGAAACCTATCGGGAACTCCGCGGTGCTTTGTAGTAAACAAAGGAGCTGTCAAAGCCCACTTACAAAGTAAAACATTATTGTATTTGATACTTAAGTATAAATAGACACTAATATGGGATAATCTTAAAAGCTTTGCTGCCTTTTTGCTATGCGGTATCGGCCTAAGAATGTAGCGAATAGAGTATTTTAAACGTTATATTGAATTGGTACAGTGTTGCTGTATGAAACGCCTTAAAAATGCCACTGGCTTCATATGGTGGGACTTTCCGTGTTGCTACGGCGTCAGAGTATTTCTTTACTTTTATTAGAGCCTTTCTTTCCAAGGTTGTCGTAAGAGGTGACTAAGGGCCTTGATAATGATATTGGCCACTGACAGATGTCAGGATAACAATGTCGGAAAATACCAGTTCAAACAGCAGACCAGTAATGAGTGGCCGCGTCTAAGGTGCATGGTGTCTGGTACTGTGATCGCCAATCCGCTTGTCTAGAATGCTTTTATGGCAAGCCTTTCTTTACGGGAGAGGTAGTCCTCTCCCAGCAATTAATTTTTACAGGTCGTTATGTATGTCATATAATGGTATACAATGACCACAGAGCCGCTTTCATACTATCTAAGTGACCTAGGTTCGATCCCGGGTTCCACTAAAATTGTTGATTAGTAAATTGCATTTTTCTAAATTGAAAAGTCATGATGGCTGAGTTGTTGGGAGGTCGTAATTTCCAGTCAAGAGACCCGAGTTCGATCCCCAGGTGGCAGGCTCGGACCAATGAGTTTTTCAAAATCTTATGTACGAACTATATCGTTGGCTTGGACATAAAGACGGCGACGGGCTCACCACCTGTCACGTTGTCCCGAAAATTTCTTCGGTGGAAGGTGGGTCGAAGGGACTTGATTGTCTAGACTAAACCTCTAGACCTTTGACCCACCTTTCACCGAAGATATTTTCGGGACAACGTGACAGGTGGTGAGCACGTCGCCGTTTTTATGTCCAAGCCAACGACATGATTCGTGCATAATTTTTTAAAAATCCCATTGATACGAGCCTGCCACCTGAGGATCCTGAAATTCCGACTGCCCAACCACTCGGCTATCGTGACTTTAAATAATATAATGTAATTAATAAATGTAGTCCGTGACTTCAGAACTAGAACCTGAATTACCTTTCAATCGTTGGAATCTTTACCCCTCGTGCAAACTTGTGTAGAAATAAGTTAAAGAATAAAGTTCTTGTAAAACAATGTCTTAATAAAATATCATAAATTGAAGTTAAAATAACAGAGAACTCTTTCAATTCGATAACTTGATTATAATTTCAGTACCTCGTTCGTTGAACGCCTGGTTAGAACTAAAAGTTGAATGAAGTTAGAGAAAAAGTAAATCGAAGTATTTAAACTTAAATCAATTATTTGAGAACCGGTTCTATCGGTGTAAGAATTTATGACGTTATTCCTTCTCATGGGTAACAAGCCATAAATGTTAACTAACATAAGAGAAGATTTTTCTATTCTTAGCAGACATTGACAGACTGCAGCATCCCATCATCATCAAAAATGGGGCAGTTCTGTGTCCTGCAGTTGAGATTACAGGTTAAGAATAAAAATTCACACATATTCCCATTACTGAGGCTTACGGAGGTCTAGACTGTTAAGTGCTTTCGACCCACCTTTAACCGGAGCTTATTTTAGGACAACGTGACAGGTGGTGAGCCTTTCGTCGTCTTTGGATTTAAATTAAATATATACTGAATATATATACATATAAATAAATCAATTATTTAATAAAAATAGATAAATTAAAAATTAAAATTAATTATTTACGTATATATTATATTAGATGTAAATCTAATATAAATATTAAATACGTATATAAATATTCGTAAATCATTAGATCACTCATATTATCACACATATAATCGTCTCTAACGGGATTCGAACCCTCAACTCCGAATCGAATGTACACGGTTTATGTACTCAAGAAGGTTATGTATATATACAAATATTAATGTAGACCTTAACCTAGGTAAAATTAATAAATAATAAATAAATACTTACATAGATAGGGACAACATCACATACATTGCTGCGATCCCAACGTAAGAAGCTAAAGTAATTATGGTATGGAAATCGGAAACAACGAAGGCACCACATTAGGCAGATTAAACTAGGCAAAGATATGAAGTAACATTTTCGGGTTTCAACAGTCATATTGTCCCAAAATAATTCAATTGAAATGTGGCTCGAAAGCAGTAATTAGGGTAGGACTGTAAAATGCGTAAAGATAAGTATAAGCTTACTAAAGCTAGCTTGGACATGAAAAATAACACAATGGGATATAAAAACAAATAAACTTGGCGCACAGTAACACTTGGACTTGTTGATTTACGACTAGTCAGCTTCGCCGACTTTTGATTAACGAAGGGTCCGCTAAAAGTTGTGTGAATATCTACAAAATGTGAGGGAAATATTTGGTAATTGACTTTTTTCTTCACGTATTCCCAATTACCAATACACTAAGGTATAGCACTTTCGACCAACATTTCACCGGAACACGTGACATGTGGTAAGCCTATCGCCGTTCTTACGTCGAAGGCTACGATAAAAATCATACATAAGTTTTGAAAAACATCGGTATGAACCTACCTTCTGGGGATCAGACTCGGGTTTCATGGTTCTAATTGCAATCACCAGTAATAGGCATCAGTTAAATATGACTTTTTAGTATCACTACATTTTCACCCATACTCCCTGAGGGGTTTGAACTTCACGCAATTCCCAATACAGGGGTAGACAGAGGTCAAGTCTAGACAATTAAGTCCCTTTGACCCACCTTTCACCGAAGATATTTTCGGGACAACGTGACAGGTGGTGAGCCTTTCGTCGTCTTTGGATTTAAATTAAATATATACTGAATATATATACATATAAATAAATCAATTATTTAATAAAAATAGATAAATTAAAAATTAAAATTAATTATTTACGTATATATTATATTAGATGTAAATCTAATATAAATATTAAATACGTATATAAATATTCGTAAATCATTAGATCACTCATATTATCACACATATAATCGTCTCTAACGGGATTCGAACCCTCAACTCCGAATCGAATGTACACGGTTTATGTACTCAAGAAGGTTATGTATATATACAAATATTAATGTAGACCTTAACCTAGGTAAAATTAATAAATAATAAATAAATACTTACATAGATAGGGACAACATCACATACATTGCTGCGATCCCAACGTAAGAAGCTAAAGTAATTATGGTATGGAAATCGGAAACAACGAAGGCACCACATTAGGCAGATTAAACTAGGCAAAGATATGAAGTAACATTTTCGGGTTTCAACAGTCATATTGTCCCAAAATAATTCAATTGAAATGTGGCTCGAAAGCAGTAATTAGGGTAGGACTGTAAAATGCGTAAAGATAAGTATAAGCTTACTAAAGCTAGCTTGGACATGAAAAATAACACAATGGGATATAAAAACAAATAAACTTGGCGCACAGTAACACTTGGACTTGTTGATTTACGACTAGTCAGCTTCGCCGACTTTTGATTAACGAAGGGTCCGCTAAAAGTTGTGTGAATATCTACAAAATGTGAGGGGAAATATTTGGTAATTGACTTTTTTCTTCACGTATTCCCAATTACCAATACACTAAGGTATAGCACTTTCGACCAACATTTCACCGGAACACGTGACATGTGGTAAGCCTATCGCCGTTCTTACGTCGAAGGCTACGATAAAAATCATACATAAGTTTTGAAAAACATCGGTATGAACCTACCTTCTGGGGATCAGACTCGGGTTTCATGGTTTTAATTGCAATCACCAGTAATAGGCATCAGTTAAATATGACTTTTTAGTATCACTACATTTTCACCCATACTCCCTGAGGGGTTTGAACTTCACGCAATTCCCAATACAGGGGTAGACAGAGGTCAAGTCTAGACAATTAAGTCCCTTTGACCCACCTTTCACCGAAGATATTTTCGGGACAACGTGACAGGTGGTGAGCCCGTCGCCGTCTTTATGTCCAAGCCAACGATGAAATTCGTACATAAGTTTTTTTTTAAAAACTCATTGGTACTGCCACCTGGGGATCGAACTCGGGTCTCTCGACTCGTAATTCCGAGCACCCAACAACTCGGCTATCGTGACTTTTTTTTAGGGGTTTGAACGATATCACAGATCACCCTGCGTCACGATCCTTGCATACCTCTTTCGCTTCTTTCAAATTCACCACTTTCTTCATACGCCCACGTCCGCGAGTAATTTTGACCCTCCCCTCTTCAACTAATTTACTGTCATGATCAGATATAACGGACATTCGAACGGAGAAATCGTAGCTAGGAAAATCTAGTATTTCACACAACCGACAAAATTATTTTGAAACAATCATGTAAACTGCGCACCCTGACTCAGTCCGTAGCACACCGTTATGATCATTCTTCTTGATATTTCTCAGCGTAAAGGTGTTAGAAAGCTACAATAGACGTAATATTTCATCAAATTATAAAAATGTTTTTCTCTGTCTGTGTTATTAGAATTCTAGTTTAGAGAAATCTTGTGTAGATTATTCTCAGAATTAAAAAAAATCTCAATGCAACTTTTTTGTGTACGTGGGAGTTTTGTAAACAGCTACCACATACCCGCAATGCGTGGAGGCCGCAGAGGTAAGTACAAATATTGTCGCGCTTGCGCCAACTAAAACTTTCATGCGACCTATCCGTCTTTGCATACGGAAATCATAATCATAACGGCTTTTATAAGTTTACTGCAGGACATAAACCACTCCCAAACGGGAGGCTTGGTTATAATCTATAATCCAAGCTTGGAAAGCGGATTGACGATCGCTGTATCACACCGCACTATGAAATTATTTCTTGGCTTTTCCCTTAGTCGCCTCTTACGACACACAGTAACAAAGGGGCTGGCATTACACGTAAGAAGGCGTTTTGATCGATCCACTCTCTTTAATTGTTATCATTCTCTGTCTAATCGGAACGGGATATGTACTTTGGTAACTATAGTAGAGCCGTTTTAATTTTTAAACGGGAACCAACGTTGGCTCAGCTGAGGAATTTGTGTAAAAATGGTAGAGCCACGCATCAGCTTTTGTTGTTGCATGAATAGGCTCGCTCGACCGGGGAAGTACCACGACCTCACAGAATACCGGCGTGAAGTAGAAGTCTAACAAACTTCTGCGTTTCGTGCGCATCATGGCCGGCGGTAATCACTTACCATCACGTGAGCCACCTGCTCGTTTTCCTCCTTTTTCTATAAAAAAAACTGTACGTAAATCCATAGATTCGTGGCTAAACAGATTGAATGCCTTAATAAGAGCCAAAGGTGGCCATTTCGAATATTTAGACTAATAAATATGTGGTTATAAATTATTCATTGTTTTAATGCATTATCAAATGTAAGAGAACTCATTGCCGGTCTGAGTACAGTACAAATATATATTTTCACGACATTAGCAACAGCGAAACTGTGTTAAAAATATAAAATCAGAAGTCTGCTTAATTCATCTAAGACCAAGTACACGGACGCGACGACAAATAAAAATAAATGAGCCGTGAAGGCACCGTCTACTCCTCTCGCGTAGCTGTAGCATCAGTCGTCCCTTTGTATTCCGCCCACGCGTCTCTCCAATGACACCTATAAATTGTGAATGGCAGTTGTTTGTTTCGTAAGTTTCCGACTTAAATCAACTGTTCATACCTATATATTGTTCTTTTTTCAATTTTATCAATTAACCTGAGGTTCTTTTAAAAGAATTCGATAAATACGCCACCATTTTATTTACTTATTTAATTTCTTCTTGAATGAACCTTACAAAACAGTAATGGAATATAAGGCGGACTTAATGCTAAAAGCATTCTCTACAGTCAACCTTAAGGTAGTGGGCCACTATAGCTGTGGGGTTGAAAGTCAAGGGACCCAATTTCCCAAGATCCCCAAAGGGCCCCACGTGCCAACGGGTTTTTTTTTTTTCAAAACGTATATACGATTTATACAGTACATAAAGACCTGGCTGGATATAAAGACTGCGACGAGCACTCTACATGTCAAGTTGTTTCAAAAATGTAATCGGAGGAAGGTGGGACGAAAGCATATAATTGTCAAGACCTGTGTCTATCCCAGTATATTTTTTTAAAAGGTGGAAGTTCTCAACTCGGTTCAATATACTTTTTCTATCAAAAAAAAAGTATTTTCTTCCACCATTATTACTATTATTGTTATTATTGTTTGGTAACATTGTCACCACCTGACGAATCTGATAGAGTTTCAAGATAATCAAGAAAATTACTCCACTTTTATAAGCATTTCGAATATTATAATATTCACTATATACTCGGACTAACGTTATTGTATACTAAAATTAGTAAAATAAAACTTAAAAAAAAGTCACGATAGCCGAGTGTTTGGGTGGTCGGAATTTCGAGTCAAGAGTCCCGAGTTCGATCCCCGGGTAGCAGGCACGTACCAATGGGTTTTTCAAAAACTAACGTACGAATATCGTTGGCTTGGACTTAAACACGGCGACGGGCTCACCACCTGTCACATTGTCCCAAATATCTTCGGTGGAAGGTGGGTCAAAGGGACAAAGTTGTCTAGACTAGACGTCTGTCTACCCCTGTATTGGGAATTGTCTGAAGATATTTATTTTCAATTTATAAAAAAATACCTTATTTAAAAAAAAGTTACAATAAGTGGACTTAATGCCAAATGGCATTCTCTACCAGTCAACCTTACTTGATGAAGAGAAATTTTGTGCTAGTTGTATAAATGGTATATACCTGGGGTATATACCATTTATGCAAATATTAAGTTAGAATTAAGATGAAAATTAACCAAAATAGACTTAAATACTCATACACAGATATACATAAATACATACATACATAAATTTATGTATTTATGTATGTATGTATACATATATACACATAAAAATATAAACATACGTACACACATACACATATAACGTTGTTTGCGAAATAATGTTGATAAATTACAGCTTTAAAAAAAGTACATAATAAAGCAAGTACTAATTAATTTAAACGAAATATTCTAATAGACACTTCTAACTGATGTGGCTAAAGGCTCTGCGATATAAAATCCTAAAAAATCTTCGCTGAATTCCAATGTAATATGTAATTTGTATTAAATTAATCAATGCTTGGCGCCGATATGAAGTATTAGTGTCTGGTACTGCGATCACCCGCTTGCACAAACTTGGCGATTGTGGCTCTAAACTCTTCCTTACGGGAGATACCAATATCTTGCAACGGACTTTTAAAGGCCATTATGTTTGTATATACCCATCTGTCAAACGGGAATTGAATTATGAATTTGAGTAAATAAATAAAATAAATAATAAAATAAATATCTTCACGCAATTCCCAATACAGGGGTAGACAGAGGTCTAGTCTAGACAATTAAGTCCCTTCGACCCACCTTCTACCGAAGATATTTTCGGGACAACGTGACAGGTGGTGAGCCCGTCGCCGTCTTTATGTCCAAGCCAACGATATAATTCGTATATAAGTTTTTGAGAAACCCATTGGTACGAGCCTGCCACCTGGGGATCGCACTCGGGTCTCTTGACTCGAATTTCCGGCCACCCAACCACTCGGCTATCGTAACTTTTTCCTTCTTACCTAACCTTTGTCCACGGAGGTCTTCAAGAATGATTATGACAGTGACAGATGGAGGATCTCCCCATCTGTCAAAATCATAATCATTTCATCTTGAAATGTATTTAAAAATTAAGCAGACTAGTGCCAAACAGCAGCCTACACACGATCCCTCAGCGGTCCTACCAGAGAGACTTATCCTGCAATCGCCTTTTATAGCCCGCAATGTTCTAGTTCCTTGAGATATAAATAATCTTGGAATTAATTAAAGTAATTGAGTTATTTCGACAAAACAAACAAAACCGACCCTTGTCAGTCACGCTGCCATTTAATTTACAGTTAAACGTGGTCTGTCTGTAGATTGCTTGATAATGCTTGTACATAGAGGAGTACCTCTGACAATGTTTCTCCGAACGCCAACGTAACTAGTACACGCATAACTGCTTACAGACAGCGAAGCGACAGTATAGTAAAGAGAAAATTGCAATGGTTGCCGACAGATGGTGAGAATACCATTTATTTATTTTATTTATTTATACTTTATTGTAAACCTTACAAAGAAAGTTATACAAAGGGCAAACTTAATGCCTTTAGGCATTCTCTGCCAGTCAACTCGAGGCGTGGGGAAATATTATTAAAGTGCTTTAAACTGGGTTACAGAAAAAAAAATCAATATAGGACCTAACCAGATAGATACAATATAAAATACTAATACAAATAATAAATATAATATGTATACATATTACCATCTTCCACTATTTTAAATTAATACTGCCGGCCGTGTGGTAACGGTGTAAGAATGTTGCCACTCCCTTTCTTCCCATGGGTTTTGTAAGAGGTGACTAAGGGAAAGAGCCTAGAATAGCCTAAAGGCAACCGATAGATGGCGGGATAACCATCTCTGAAAATGTCAGACCAAAATATTCACATCAGACCAAGGTGGGAGTGGTGCTGCGATCGCCAATCCGCCAGCCAAGCGTGGCGCTTATGGCAATTCCTCCCCTTGGTCAATGGCAGCCAGTGGTCTTTAACAGGTCGATATGTATGTATGTAATTAATATTAATCTGCACTTGGCGTGTGGTATCACGGCGGAAGAATATACCATTTATTTCTTTTCGTAGGTTTAGTAAGAGGCGACTAATCTAAAACCTCTGAAAGTATCATTAGCTACCTACAAATTCCGAGATGACGATTTAAAAATAAACTTGACTAGGCTATAGTGTTATTAAAATTAGAAATAACAGTTATCTTTGACCATTGTTAAATTAAAGAGAAACTAAAAAATCAACCGACACGGACAGAATTCGAAACCACGATATCTGCCATACTATGGCAACGCTCTTACCTCCGAGCCACCATGTCAAAGACGTATCATTTGAAATTTTAATTATCTTTTTCTTTGTTTATGTTGGTTACAGCATAGGCAACATGGCCTCTGTTTATAGCAACGGAAACGACAGCAACAACGATTACCATGTATGTTATATTCTCATTGGTTGATATGAAAATCTATAGAAAGTTACATATCTTAAATAAATAAATAAATACCTATCGTTACCGTAAGTATGATACCTTGCACTTTAGACGCGCTTGCCCGTCACCGGTTTACTGAATTCTGGTCGGGTATTCATGGAGATGGTAACCCCGCCATCCGTCGGTAGCCAATTGCATTTTCAAGGATTTAACCTTAGTCGCCTCTCTCAACACTCACGGGAAGAGAGCGGGTGGTATTCTTATTATGGCTTATTTCCTTTTTCGCTGACAACTTCTCACCATTTGTCCGTAGACAATAATATTTTAAGGCGTTTCACACCAAAGCTTCCGGCCCAAATCCAATAAAGTCAGAATACTTTGAGTGTTATTAGCAATTTTATTGATTTTTAAAGCATATTTATGCTGAACTTTTATGTTAATGTTAATTAAAGAGAAAAAAAGTTAAAATTTTATTTATATTTAATTTAATAAGATAAAAATTCAGCATAAATATGCTTTAAAAATCAAAAAACTTGCATCATAAAAATGAAATTTAGCGTTATCGTATTGATAATTCCTAACTGAAAAGTCAGGATTATCAAATTGTCACTTGCAAAAGGGATAACAGATGGCGCCTATGCCAATAAACAAGGCTCAAGTAATATAAAGAGAATACAGAGTTAAAATTTCAACTGATGCGTGTAAGATACGGTGGCTCGGAGGTAAGAGCGTCGCCACGGATCGGCGAAGGTCGCGGGTTCGAATCCCGCCCGTGTCAGTTGAAATTTTAACTTTTTTCTCTTTAATTTAATAACCTACTCTGTGTGTCTTAATTTTAATAACATAGAAATTTGTGACAATCTATTTCGACCTCCATAGAGTAATGGCGTACACACTCGTTTTCATGGAGCCGCCAGCTCTGAGGGTTCAATTCCTGGATGGGACAATGTAGGAAACACTTTTGCTATATAGTCTTAGGTCTGGATATTTGTGGTCCCTTTGTTATGTCCGAATTCATAACGAAAGTATTTAAGCTACATACATTGGGATCAGAAACATAAATGTGATGTTCCCTTTATAATACCAAAAACTTGCACCAAAAGTCAAATAAAAAGAAAAACCTTTTATAAATCGATCAATTTATAAATGGCTCTCATGAAATGATTCGATCTCTTTTATAGCTCAGATTCTCTGCCCCGGGACCAGTGCGCGACAGACGACGTATATACTCGTATATTTCGATAAAGTTTTAAACAGAATGCGGACCTAGTCCTGTACGCGGCAAACCTATTTTGCAACTGGTATTTACAGTACCGCGACATCCTGTGTCGAAATAGGTCACTATCTATACTTTTATTTGCTTGTATTCTTACGCCGATATCAAGCGGCGAATGTTGATACAGTTGGTGTTAATAAATAAATACATACATCGATACGGATTACATCACATACATTGCTTCAATTCCGACCCATCGAACCTAATCCCGAAGTATGTAGATTGGTGCTTAGAGTAAGAAACATGTTTCACTCGAGGAACTATAAATAAAAATATCTTCTCGTCATTCCCAAAACTGAAGTAGACAGAGGTCTACAAAAATAAGTCCTTTTGATCCATCTTTCATCAAATACTTTTTTTTGGGACAACGTGACCGGTGGAGTCTTTCGCCGTCTCTATATCTAAGCCAACAACATAAATCGTACATAAGTTTTGCAAAAACTTATTGGTCGAGCCACGAGCCTACCACCCGAGGATCGAACTCGAGACGGTCAACAACTCTCTTGACTCGAATTCCGAACACCGAAACTCTTGGCTATAGTGATTCTTTGAAGGTTCTTTTTAAGGTAAGAATATTCATTATATATATGACCACCTCCGTGGACGAGTGGCGTATACACCGGTATTCCTGGTGTTGCCAGCTCTGAAATTCCGGGTTCGATTCCTGATCCGGTTAAAGTAGAAAACATCTTTTCTGAATTGTCTCGAGTCTCGATGTTTGTGGAACCTTCGTTGTTTCAGATTCCATAACATAAATGCTTTAGCTACTTACTTTGCGATCGGAGCAATGTTATTTATTTTTTGTAAGTTACTAACTGGTTTTAATGTTCACACTCCAACGCGGACCGGACATAACGCCAGCTGATCAATTGGTTAGGAAATAAGAACTCCATTTGTTACTTGTTATTCCAAACGCAGAGGCGAGAGCTAGTAGTTAAGCTTAATGGAAATTACAAATGGAAATTGATCCAATTGATGCATGTCCGGCTTTGGCCTTGTTAATTAAATTCTTCAATAAAGATATATGCAAAGATAAAATAAATGATGATGTGATGTCAGAGTGGTTGGATATTCGGAATTCGAATCAAGAGACCCGAGTTCGATCCCCAGGTGGCAGGCTTGGACCAATGGGTTTTTAAAAACTTATGTACGTTGGCTTGGAGATAAAGATGGCGATAGGCTCAGCACCTGTCACGTTGTCCCGAAAATGTCTTCGTTGGAAGGTGGATCAAAGGGACTTAATCTTCTAGACTAGACCTCTGTCAACCCCTGTGTTGAGAAATGCATGAAGATATTTTTTTATTTTATAAAATAAATGAAAACACAGATAGTGACAATATTACGTACATTGCTCTGATTCCAAAGAAAGCAGATTAAGCACTTGTGTTATGGAATCAGACACAACAGGGAAACCGTAAATAACCAGACCCACGAAAATATAGAAAAAGTGTTTCCCTACGTCGACCCGAGCGTACCCCGGGATATCAGAGCTGGTGACATCGTGAATACCGGAGTGTATGCCACTCGTTCACGGAGGTCGACATAAAGATAAAAAAAAATCTCGGGTCTGGGTGTTTCTGATTTATAACACAAGTGCTTAAGCGGCTTACTTTCAGATCAGAGCAAAGTATGTGACGTTGTCCCTATATATGTATATATTTATTTATTGGGACTACGTGATAGGAGTGACAATAGCCGAATGGTTGGGTGATCGGAATTCGAGTCAAGAGACCTGAATTCGATCCCCAAGGCCAATGGGTTTTTTTTAAACTTATGTACGATTTATGTCGTTAGCTTGGACATAGTATAGTCTAGACTTCTGTCGACCCCTTAGTTTGGATTGACGTGAAGATATTTATTTATTTAGTTTTCCGTGGCAGGGTGAGCTTGTTGCCGCTTAGCCATAATGCGACTTTGATCTTATAATAAAATCTAACGTAAGAATTTGTCTCAATCTTGTTTCCCGAGTCGACATCTTGCTAAATATATCCAATCTGTCGATCGTGCCTGTCCCTTTTATACCCGTCAGCATCCTTGTCACGGAATCAGTCATGATAAACGAATTGCCCTTTAGATAAAATGTAGAACTTATTTAGAATCTGCTTACTTGTGACATTTCATTCGTCCTATTCCACAAGCTTCTGTTTGCAATTTCTCATTTGGAAGAGGGTTCAATTCAGAGCAGCCCGAGTATGTCGTCACGGTAGCGACGACATTATAATTAAAAATAAAAAAATAATAATATCATAGCCGAGTGGTTGGGTGGTCGGAATTCGAGTCAAGAGACCCAGTTCGATCCCCAGGTGGCAGGCTTGGACCAATGGGTTTTTCAAAAACTTATGTACGTTGGCTTGGAGATAAAGATGGCGATAGGCTCAGCACCTGTCACGTTGTCCCGAAAATATCTTCGGTGGAAGGTGTGTCGAAGGGACTTAATTGTCTAGACTAGACCTCTGTCAACCCCTGTGTTGAGAAATGCATGAAGATATTTTTTTATTTTATAAAATAAATGAAAACACAGATAGTGACAATATTACATACATTGCTCTGATTCCAAAGAAAGCAGATTAAGCACTTGTGTTATGGAATCAGACACAACAGGGAAACCATAAATAACCAGACCCAAGAAAATATAGAAAAAGTGTTTCCCTACGTCGACCCGAGCGTACCGCGGGATATCAGAGCTGGTGACATCGTGAATACCGGAGTGTATGCCACTCGTTTACGGAGGTCGACATAAAGACAAAAAAAAAATCTCGGGTCTGGGTGTTTCTGATTCTATAACACAAGTGCTTATGCGGCTTACTTTCAGATCAGAGCAAAGTATGTGACGTTGTCCCTATATATTTATTTATTGGGACTACGTGATAGAAGTGACAATAGCCGAATGGTTGGGTGATCGGAATTCGAGTCAAGAGACCTGAATACGATCCCCAAGGCCAATGGGTTTTTTTTTTAACTTATGTACGATTTATGTCGTTAGCTTGGACATTGTATAGTCTAGACTTCTGTCGACCCCTGTATTGGGAATTGCGTGAAGATATTTATTTATAATTTTATAATATCATAACGCAAATTACCAATACCAGGATAAATAGAGGTTTCGAATAAAAAAATATTTTTTTAAGTTTTTAATTATAACCATGTTACTGTTCATAATATCTGCTATCAAATAAAATAAATATCTTCACTATCAAATATTTTCTTAATTAAATGCTATAAATAAATATCTTAACGCAATTCGCAATACATGGGTAGGCAGAGGTCTCCTTTCGCCCACCTTCCTCCGAATATACTTTCGGGACAACGTGACAGGTGGTGAGCCCGTCGCCGTCTTTATGTCCAAGCCAACGAAATTTTTTTACCACAAGTTTTTGAAAACCCATTTTAGCAAAACCTGTCTCCTGGGATCGAACTCGGACTTGAAATTCCGACACCCAACCGAGTGGATGGGTGGTATTTAGATATTTTTTACTTTACGTCATGATAGCCGAGTGGCTATCATGACGTAAAGTAAAAATATCTTCACTATCAAATATTTTCTTAATTAAATGCTATAAATAAATATCTTAACGCAATTCGCAATACATGGGTAGGCAGAGGTCTCCTTTCGCCCACCTTCCTCCGAATATACTTTCGGGACAACGTGACAGGTGGTGAGCCCGTCGCCGTCTTTATGTCCAAGCCAACGAAATTTTTTACCACAAGTTTTTGAAAACCCATTTGTAAGAGCCTGTCTCCTGGGGATCGAACTCGGACTTGAAATTCCGACCACCCAACAACTCGGCTATCGTGACTTATCTAATACTTACGTAAAGTAATAGAATAACAACTATCCAAACACATCAGTTTATAAGATTAATAGGTTTCAAAGATACCTTGTAAAAGCAAACTAGAAGCGTCTTGTATTTGGCCTAGATTCAGATATTGTATTAGGCGTTCGAATAACTTTATCACAGACGCAATACAATGTTGCAAGTGTTTTAAACATAACCAGTTGATTGAGTCCCGGGTGATCTCATTCAGTTCATAAAGCTTTACTTTGTTAGGAAATTATTTTACAGTATTAAGAATCTGCTTACTTGTGACATTTTATTCGTCCTATTCCACAAGCTTCTGTTTGCAATTTCTCATTTGGAAGAGGGTTCAATTCAGAGCAGCCCGAGTATTACGTCACGGTAGCGACGACATTATAATTAAAAATAAAAAAATAATAATATCATAGCCGAATGGTTGGGTGGTCGGAATTTCGAGTCGAGAGACCCGAGTTCGATCCCCAGGTGGCGGGCTCGTACCAATGGGTTTTTCAAAAACTTATGTACGAATTACATCGTTGGCTTGGACATAAAGGCGGCGACGGGCTCACCAGCTGTCACGTTGTCCCGAAAATATCTTCGGTGGAAGGTGTGTCGAAGGGACTTAATTGTCTAGACTAGACCTCTGTCTACCCCTGTATTGGGAATTGCGTGAAGATATTTATTTATAATTTTATAATATCATAACGCAAATTACCAATACCAGGATAAATAGAGGTTTCGAATAAAAAAATATTTTTTTAAGTTTTTAATTATAACCATGTTACTGTTCATAATATCTGCTATCGAATAAAATAAATATCTTCACTATCAAATATTTTCTTAATTAAATGCTATAAATAAATATCTTAACGCAATTCGCAATACATGGGTAGGCAGAGGTCTCCTTTCGCCCACCTTCCTCCGAATATACTTTCGGGACAACGTGACAGGTGGTGAGCCCGTCGCCGTCTTTATGTCCAAGCCAACGAAATTTTTTTACCACAAGTTTTTGAAAAACCCATTTGTAAGAGCCTGTCTCCTGGGGATCGAACTCGGACTTGAAATTCCGACCACCCAACCGAGTGGATGGGTGGTATTTAAGATATTTTTTTACTTTACGTCATGATAGCCGAGTGGCTATCATGACGTAAAGTAAAAAAAAATATCTTCACGCAATTCCCAATACAGGGGTAGACAGAGGTGTAGACAATTAACTCCTTTCGACCTACCTTTCACCTAAGACATAATGGGGAAACCGTGACATGACAGCCAGTCATAGTACTTGAAGAAGGATAATCTTATAATAACATCTCCATAAAAGACCTATAAGGCCTCTAAGGCCGCAGTCTCGTAAGATGAATAAATAAATACATGTGGACAGTGTTACATATATTAATCTGATACCAAATCAAGTAGCTAAGGCATTTGCGGAATCAGCAACAAAATACCACAGTCAACCAGATACGAGGACAAGCGATATTTCTACATCAACCCGCCACGGAAACGAACCCGTGATCTCTCAGATTGCGTCACTTAAAAACGAGTGTGTACACCACTCGTCCACGGTGGTCGTCAATATTCATTGAGTTCTAAACAAATGTTGCATTATGACTAAAGGTAAACATAAAACTGACAAGTTAATTTAAAAATATTTGAAGAATTTCTGTGCAAAGTTGTACTTTCGAGACTTTATATACAAAGCATTTGTAACTAAGCTCTTATCTCGGATCTTATGTTGTTTTCCTTATCTTTTGTACTTCTGAGTATTTTCAATTAGATTCTTCTCATTTGGCTTGTGTCTTCTATTTTACATTTTGTTTTTATGCGGCTCATTTGGAGAATACTAAATTAATTAAAGAATTAAAATACATTGATACATAACCCATTTAAAACATTTTGTTGTAACAGATACTGTCTAAAAAATGATAATATTTGATGTTTTAAAAATATTTGAAGAATTTCTGTGCAAAGTTGTACTTTCGAGACTTTATATACAAAGCATTTGTAACTAAGCTCTTATCTCGGATCTTATGTTGTTTTCCTTATCTTTTGTACTTCTGAGTATTTTCAATTAGATTCTTCTCATTTGGCTTGTGTCTTCTATTTTACATTTTGTTTTTATGCGGCTCATTTGGAGAATACTAAATTAATTAAAAATTAAAATACATTGATACATAACCCATTTAAAACATTTTGTTGTACCAGATACTGTCTAAAAAATGATAATATTTGATGTTTTAAAAATATTTGAAGAATTTCTGTGCAAAGTTGTACTTTCGAGACTTTATATACAAAGCATTTGTAACTAAGCTCTTATCTCGGATCTTATGTTGTTTTCCTTATCTTTTGTACTTCTGAGTATTTTCAATTAGATTCTTCTCATTTGGCTTGTGTCTTCTATTTTACATTTTGTTTTTATGCGGCTCATTTGGAGAATACTAAATTAATTAAAAATTAAAATACATTGATACATAACCCATTTAAAACATTTTGTTGTACCAGATACTGTCTAAAAAATGATAATATTTGATGTTTTAAAAATATTTGAAGAATTTCTGTGCAAAGTTGTACTTTCGAGACTTTATATACAAAGCATTTGTAACTAAGCTCTTATCTCGGATCTTATGTTGTTTTCCTTATCTTTTGTACTTCTGAGTATTTTCAATTAGATTCTTCTCATTTGGCTTGTGTCTTCTATTTTACATTTTGTTTTTATGCGGCTCATTTGGAGAATACTAAATTAATTAAAAATTAAAATACATTGATACATAACCCATTTAAAACATTTTGTTGTACCAGATACTGTCTAAAAAATGATAATATTTGATGTTTTAAAAATATTTGAAGAATTTCTGTGCAAAGTTGTACTTTCGAGACTTTATATACAAAGCATTTGTAACTAAGCTCTTATCTCGGATCTTATGTTGTTTTCCTTATCTTTTGTACTTCTGAGTATTTTCAATTAGATTCTTCTCATTTGGCTTGTGTCTTCTATTTTACATTTTGTTTTTATGCGGCTCATTTGGAGAATACTAAATTAATTAAAAATTAAAATACATTGATACATAACCCATTTAAAACATTTTGTTGTACCAGATACTGTCTAAAAAATGATAATATTTGATGTTTTAAAAATATTTGAAGAATTTCTGTGCAAAGTTGTACTTTCGAGACTTTATATACAAAGCATTTGTAACTAAGCTCTTATCTCGGATCTTATGTTGTTTTCCTTATCTTTTGTACTTCTGAGTATTTTCAATTAGATTCTTCTCATTTGGCTTGTGTCTTCTATTTTACATTTTGTTTTTATGCGGCTCATTTGGAGAATACTAAATTAATTAAAAATTAAAATACATTGATACATAACCCATTTAAAACATTTTGTTGTACCAGATACTGTCTAAAAAATGATAATATTTGATGTTTTAAAAATATTTGAAGAATTTCTGTGCAAAGTTGTACTTTCGAGACTTTATATACAAAGCATTTGTAACTAAGCTCTTATCTCGGATCTTATGTTGTTTTCCTTATCTTTTGTACTTCTGAGTATTTTCAATTAGATTCTTCTCATTTGGCTTGTGTCTTCTATTTTACATTTTGTTTTATGCGGCTCATTTGGAGAATACTAAATTAATTAAAGAATTAAAATACATTGATACATAACCCATTTAAAACATTAATAGGTTTCAAAGATACCTTGTAAAAGCAAACTAGAAGCGTCTTGTATTTGGCCTAGATTCAGATATTGTATTAGGCGTTCGAATAACTTTATCACAGACGCAATACAATGTTGCAAGTGTTTTAAACATAACCAGTTGATTGAGTCCCGGGTGATCTCATTCAGTTCATAAAGCTTTACTTTGTTAGGAAATTATTTTACAGTATTAAAGTCTGAATATAGCGGGGCTAACAAAGGTATTCTAGCTCATTAACTGCTTCATCATTGCAGAGTCTATTCGCTTGATAACGGCTCTTCGAGGCGGAGTTGAGGTGGGTCGTAAGAACTAAATTGTTGTCTTTGAGTGATACCTCTGGCTGCTGAAATGCGTGAAGAAACATCTTTTTTTACCTATTGTTGAAAAAAAAAAGACGGAGATTTCTAACTTCAACTGATGCGTGTAGAATATCGTGGCTCGGAGTAAAGAGCGTTATTGCACAGCAGAGGTCGCAGGTTCGAAATCCACCCGTGTCAGCAGATTTTATATTTCTCTTAGTTTTAGTAAGAAAAAAGTGCTGCATAACATATAAGCTTCAAAATTCAATAAAAATTGTCTGTGTAGTGTACTAATTCTAATTCTAGAGAATGCACCACGCCTTCTGTAGAATTGGTGCATGACACCATGAAAGGGAGGGTGATGTTCTTGTTCCTTTGGAACTGGTAGCATACACCAATTTCGCTTGCGAAATCATGGAATAAAAATTAAACACCATAATTTAATTCCCAATACAAAGGTAGACAGAGGTGTAGACAATTAACTCCTTTCGACCTACCTTTCACCTAAGACATAATGGGGAAACCGTGACATGACAGCCAGTCATAGTACTTGAAGAAGGATAATCTTATAATAACATCTCCATAAAAGACCTATAAG
Organism: Sericinus montela; assembly: GCA_029286605.1. Classification (NCBI taxonomy): domain Eukaryota; kingdom Metazoa; phylum Arthropoda; class Insecta; order Lepidoptera; family Papilionidae; genus Sericinus; species Sericinus montela. The sequence goes on from JAGSMR010000147.1 coordinate 194,379, forward strand.
GCCTCTAAGGCCGCAGTCTCGTAAGATGAATAAATAAATACATGTGGACAGTGTTACATATATTAATCTGATACCAAATCAAGTAGCTAAGGCATTTGCGGAATCAGCAACAAAATACCACAGTCAACCAGATACGAGGACAAGCGATATTTCTACATCAACCCGCCACGGAAACGAACCCGTGATCTCTCAGATTGCGTCACTTAAAAACGAGTGTGTAAACCACTCGTCCACGGTGGTCGTCAATATTCATTGAGTTCTAAACAAATGTTGCATTATGACTAAAGGTAAACATAAAACTGACAAGTTAATTTAAAAATATTTGAAGAGTTTCTGTGCAAAGTTGTACTTTCGAGACTTTATATACAAAGCATTTGTAACTAAGCTCTTATCTCGGATCTTATGTTGTTTTCCTTATCTTTTGTACTTCTGAGTATTTTCAATTAGATTCTTCTCATTTGGCTTGTGTCTTCTATTTTACATTTTGTTTTTATGCGGCTCATTTGGAGAATACTAAATTAATTAAAGAATTAAAATACATTGTTACATAACACATTTAAAACATTTTGTTGTAACAGATACTGTCTAAAAAATGATAATATTTGATGTTTTAAAAATAGTTTGTAAAAACTAATTAAAAAACGAGATAAAATCCGAAAATCGTTTTATTTAAATATTTTATGTGATAATGTTGCCGTGAAGTTATCGTGTGTAATCGGTGTAAGACTATACAACGTCCTTATTTCAATTGGCGGTTATCAAGGTTTAAATTTGTTATAAAATGAATTACAACATAACAGGACTTAGTAAATTACATGAGCTCGAATTAATCACGGACTCAACAATGGAGATGGCTCATTGAGACTTTGCAAGCCGGATTAAACGCCGCTGTCTAGCTAAGCAACCAATTAGCAAGCCAACCTACTCCATTATGCGTAACGAAGCCGGATACTTTATATTGTCACTTCAGCCAACATTTATTAACAAGACTAATATTTAAAGAGTTTAATTTCAAACTACAAATTTTTGTTCAACCAACGAACTCAATGCTACTATTTTTATATTAGGTGAGAGAAAAGAAAAAGCGATAGTGTTATTTACCATCAGCGTATAAATGTACTACTTCGTTCTCATGGCTCTGAGGAGTCGTCAGGAGCGACTAAGGGGAGAGCCTTGATTTTTTTTCTTTTCTTTTTACAAAAACGCTTGAAAAGAGCAATGGTTGCAATATAACTTGACTTGTACCACAGATACTTGATTCCTGTTGCACTCCATAAGCTCAATACAATTTAACACGTGACGTAACGTATAAGCTGGTGCAGTGTTCATAGCCGTTATTAGCTGTTGCAGGTGTCAAAGCATCCTCAAGTCTCACACTCGGCTGAGAGAAAGGAACGACAGAGATTATTATACATATTTGTATAATACAATGTTACAAATATTTGATTAAATTACACAATAAATATTAATAATGAAATATAAAACGAATCTATCAAAAGTTTAATAGGCTATTTGCCTATTAAACTTTTGATAGATTCGTTTTATATTGATGACCACCGTGGTCGGATAGCGTACACCAGTTTTCATGTTATTATCGGGTCTGAGGTCCCGTGTTCGATTCGCGAATGCGGTCAATGTAAATAAAAACTAAATAATAAAATATAGAAAGGTTTAATGACAGTAACCCCTGGGAATGAGGTGATCGCTCCCAAGAGAATTGTAAAAAAATTCAAAAAAAAAACGCAATTCCCAATGCAGGGGTAGACAGAGGTCTAGTCTAGACATTTAAGTCCCTTCGACCCACCTTCCACCGAAGACATTTACGGGACAACGTGACAGGTGGTGAGCCCGTCGCCGCCTTTATGTCCAAGCCAACGATATAATTCGTACATAAGTTTTTGAAAAACTCATTGGTACGAGCCTGCCACTTGAGGAACGAACTCGGGTCTCTCGACTCGAAATTGTACCTTATTTTTGTATTCTCCTAAAAAAAGGCACGATAGGCGAGTGGGTTGGGCGGTCGGAATTCGAGTCAAGAGACCCGAGTTCGATCCCCAGATGGCGGGCTCGTACCGATGGGTTTTTATAAAATTATATATGTACTATTTATATCGTTGGCTTGAACATAACGACCGCGACGAGCTTACCATGTATCACGATATCCCAAAAATGTCTTCGGTGAAAGGTGGGTCAAAAGGACTTAACTGTCAAGGCCTCTGTCTACCCCTGTATTGGAAATGGCAAAGACATTGACCAAAAGAAGAGGATACCTACGGAGTTTCTTTCGCCTGTTCCTTCTCCATAAGAAGAAACTCGAAACAGTGGTAGATTAAAACGTGACTATCGATAAACGAATTTTATATTTTCATTTCGTTAAATAAATGATTCGAATTGAATGGTTTACTGATGTTATGAGCATTAGTAGCCACTTACTATCAATATAACTGTGAACTATCTTCACGCCATTCCCAATACTGGGGTAGAATGTCTAGGCAACTAAGTCCTTTCGACCCACCTTTCACCTATGATATTTTTGGTACAACTTGACAGGTGGGGAACCTGTCGCCATCTTTATGTCACGATACTATAACCTGGGTATAGAACTCCGGTCACTTGTCCCGAAATCCGATCACCCAACCATTCGGCTGTAGTGACGTTCAAGTGAACTGTTTTGTAGCTATTCCCAAAATAAATATAATCCTATAATAAACAATCCTGTTATGAACATAACCTTACTTGTTTCGGATTAACGTTAACGTAATCAGTGACGTAGTCAGCAGGCCAATCCACTTGCCACTAATCCGACGGCGACTCGCAAACTGATTCCGCGCTACCCCAAACTCGCACTGGGCGGAGCGGAAGGAACAGCCTCATCGAATAAGTAGAGGATAATATGTCGAGTGTTATTTACTATGATACTTACTGAACTCAACATAATAACAAACAATTTAACAGCCTATCAAACGCCATAGGAGGACAAAATGCTTGACAAGCGGATTTTCGTTCGCATTACCAGACCTCTCCCAACTTAAACGCTCGTCATCTGTCGGAGTTAATTTGCTCTAACGCATTTTGAGATCGTTATTCCGCCACCTTTCGGTAGTCATTGCTATTTATTTCAAAGCCTCTTACGACACCCACAGGAAGATAGAAGGTAGTAAATTCAACGCGGCATCTTTCCAGTATGGCTCAATAATTCGACGTATTTAAATGAATAGTACTCATACCAAGATTCCATAGCAAATAATGTAATGGTATTCCTTTTAACCACTCCAACTAAGCTGCAGTGCTTAAGTCACCATACCACTTGGAACTGGCATAGTATAGTGATAAATTTGGCTTAATAGTTCCCCGTCTTTAGTAGCTATAAAGGAAAAAAATTGCAATCGATATGGCTTGAAAATACAGGAAATCCGGACATTCTGCGTTATATACACTTATTAGTTTAAATCCAATTTTTTTTAAATCTTTAAAAAAGTTTCTATAGCCTAGCGTTTAGATGGTCGGAAGGAATAGGAAGAAGACAAAAAACTTAAGATTTTCCATTAATAACGTGGACTGTAAAGTTCGTTAACAAGAAAATTAAATCAGTCTTTGTAAAAATATATCCCCACAAATAAGAGAATTAGATTGTTCAAATAATCATAGCATGAAGTAATAAAAACACATTTACTATGACGTATAGGAAGTTTAATTTTATTTACATGTATTGATGTTATGCGGATGCTCGTGAATGTATTCAGCGATTGGAAAATTGAATAAACAAGATCGGAGATGAACAATTTTCTTTCAGACCTCGTCCATACAACAAAAATATAGAAACGAAATTGGTACAATTTTATATTAAACCGTAGAGTATGTCGTTTTTCTATTTCTATGACTATATCAAAATTACAATGTTATTAAATCATTGTAGGGACATGTCATCATCCACATTTTTATAATTTTAAAAATCACGATATCCGAGTGACTGGATGATCAAAATTGGAACCAAGAGACCAGACCACGTACCAATAATTATTTTTTTCAAAACTTTTAAATGATTTACAATCGTCGGCACGGTCATAAGAAAGATGGCAGGCTCACCACCTGTCACGTTGTCCCAAATAAATTTCTTCGGTGAAAGGTGGGTCGAAAGGATTTAATTGTCTCTCCTCTCTAGACCTCCTGTCTACCACAGCATTTGGAATGACGTGAAGATTTTTTATCCAGACGTTATGACTATAATCCGAATACTGTTTAAGCAATCCTCTTTAAGTATGTATATTATTATACAAGACTTAATGGAATAGAATAGAATAGAAAAATCATTTATTCAGCACAAGCAGTTCATACACATGAAAGTAGTACATATTGAGTTTAAAATATAAAAAGGTCGCATTGTGCCGAAAAGTCGCATTGTGTTGTGTGAGTATGGCCTCACACAGCGCTGATTTTCAGCCAAGAAACCTTTTCATTGGCGTCACGAACGTAGTACAGCTGTTACGTTTAGTCTAGTCCTTCGATAAAACGAAAACAGTCTAAAGCCTTCTATATAATTATAAAACAAAAACTAAAATAAAGCAAAAAAGCAGCAAATATACAATATAAGACATTAAGTATAACCTTATACATAATTGTGTGTGGTAACAACAACTATCAATTATAAATTAAAATGGATTAGTAGTAATAATAAAAATAAACAAAAACGAAAAAAAAAGTAAAATGAAAACATGAATGCGATACTAATATGTCCATCAATACGGTTTATATTGATAAACATACCGACACAACAGAAACATACAAACAATTTTGTAAATAGCCGTACAATGCGTTATAGGAAGGAGCTCTCTAGGTTGATATTGCCATGTTGTATTTGTGCATCAATAACAATTTTTTAGCTTGATTTTGAATTGGTGGAGATTTTTTAAACTCCTGATTGGAGATAATAGCAATAAGATTCATTTTTAATGTATATGTGTAACTGTTGAGTAAGCAAAGACGTGTTTTAAACCTCTCAAGCATTTTACCAAATACTCCTGCTTAGGCTCTTCATCATAGTTCTGGATCGTACTGGATTACCGTAAATAAATGAATAAAATATCTTCACACCATTCCCAGTACGTGAGTAGACAGAGGTCTAGACAATTATGTCCTTTCGACCCGCCTCCCACCGAAGATATTTTTGGGAAAGTGTGACAGAAGGTGAGTCCGCCACGTCTTCATGTCCAAGCCAACGATATAAATCGTACCTAAGATTTTGAGAAAACCCATCTTTACGAGCCTTGGGATCGAACTCCGGTATCTTAACTCTAATTCCAATTACCCAACCACGCGGCTATCGCGAATGTACGGATTAACGTAATTAGATAATAATTGTCAAGTATCATTGGCCTAATGGTTTAGACTGTGGACTGCGAAACCTGACATCACAAGTCAAATCCCGACGTATTAATGAGGTATGTATAGACTCTTACACTTGGCGATTTGTTCTCTCTGACTGCCCGTTAGGAACTGTGCGTCAAAATAAGTAAGGAAAAAAATAAAAAACCGTTTGATTGTATATGTATATGTACTCCATTTTCTAACAACTTTTAAATCCTAATGCCTCATTTCGCAGAGTGATCAGAAGGACTTAAGCAGCTGTGGTTCTTTAAATTGGGTCGTTATAGAGTATTGCTTTTGGTTTCATTTCTTAAAAGCGTTACTTTTTAATGCAATAGAAATCGATTGACGGCCTTATACTCTCTAGTCCTCATTCCCATCTTCTATGTATAAGTGACTGCTTAAACTTTAAAATAATACACGACATTATTTACTTTAATTATGTCTTTATCAATTACCTTTATTGATATCAATTACCTTTGTCAGTATTTATTTTAATTATGTCTTTATCACTTTGGATGATCGCTAACGTTGCGGTTATATAGAAAGCACAACACTGGCCCGATTTGCAAGTCAATGAGAAGTAATGAACTAATGTACGTGCCTTAATATTGAATGATGACGTACCATAGATACCTCATGAGCGATCTCCATCATGGTGTCAATTACAATGGCTGATGTTAAATTAACCTGTCTGCCAATTTGAGTAACATGCATGAAAATCTGAAATCCCCGGGAGTAAAAGCCGATGAGATGACTAAACAAAAGGAAAAGAGGACAGAAAGATTCCTCTTTTTCTTGAACAATAAATGCAAGAGACAGTTTTTTGAAAATATACGTCCAACTTTTAACTAAATTATTAAACATTAAACTTTTAACATCTTATTGTAAATTTTAATTTTATCTTCACTCACTTTCCCTATACTGACGTAAACATAGGTCCAGACAAGAACAAAATACTTACATAGACAGATTTCGACTTCCGTGGTAGAGGTGGCATACAGAGTGAGTTACACGTCGATTGATTCAAATGGTGTCGCCAGGTCTAGAGGTTCGGGATTCGATACCAGGACAGGTCAAAATAGAGAAACCACTTTTTCTGTATTCTCTCGGATGTTTGTGATATCTTCGTTGTCTGTGATTCCACGCCAAAATCACAAAATCGCCACGTCTGCAAGCGGATTGGCAACCGCAGTATCAGACACCTTGCACTCCAGACGTTGCAATCCGTAAAAAAATAGCAAATTCTTGTCTTCTAGCAGTTGTTGGTTTTGTAAGCAATGACAATATCATTGCTTACAAAACCAACATCAAGCAGAGACCACCAGTAGAGACACAGTATAGAGAAAACATTTATAAAATCTGAGGTTGCTCACAAACACATGTTACTTGATAATAATGTATGGATTCCTTTTATAAAAATTACCATAAAAAATTCATAAGAGCATACATGTATCTCCTAAGGTATACTCACAGTAACTATATTTCAAATTAATTAAAAATTTTTGCGATTTGCGATGCTGTTTTCTCCTATTCTTAACTAATCCTTATTTGAATAAGTATGTAATCGGCCGTGTGGCATTAACGTAGGAATTAGGCTAAGTGAAAAGCTTTGTAAATGACATGGGCTTTCAAAAGATTGCGGGATAACGTTCTAGTAACAATATCTATGAATCGCCACTATAAATCGGCAAACTCAGCACACCGGTGAAAACTTATTGTGATTAACAGTACTTTAAGAATACGTCGACGCGATAAAGAACTTTCAACTTATACTGAAGGCAATGGGCCGTGAGTTCTGCTCGAGTCGGTTCATTGTTGAAGCTCCATTGCATTCTTGAAATTATCGTTTTCCCATGGCGGAGAAATTAATGCTTAACATCTGCTTCTGTACTTCTTTAAATTCCATTTCTTGTATGTATTACATGCATGTTAAGTACTCAGATACCTTACGTGCATCTCCAATCTCTCTTCTTCGAGTAATTTGCTCACATGGTCTTCGAATCATAGTCACGGCCTTTCTTTATTACTTATTTCGCAATTACTTTATTTGTTATTATATAATATTGGGAATGGCGTAGAAGATATTTTTAACAATAAAAGAGATACCACAGTACTTTTCAATATTTTTTTTATTATTTAACAATCCAAGCCTTCCGTCCTTTAAATTTCCAAACAAACGGACTTACTGCAATGTGAGTGACAAAGCGTGGAATTATTCAAGAAAATTGGAGCTTTGCAGGGGGTTTGTAATCTGAACACGATTTATGTTTCGCCGGACGTGGCTCGGGATCGCATTAATTCTTCGGGAATAGTTACTTCCGACCATTTTCCAACGAGTGACAAATCTTCACTTATCTCCTGATATTGACATGCCTCTGGGCTCGTCACAGCTTTGTACCAAACACTTTTTCTAAATTTTTTCGGGTCTGGGTGTTTGTGGTACCTTCGCTGTTTCTGATTTCAAAATGTCTTATACATTATTATCAAAATTTAATTTATTCCTAGTTTTAACAATATTTACTTAAATATACTCATCAACATTTATATATCATTCCTAATGTGGTCCCTCTGCTGTGTACTCTCATATAGAAGTAACATATAGAATAATATCATATAGAAGTAACATGTATATTTTTATTTTATTAAATTTGTTGCGAAATTCCCGCAAAGTTTTAGTTGAACCGAAACTGTCCAGTTATCAAGACATATGATCCCACTTTGGGGCGGGATGACATGTTTATTTGTTTATTATTATATTTTATAATATACAATATATAATACATATATAAAAAAATAAAATACATTTATTTATTTATTTTTTCATTTATATTTACATACAAGAGTATTGCAACTATTATGTGTTAATGTAGTTTTTTTTTTCTCTTCAAGCAGTAATAATTTGTATACTAAAAGTTTGAATATTTTTTATTACAATTTGTCTTGAGGATACAAATATACAAATTGGTCATACTAAATTCTACAAAATTATCCCGAAGATACAGTACTGGAAGCAATGATGTAAATAAGGGAATAATCCAAACAAGGTTGACGCGCTATACTATCAGGGCACTAAGTATAAACTATCACTGAAACACTGGCCATGTCTATGTGGTTACATTGTACAGCCAGAACAAGCTAACCGCAAGCCATTAGGGTATTGATGCAATGCGAAATACAAATGGTATTCCTCCGATAATGGTGCCCGTGTATGGTTACATCGGATAAGAGAAAGAGAAGACTAGCGTTACACACTTCAACTTTATCTAACTTTATCACTTTAAACAGTAAATGATCACTTCATAAATTGGGCGTCGTTACTATAGCGTACCTAAAACGAAACAGGGAATATGGCCGGTTAGAAATATAGATAGATCGAATGTAAACAACAAAAAGGACCGAGGCAGGCCGAGACTGACAGAAGAAGACCGTGTGCGAAAATTTCTCGAAGATCCTGCGAAGGTAATGATGAATTTGAATGAATGGAAGAAGAATGTAAAGTTCGTAACGATTACGATACGTTCGTATATATTTTAAGAGGCAGCTGAATCGGGTAAATGGCGGGAATATGAGTCTTTGAAAGGAGACTATATATTTGTTTCATTTGCCGTAGAAACAATCGGTCCGTGTGGTCCGCGCGCGATGCAGTTTCTCAAGGAATTGTATCCGCGACTTATCGTTGCCGCTGGTGACAAGAGGCTGGTTCTTTTCTCGCTCAACGGTTAAGACTAGCCATTCAACGTGAAAATGCAGCCAGCGTTCTTGGTACCATGCCACGACCAGAAGGGCTTTACGATTATAATAGTTTTTAATTAATAAATTTTGTAAATATTAACATATTTTTTTTCTGTAAATATACGATAGATACCTGACATCATTAAATTTAATGAGCCTGATTTTAAGCCTAAAACACTATAAGACAATTAAGCTTCTGATCATAACAAGAACTAACAAAATCTGATCATAAGTTTCGACATTACGAAACTTACAAAGTTAACCCGCGTAACTCCGCGTCACATCGGTATTCAAAGTTTCGCTAGCTCTGAGGTCCCGGATTCCGTTCCCTGACATATACCTCTAACATTTACCTTTTTTGTATGTGGAATTATGGAATAAAAAAATTCAAATATATTCATGCCGTTCCCAAAACAGGGATACACAGAGGTTTAGACAATCAAATCCTTTCGACACACCTTCCATAGAAGATATATTTGGAACAACGTGACAGGGGCTAAGCTCGTTGTCGGAATTGCGGAAGGTGTTTTTAGTAACATCTTTGTAAAGCATCGTAAACGCCGCAATTTAGTAGTAGTAGAAGAATTTCCGTGTAAATTAACTTGGCAGAAAGTTGTATTTTCGGGACTTTATATACCATACAAAGCATTTGTTACTAACGATAAGCGCTATTTTTTATCTTAGATCTTATAATGTTTTCCTTATCTTTTGTACTTCTGAGTATTTTTAATTAGATTCGTCTCATTTGGCTTGTGTCTTTTACTTTACATTTTGTTTTTATGCGGCTCATTTGAAAAATATTAAATTAATTAGAGAATTAAAATACATTCATACAAACGTCCTGCATAAGCTTACACATTTAAAACATTTTGATGTACCAGATACTGATCTAAAAAAAAAAAATTTATGTGATAATGTTGCCGTGCAGTTATCATGTGGTATCGGTGTAAGAATATACAACACCCTTCTTTACAGTGGCAGTTATGAAGATTAAAGTTTCTTATAAAATGAATTACAACATAACAGGACTCAGTAAATTACATGAGCTCGAATTAATCACGGACTCAACAATGGAGATGGCTCATTGAGATCTTGCAAGCCGGATTAAACGCCGCTGTCTCGCTAAGCAACCAATTAGCGATCCAACCAACTCTGTACCAGTGTAACGAAGCTGAGTACTTTATTTTGTCACTTCGGCTTATTATTAACAAGACTAATTTAAAAAAAGAGTTTATTTTCAGACTAAAAATTTTTGTTCAACCATCGAACTCATTGCTACCATTTTCTTAATTTAATGTTAGAAAGAGACGAAAGAAAAGAAAGTGACGTAATTCCATCTACCGTTGGCGTAAAACTTTACTACTTCTTCCTCATGGTGTCATGATGTCGTAAGAGGCGACTAAGGGGAAAGCCTAGAAAAGTTTTTCTCTATTGTTTTACTTTTTTTTCTGTTGCTGTCAGGTGGTGGTTTAACAATCTGAAAAATACCAGACCAAAATTAATCAGACTGGTGCTGTTGGTGGTTGGTGACGTATCTCGTATTTAGATACGAGCACTCCATAAGCTCAACACAATTTAACACGAAAGGTAACTCATGAGCTGGTGCAGTGTTCGTAGCCGTTATTAGATATTGCCGGTGTCAAAGCATCCTCAAGTCTCACACTCGGCTGAGCCGAAGAAACAGCAATGTATTGTACTTATATGTATAATACATCGTTGTTACAATTATTACATTATATTACTCATTGAGATTAATCTATATGAATAATGAAATGTAAATTACCTATTAAACTTTTTATAAAAAAAAAATATCTTCACGCAATTCCCAATACAGGGGTAGACAGAGGTCGAGTCTAGACAATTAAGTCCCTTCGACCCACCTTCCACCGAAGATATTTTCGGGACAAAGTGACAGGTGGTGAGCCCGTCGCCGTCTTTATGTCCAAGCCAACGATATTCGTACATAAGTTTTTGAAAAACCCATTGGTACGAGCCTACCAACTGGGGATCGAACTCGGGTCTATTGACTCGAAATTCCGACCACCCAACCACTCGGCTATCGTGACTTTTTTTTACAAACAAAACTTTTTATAGTTTCCTTTTACATTGATGTCTACCGTGGTCAGATAGCGTACTCACCGGTTTTCATGGTATGAGGTCTGGATGTTTGTCCGATTCCATACCACAAGTGCTCCAGCTACATATGGTATTTTTATAGTAATTTATGTCATGATATCCATAATGAATGTATAATAAACTTTAAAAAGCATATTAAAAAAGATTTTTACGATAGTGTTAGACTCGTCTGTGTAGGATTCGTCTGCATCAGTACATTTTCTGTGTTGCCAAATAGTAGTGTAACAAATGTTGTGTTCCGGTGTGTAGATTACAGAGTGCTAATGCAATTAAGAACTATGAGACACTTTATCTTATTACACGGAGATGACTACATATAAGTTTCTACAATAAAATCTCAGAAGATGTGCTAAGCCTGCCTTCATATTTAAGAAATTTATTATTAAAAAGCTTTACAGAAATAGTTAATTGACTCAGGCGTTACTTTGCGGAAATTCATTGTAAAGTTGTTATTGAAAAAATTACTTCGCAACCCTCCACATGCAAATATAAAAAGGTATATGTTACCTGGTCCGAAGAGAAGAAGAGCACCACCCTCTCTCCCACAGATGCATGCACTAATTCCACTGTATGCACCACCACTACACTCAAACCAGGTAACATACACCACCACCGAAAACGCGACACGTGTTTCGCCTCAAAACAAGGCATTCTCAAGCGAGTAGACTCTACGATGAGCGACCGCAGAGTCAAGGCTCTGACTCCTTTTTAAATTTGCATGCGAAGGGTTGCGAAGTAATTTTTTCAATAACAACTTTACAGAAATGTTTATAGTATAATTCGTACATAAGTTTTTGAAAAACCCATTGGTACATACGAGTCTTACCAACTTAAACGCTCGTCATCTGTCGGAGTTAATTTGCTCTAACCCATTTCGAGATCGTTATTCCGCCAACTATCGGTAGTCATTGCTATTTACTTCAACGCTTCTTACGACACCCACAGGAAGAAAGGAGGAAGTAAATATTATTAGTATCCCTGTTAACCACTCCTATTCAAATACATGAATTCATAATATAACGTACAGGTGAATCACTATACCGCTTGGAATTGGCGTAGTATTTTAACAAATTTGGCATCATATTTCCCTGTCTTTAAAAAGTGTACAGAAAAAAAAATGGTTATCGGTGAGGTTTGGCAGATGGCCAGAAATCCGAAAATTTTACAGAAATTTGCGGTCTGTCATGTTTCCAGTAATTGAACTGTGTTGTTCTGAGTTGGAAACACATATTATAGAGTTAGAAACTTCTAACTCACTAATATGTGTTCAAAAATCTTTAAAAAAGTCACGATATCCGTGACAAGTCAACAGACCCTAGTTAGACTCCTATGTCTCGGAGAAATGGTATTTTAAATTTACTTTTGTACGGTTTATATCGTTGGCTTAGACATATAGACAAGACGGCGACGGGTTCAACACCTGTAACGTTCTACCAAAAAAGGCGTGAAGATATTTTTATCTTTACGCATATGAAGTAGCTAGATGTCTAAAGTCCCTTCGGTCCACACTTCAGCGAAGATTACGGTGAGCCAGTCGCCGTCTTAGTGTAGAAGATGCAAATCGTATTATAAAAAAGTTCTTTCGAATACAAAAGTCACTATAGCCGAGTGGTAGGATCACCGGAATTCGATTCACCAGACCCGAGATCAATCCTCAGGTTACCAAAGAGGTTTTTTATATACGTAGGCTTAGACATTTGTCACATTGGCCCAAAAACAATGTCTTCGGTGAAAGGCGGGTTGAAAGGACTTAATTGTCTGGACCTCTGTATACGCCAGTGTTAGGAAAAGCGAGAGTTATAAAAATCTCTTAACATTTTCCATTAATATCGTAGACTGTAAAGTTAGAAGAAAATCAAGAAAATTAATAAAGTCTATTCAAAAATAAATCCGGACAAATAAGAAAATTATATTGTTCAAATAATCATAACATGAAATCATAAAAACACATTTACTATGACGTATAGGAAGTTTAATTTTATTTACATGTATAGATGTTATGCGTGAATGTATTCAGCGATTGGAAAATTGAATAAACAAGATCGGAGATGAACAATTTTCTTTCTGACCTCGTCAATACAACAAATATATAGAAACGAAATTGGTACATTTTTATATTAAACCGTTCAGTAGTCGTTTTTCTATTTCTATGGCTATATCAAAATTACTTTGTTATTAAATCATGGTAGAGACATGTCATCATCCACATTTTTATAATTTAAAAAATCACGAGCCGAGTGACTGGATGATCAAAGTTCGAACCAAGAGACCAGACCGCGTACCAATAATTATTTTTTTCAAAACTTTTAAATGATTTACTGTCGTTGGCATGGTCATAAAGATGGTGGCAGGCTCACCACCTGTCACGTTGTCCCAAACAAAATTCTTCCATGAAAGGGTGAGAAAGACTTAATTGTCTCTCCTCTCTAGACCTCCTGTCTACCACAGCATTGGGAATGAGGTGAAGTTTTTTTTCATAACGAAAATTTTTGATCCAGACGCCATGACTATAATCCGAATATTGTATAACATTCCTCTTTGAGTATGTATACTTATAATATTGCGCATATATTGAGTGTCTTACAGGACTTAATAGCAATGAGATTCATTTTGAATGTATATATGTAGCTATTGAGTAAGCAATAGACGTGTCTTTAAACCTCTCAAGCATTTTACCAAATACTCCTGCTTAGACTCCTCATCATGGTTCTGGATGGTACCGGATTACCGTAAATAAATAAATATAAATATCTTCACGCCATTCTCAATACAGGGGTAGACAGAGGTCTAGTCAATTAAGTCCTTTCGACTCGCCTCCCACTGAAGAAATTTTCGGGACCACGAGACAAGTGGTGAGCCCGTCGCGTCTTTATGTCCCAAGCCAACGATATAAATCGCACACAAGCCTTAGGATCGAACTCCGGTCTCTTTACTCGAATTCCGATTTCCGAACCAATCGGCTATCGTGACTGTACCGATTGCCTTAATTATATAATAATTTTCAAGTGTCCATGGCCTAGTGTTCTTTATATTCGGGAAAAACTAGCTCAGACTAAATTATGAAAACTACGTGAGAAAATTGCTCACAGAGGAGTGTCAAGAGAACTCGGATACCTAGAGGTACGTGTGTATAGAAAACAATACATTTGAAAGAACCTAAAGAAGTATGTAAGGATAAGGACCTAAAGGATATGTAAGGATATAACACTTGGCGATTTGTTCTCTCTGACTCACCCGTTAGGAACTGTGCGTGAAAATAAGTAAGGAAAAAAAACGAAAAACCGTTTGATTGTATATGTCTATTCCATTTTCTAACACCTTTTAAATCTCAATGCCTCATTTCGCAGAATGATAAGAAGGACTTAAGCAGCTGTGGTTCTTTAAAGTGGGCCGTAACATTGCTTTTGGTTTCATTTCCTAAAAGCGTCATTTTTTTAACACAATAGAAATCGAATAACGGCATGACACTCTCAACTCCACATTCCCATTTATAATCCGTAAGTATAACTTAAGCTAAGAAGTATTACGATACCGAATTTATTTCCTTCATTTTATAATTATTACCTCTGTTATTATTTTTTTAATAAATAAATAAATACACACAAAGGGGTATCATCACGTACATTGCTGTTCCCAAAATAAGTTGCTAAGGAATACCCAAACTCGTAGAAATCTAGAAAAAGTGGTTTTGTACATTGTCCCATTCGGGAATCGAAGCCAGGACCTCAGCACACCATAAAACCTGCCTGTACATCACTCGTCCACGAAAATCAATTGATTATTATGCTGTCTAGGCCATTGCAACTAGTAATACATTTTTCCCGGGATTCAACTTACTGCGGGGATTCAACACAAGTGTACTAGTCAAATATTGCAACAAACAAACAATTTTCATTTACAATACTGACTATAGATTAAGAAATTTCGTTTGTGGTTTCAAAGCTTTAGCGTATTATTTGATTAAACATTCATGTACATATAGAGTACAAGAAAGCAAGGCAGCGAGCTGAATTCCCTAAATACACGTAGGCAATATGTGTTAATTACATAATTCCTGGGAGACTGCCGACATCGATACACCAGCGTACATCACTTTGGATGATCGCTGACGTTGCGGTTATACAGAAAGCACAACACTGGCTCAATTTGCAAGTCAATAAGAAGTAATGGACTAATGTACATGCCTTAATAATGAATGATAATGTACCATTGTGACCTCATGAGTGATCTCCATCATGATGCCAATTACAATGGCTCATGTTAAATTAACATATCTGTCAATTTCAGTAAAAAACATGAAAATCTGAAATCCCCGGGAGTAACAGCCGATGAGATGACTAAACAAAAGGTAAAGAGGACAGAAAGATTTTTTTTCTTGAACAATAAAAGCAAAAGACAGTTTTTAAAAAAATACATCTAAGTTTTAACTAACATATTGCACATTAAATTTTTAACATCTTATTTTAAATTTTAATTTCATCTTCACGCATTTTCCCTATACTAACGAAAACATAGGTCTAGACAAGTAAGAACAAAAAACCATAAATCTGTTTATGTAAGTAACATAGACAGATTTCGACTTCCGTGGAAGAGTTGTCTTGCAGAGTGCCATTGAAATGGTGGATTTAAATGGTGTCGCCAGGTCTAGAGGTTCGGGGTTCGATTCCAGGACAGGTCAAAATAGAGATTGCGATTCCACGAGACAAGAGCATTAGCTACTTACTTTGGGATCAAGCAACGTACGTGATCAAGCACCTCCTATAAAAAATTAAAATTCTTGAAACATACCTTTATATATCCAATTTCTAATAAAGTAACTTGCTCCTTAACTAACTATCAACTTTCCTACAAATGTGCCCTAATTTTTAAGCTCCTCTCGTATTTCACGATAAGAATATACATCCCACATTCGCTGCACGTACCGTCTCTATGCCGATGACTTACAAATATATGCTCAGTCTGATGTTAACAATATCGAAGATGCGATCACTGAGCTAAACTCTGACCTCACTCGTATCTCTGATTGGTCTAGCAAATTCGGTATTACTGTTAATCCTACCAAGTGCCAGGCAATTATAGTTGGAAGTAGCCGTCGCTTATCTATATTGGATTTTAATTCACTGCCACCAGTAACTTTTAATAATGATGTCATACCTTATTCAGCTACTGTGAAAAATCTAGGACTTATCGTTGACAGCAGTCTAAGTTGGCGGCCGCAAGTCACGGAAGTCAGCAAAAAGTTATCAACACCTTGCGTTGTCTGTATCGTATTACCAATACTAGATTGACTTGTGGTGATTATGTGACTGTGATGAACAGAAGAGACTTAGGTGCAAGTTGTCTGGTACTGCGATCGCAAATCCGCTTATGATTAAATCCGATTATGAAGATATTTTCAGGACAAGGTGACAGGTGGAGAGCCCGTCGCCGTCTTTATGTCCAAGCCAACGATGAAATTCGTACATAAGTTTTTGAAAAACTCATTGGAACTGCCACCTGGGGATCGAACTCGGGTCTCTCGAGTCGAAATTCCGAGCATGCAACAACTTGGCTATCGTTTTTCAAAACTTATGTATGATTTATTAAGTTGTCTTGAACATAGACGGCGACAAGACAATACAAAAAATGATATTGGTGAGAGATAGGTCGAAAGGACTTAATTGTCTGGACCTCTGTCTACCCAAGTATTTAAAAAGGCGTGAAGATACAGTTAAAAGCAATCGCCAATAACTGCTCAGTACAGTAATACAAGTTCTCAATAGTTCTAGTTTAGCTAAACAAACGGATTCTTACCGTTTTTCTGTTCGTGAGGTATTTTGGAAGGACCAAATAATGATTAATTTTATACGGGAGTTCGCTTCTCGCCTTTATAGTTGACATTATTTCTTACTAACTCTAATCATATTACAACCATACATGAAACATGGTGTTAAAAAATCATTCTGTACATTACCAAATAAAAGAGAAGCCACAGTTTTTTTCAACAAAGCGTTTTAATTATTGACAAAATCCTTTTCATTTCTCGGGTCTCGGATTTGTGTATATTACAACCATACCTGATTCTGTCTGATTTCATAACACAAGTGCTTATGCTGCTTACTTGGGGATCAGAGCAATTTATGTATGTTGATACTATGCACTCATATATTTATGTAATTATTACTATAAACTAAGATAGCATATAGGTCGCTCAAGGGTAAGGTAACGACAATTTTGAAATACGACATCAAATAAAATAGAAAGAAAGAGGTTCTATTTTTATGGGGTGATTTTTTTTAAGTAAACTCATAAATTACATAAAAAAACATTCAATTTACTTCATTTTACACAAACAGGTATGTTTAAAATGTAATTGGGAAGGAGAAAGGCGTACGAGGGAAGGGAATGGGAAGAAGTGCTCGACTTCGAATTAAGAATATATGCAGGACAGAACCACAATATACTTGTACAGTCGGTCCGACCGCGCAATCATTCCACAGCAAACGCTGCTTCCAATTACGTAAACATACATTTGATCTATCGATTGTTTTTTGCTACATCTACCACCGTTTGCAATAAGGTTTCTTTGGAAGGGAAAGAAGGAAAAGGAATGAACTAATGAGGTGAGGTCTCCACATAATAAAAGAACTTCTACATTAACTGGAATTTCTTAGAATTATTCACTCCGTGGTGTCCAGATAAGTTACAAATTTTTATAATTTCCTAGTCTTTACATTATTTTTCTTAACTATACATCACAGTTGTCTATTTATTTTTTTTGATGATGATAAATGCAAAGCTTATGACTTATGACTTAGACGCGTGTTACCTTTCTAGATGCAGTCGACCGGCCAAGCCTTTGCTTCCAACAGAACCACGTAAACGTCGTATGCGTGTATCAAAACGGTTTCTGTTATTTTTTTTATTAAAAAAATGCATTTAAGAAATTTACCTAAATCTTTGGAGATTATTCTATTGCTCCAAATGTGGTTCCTCAGCTCTGTTCTTTCACATTGAGGTAACGTCCCTTTGTAAAAAATAAATAAAATATCTTCACGCAATTCCCAATACAGGGGTAGACAGAGATCAAGTCTAGTCAATTAAGTCCCTTTGACCCACCTTTCACCGAAGATATTTTCGGGACAACGTGACAGGTGGTGAGCCCGTCGCCGCCTTTATGTTGGACATAAAGGCGGCGACGGGCTCACCACCTGACCAACCTTGCCAACTCAACAGTGTGAGATTAAGTAAAGTTAAAATTTATGTGGTAAGGAGTAGAGTATAGTACATAAATTAATTATTTTTAGCCTTAAGAACTTAAGGATAATTTAGCTTTTGATCATTACAAGAACTTACAAAATCTGATCACAAGTTTCGATATGACGAAACTTACAAAGTTAATCAGCTCATGTTGTGTTGTTTTCTGTATTTAGCAGTAAATTTCCACTTCAGATAAATTTCCGCATAACAAGTCTATTCATAAGCCTCCAAGGGTTTTGACACAACACAAAGAGCGCGAAGTAAACAGCTGTAAGCCTCGTTCCGTTCATGTGGATCAATTAACATTTACAAATAAGAAATTTCAAACAATCCTTTAGGGACGTGAAGATCCATTTGCGGAATATGAAATACATTGTATTACACTAGTTAAGGTCATGCTTAACTGTGGCTCATTCTGTAAATTATAGGGAGAGAAAATAAATAAATTATCATTACAAATAAGACACGGAGATACGGAGGCCCCGTAGTCGAGTGGCGTATACAATAGGTTTCAAAGTGCTTTGATTTAACGTGTAATATGTTATCGCACATTACCCATACCAGGTTAAATAGAAGTTTAGACTAAAAAACCGTTATGAAAAAATCTATTTGAAAAAAATCGATCCTTTGAGGTCGAACTCCTCTCTCTCCTGTCTCTTGACTCGAATTCGTATCACCCAACTCGGCTATCATTACTTATAGTAACAAATACATGAGAATTGTTTGCCTTTTTTAACTTTAATCTTAGTTCTTAATTAAGTCCTAATATCTAGTATTAAAAATTTGCTCACAAATATTTATTTTTAATCGTAGACGCGGGACATAAATAGTTAAATATTTTCTTACACTTTTGTTAAGCAAAATAAGATTCATTGCTTAAATACTTACTAAAGAAGACATGTGTTTTGTCATTTTAGAGTTATGAGTTGAAAAATAAGTCTTCATTTTAATTAAGTTTGACAATGAAATAAGGCTGAATTTCTTGTTAGATAACAAGTTCACCATATGTTTGTAAAAGTTCTAAAAAGAATTATGCAACATAGTTTTATTATAATATATACTAATGAATTTCCGCAAAAAAATACATAAATACTATATGGAGGTAATTTACTAATCTTCATTCTTAGGACACATTTATATATAGCCAAAAATAATTATTAAAATAAATAAATAAAAATCTTTACGCGATTCCCAATACAGGGGTAGACAGAGATCAAGTCTAGTCAATTAAGTCCCTTCGACCCACCTTCCACCGAAGATATTTTCGGGACAACGTGACGGGTGGTGAGCCCGTCGCCGTCTTTATGTCCGCGCCAACGATATAATTCGTACATAAGTTTTTTAAAAAACCCATTGGTACGAGCCTGCCACCTGGGGATCGAACTCGGATCTCTTGACTCGAATTCGTATCACCCAACTCGGCTATCATTACTTATAGTAACAAATACATGAGAATTGTTTGCCTTTTTTAACTTTAATCTTAGTTCTTAATTAAGTCCTAATATCTAGTATTAAAAATTTGCTCACAAATATTTATTTTTAATCGTAGACGCGGGACATAAATAGTTAAATATTTTCTTACACTTTTGTTAAGCAAAATAAGATTCATTGCTTAAATACTTACTAAAGAAGACATGTGTTTTGTCATTTTAGAGTTATGAGTTGAAAAATAAGTCTTCATTTTAATTAAGTTTGACAATGAAATAAGGCTGAATTTCTTGTTAGATAACAAGTTCACCATATGTTTGTAAAAGTTCTAAAAAGAATTATGCAACATAGTTTTATTATAATATATACTAATGAATTTCCGCAAAAAAATACATAAATACTATATGGAGGTAATTTACTAATCTTCATTCTTAGGACACATTTATATATAGCCAAAAATAATTATTAAAATAAATAAATTATCATTACAAATAAGAAATTTCAAACAATCCTTTAGGGACGTGAAGATCCATTTGCGGAATATGAAATACATTGTATTACACTAGTTAAGGTCATGCTTAACTGTGGCTCATTCTGTAAATTATAGGAGAGAAAATAAATAAATTATCATTACAAATAAGACACGGAGATACGGAGGCCCCGTAGTCGAGTGGCGTATACAATAGGTTTCAAAGTGCTTTGATTTAACGTGTAATATGTTATCGCACATTACCCATACCAGGTTAAATAGAAGTTTAGACTAAAAAATCGTTATGAAAAATCTATTTGAAAAAATCGATCCTTTGAGGTCGAACTCCTCTCTCTCCTGTCTCTTGACTCGAAATTCCGACCACCCAACCACTCGGCTATCATTACTTATAGTAACAAATACATGAGAATTGTTTGCCTTTTTAACTTTAATCTTAGTTCTTAATTAAGTCCTAATATCTAGTATTAAAATTTGCTCACAAATATTTATTTTTTAATCGTAGACGCGGGACATAAATAGTTAAATATTTTCTTACACTTTTGTTAAGCAAAATAAGATTCATTGCTTAAATACTTACTAAAGAAGACATGTGTTTTGTCATTTTAGAGTTATGAGTTGAAAAATAAGTCTTCATTTTAATTAAGTTTGACAATGAAATAAGGCTGAATTTCTTGTTAGATAACAAGTTCACCATATGTTTGTAAAAGTTCTAAAAAGAATTATGCAACATAGTTTTATTATAATATATACTAATGAATTTCCGCAAAAAAATACATAAATACTATATGGAGGTAATTTACTAATCTTCATTCTTAGGACACATTTATATATAGCCAAAAATAATTATTAAAATAAATAAATAAAAATCTTTACGCGATTCCCAATACAGGGGTAGACAGAGGTCTGGTCTAGACAATTAAGTCCCTTCGACCCACCTTCCACCGAAGATATTTTCGGGACAACGTGACGGGTGGTGAGCCCGTCGCCGTCTTTATGTCCGCGCCAACGATATAATTCGTACATAAGTTTTTTAAAAAACCCATTGGTACGAGCCTGCCACCTGGGGATCGAACTCGGATCTCTTGACTTGAAATTCCGACCACCCAACCATTCGGCTATCGTGACTTTTAAATATAATTATTTTTAATATAATTATATTAAAAAATAATTATTAAAAATTGTGTTAAAATTTGGCAACATATCTTTAGAGCTGGCGAGAACTTGACAATTGGTGCAAGAAATAAACATATACGAGTATAACGCATTTCCAGTTTAATAAATAGTTTCTGACTGGGTTTCCCGAAGGATCCTTTAAATTCCAAGAGTAAAGTAATGGAGTAATTAATATACAAACAACTAAACCTACAAACTACATACCACTTTATAATATTAATAGATTTCAAAGAAACCTTGTAAAAGCGAACTGGAAGCGTCTTGTATTTGGCCTAGATTCAGATATTGTATGAAGCGTTCGAAAACCTTTATTACAGACGCAATACAATGTTGCAAGTGTTTTAAACACAACCAGTTCATTGAGTCCCGAGATCTCATTCAGTTCATAAAGCTTTACTTTGTTAGGAAATTGTTTTACACAATTAAAGTGTGAATATAGCGGGGCTAAAAAGGTATTCTAGCTCATTAACTGCTTCATCTTACCAAAATTCCGCTCAGGTACTCCGCGGTAGAATGTCTATTCGCTTGATAACGCCTCTTTTCGAGGTTGAGTCGAGGAGGTTCGAGAGGTCTAAATTGTTATTGTTTGTTGAGGGAGTCCTCTGGCTGCTAAAATTCGAGAAGAAACATCTTTTTCGCCAATTGTTGTAAATAAAAGACGGAGAGTTGTAATTTCAACTGATGCGTGTAGGACATCGTGCCTCGGAGTAAAGAGCGTTATTGCACAGCAGTGGTCGGTTCGAATTCCACCCGTTATTAGATATTGCAGGTGTCAAAGCATCCTCAAGTATTACACTCGGCTGAGCGGAAGAAACAGCAATGTATTGTACTTATATGTATAAAACATCGTTGTTACAATTATTACATTATATTAGTCATTGAGATTAATCTATATGAATAATGAAATGATAATAAGATATTTTTTATAAAAAGTTTAATAGGTATAAATTACCTATTAAACTTTATATTCATCAATTTATTAAACTTTTTATAAAAAAATATCTTCACGCAATTCCCAATACAGGGGTAGACAGAGGTCGAGTCTAGACAATTAAGTCCCTTCGACCCACCTTCCACCGAAGATATTTTCGGGACAACGTGACAGGTGGTGAGCCCGTCGCCGTCTTTATGTCCAAGCCAACGATATAGTTCGTACATAAGTTTTTGAAAAACCCATTGGTACGAGCCTACCAACTGGGGATCGAACTTGGGTCTATTGAATTCCGACCACCCAACCACTCGGCTATCGTGACTTTTTTTTACAAACAAAACTTTTTATAGTTTCCTTTTACATTGATGTCTACCGTGGTCAGATAGCGTACTCACCGGTTTTCATGGTATGATGTCTGGATGTTTGTCCGATTCCATACCACAAGTGCTCCAGCTACATATCACGGTATTTTTATAGTAATTTATGTCATGATATCCATAATGAATGTATAATAAACTTTAAAAAGCATATTAAAAAAGATTTTTATGATAGTGTTAGACTCGTCTGTGTAGGATTCGTCTGCATCAGTACATTTTCTGTGTCGCCAAATAGTAGTGTAACAAATGTTGTGTTCCGGTGTGTAGATTACAGAGTGCTAATGCAATTAAGAACTATGAGACACTTTATCTTACTACACGGAGATGACTACGGAACGGTGTTAGATATAAAAATTACTATCGATAAATGAATTGCAAACTCTTATTTCGTTAAATAAATGATTCGATTTCGTTTAATTGCAATAGTTTACTGATGTTATGAGCAGTAGTAGCCACTTACAACCAAGGAAACTGTAATATTTTAACGACTTCCCCAATACTGGGGTAGAATGAATGACTAGGCAATTAAGTCCGTTCGACCCACCTTTCACTGAAGACATTTTATGGGACAATTCGACAGATGATAAGCCTGTTGCCGTCTTTATGTCCAAGCCAACGATATAAATCTTGCATAAAAATTTGAAAAACCTAGTGGTACGATACTGCCCCCTGGCGATCGACTTCAAGTGTCTTGTTCCGAAATCCGATCAAGAAATATGATCCCAAAATAAACAATCCTATTATGAACATAACTTTACTTGTATCGGATTAACGTTAACGTAATCAGTGACGTCGTCAGCAGGCCAATCCACTTGCCACTAATCCGACGGCGACTCGCAAGCTGACTCCGCGTCTCTCATACTCGCGCTCGGCGGAGCGGAAGGAACAGCTTCATCAAATATGTAGAGGTTAATGTGTCGAGTGTTGGTTACTATGATACTCACTGAGATCTACATAATGTAAAAAGTATACTAGTCAAATATTGCTACAAACAAACAATTTTCATTTGCAATACTGACTATAGATTAAGAAATTTCGATTGTTGTTACAAAGCCTTTGTATTATTTAATTAAACATTAATGTTCATATAGAGTACAAGGAAGCAAGGCAGCGAGCTGAATTCCCTAAAAACACGTAGACAATATGTGTTGATTACAGAATTCCTGGGAGACTGCCGACATCGATACACCGGCGTACATCACTTTGGATGATCGCTGACGTTGCGGTTATATAGAAAGCACAACACTAGCCCAATTTGCATGTCAATGAGAAGTAATAGACTAATGTACGTGCCTTAGTAATGAATGGTGACGTACCATAGAGACCTCACGAGTGATCTCCATCATGGTGTCAATTACAATGGCTCAAGTTAAATTAACATATCTGCTAAATTCAGTAACAAGAATCAAGCAAAGTAACAAGCATGAAAATCTGAAATCCCTGGGAGTAAAAGCCGACGAGATGACTAAACAAAAGGAAAAGAGGACAGAAATATTCCTCTTTTTCTTGAACAATAAATGCAAGGGACAGTTTTTTGAAAATATACATCTAACTTTTAACTAACTAACTATTACACATTAAACTTTTAACATTTTTTTGTGAATTTTTGAAATTTTATCTTCACGCATTTTCTCTATACTGAGGTAAACAGAGGTATAAGAACAAAATACTTACATAGACAGATTTCAACTTCCGTGGAAAAGGTGTCATACAGAGTGAGTTACATACCGATTTAAATGGTGAAGCCAGATCAAGAGGTTCGGGGTTCGATTCCAGGACAGCTCAAAATAGAGAAATCACATTTTTCTGTATTCTCTCGGGTCTTGGTGTTAGTGGTATCTTCGTTCTTTGCGATTCCACGAAACAAGAGCATAAGCTACTTACTACCTACAAAAAAATTAAACCATTTGAAACATACTATATTATATCCAATTTGTAATAAAGTAACTTGCTCCTTAATTAAATATCCCAAAAAGTTGCGGTAATTTTTAAGCTCCTCTCGTGTTTCGCTACAAGAATATAAATTTAATTAATGTTAATTTGGAATTGGAGCCAGGGGCGCATGTCAAAGGTCTACTTTATCGTAAATATGTAATTTGTAATATATTTTTGAAAGGAGAATATGGATATAAATATATATTCATATTTACATATGAATATTTATTTATATCCATATTAATATCAATAACTAGATTATAAACTTTTATATGATCAAACAAATATTTGCCCCAAGCAGGATTCGAACCAGCATACCGTAACTTCAAGGGCAGAGTTACTATTAATTACGCTATCAGGTCGATCTTAACCTTAAACGCCTGTAACTAACTGTAACTACATAATGTAAGAGCCAATACAGTATTGAGTATCGAGTATCATCCAATCAAGTAAATGAAGAACTTATATCAGTGAGTAATTAAACAAAGTCGTAGGCGAACTGAGTCCAATCAACTGGTACTACTTCTTGAAGTGAGCGAACTCAGCCAATCGGCGCTAAGTCTGAAGAAGGCTACACTCAACTAGCTCCCTAGAGACACGTCAAAAACATCGCCTGTCCTCTCGCTTCTACCGAACATTATGAACATTCTCCCTGCATCTAATTAAAACAAAGAAGCATAGTTTTTGCGATAATATTTTAAGCTTTTACTATAAATATATATCTTAACGCGTATTTCCAATACTGATTTAAGCAGAGGTCTAGATAATTAAGTCCTTTCGACACACCTTCCACCGAGGCTTACTAGTCACAGATCATATCGCCATAGCTTAAGGAATGTTTATAATACACACATAACAGACTCTTAATTTAGTTGCATGATATAGGCTTCTCCCACGATTGCAAGCGGATTGGCGATCGCAGGACCAGACATCAGGCACTCCAAACTATGCTGCCCGTCTTCGGTCAGTTTATTTTAGTCAACCAACAGATTGCGAGATAACGTTCTAATAGCAATATCTATAAAAAGTAGAAATAACAAAACGAAACTCAGCACACCGGTGTAAACTTATTGTGATTAACAGTACTTTAAGAATACGTCGGCGCGTTAAAGAACTTTCAACTAAAACCGAAAGCAATGGACCGTGAGTTCTGCTCGAGTCGGATCATTGTTGAAGCTCCATTGCGTTCTTTAAGTTATCGTTGTCTTGTGGAGGAAAACGATACCCTATCAATTTCCTATCAATGTAATGCTTCTGCTGGCATAGGAACGAGACAATAGGCAGTAACGGGTACCTGAAAGTTTTTAGTATTTTATTTACAAACTCTTCAAATTTATCATTTTCTTCATACCCACACGTCTAAGTAACCGAGTAATCTTGACCCTCCTCTTCGAGCAATTCGCGCATATGGTCTTCGAGAGATAGTCTCGGCCTTTCATTATTACTTATTTGTTACTTACTTTTTATGTATATCGTAATCACAATGGCGTGATGACATTTCTTTGTTAAATAAAAGAGGAGCTACACTTCAACAAAGCATTTTAATTATTTACCCAATCCAACTCTTTCGTCTTTTAAATTTCCAACCAAACGGACTTTCTGCTATCGGAGTGACAAAATGCGGAATTATTCAAGAAAATTGGAGCTTTGCAGGCGGTTTGTAATCTGAACACGATTTATGTTTCGCCGGACGCGGCTCGGGATCGCATTAAGTCTTCGGGAATAATTACTTCTGACCATTTTCCAACGAGTGACAAATTTTCACTTATCTCCTGATGTTGACATGCCTCTGGGCTCGTCACAGCTTTATACCAAAACACTTTTTCTACATTTTTTCGGATCTAGATGTTTCTGGTACCTTCGCTATTTTTGATTTCAAAATGTATTATACATCATAATCAAAATTTTATTTATTCCTAGTTTTAACATTATTTACTTAAATATACTCATCAACATTTTTACATCATTCCTAATGTGGTCCCTCAGCTGTATACTCTCATATAGAAGTAACGTTCCAGCATCTATTTGTACACACATACATATTCAATGCGCTGCGCTCGTAGTTGTGTCCATATTCCTTGTCCCTCGTGAATTAACAACCGCCATTCGTACCTTTGATTAAGCAATGTAGATATGTTTTTTATATTTTTTCTTTTATTAAATTCGTTAAGAAGTTCCGGCAAAGTTTTAGTTGAACCGAAACTGTCCAGTTATCAAGACATATGATCCCACTTTGGGACGGGATGTCATATTTATTTGTTTATTATTATATTTTATAATATACAATAATTAATACATTTATAAAAATATAGAATACATTTATTTATTTATTTTTTCATTTATATTTACATACAATCAGTAATAATGTGTATACTATAAATTTGATTATTTTTTATTACAATTTAGCTTGGGGATACAAATATACAAAAATTGTTTATACTAAATTCTACAAAATTATCTCGAAGATACAGTACTGGAAGCAATGACGTAAATAAAGGAATAATCCAAATAAGGTTGTCGCGCTATATTATCAGGGCACTAAGTATAAACAATCTCTGAAACACTGGCCATGTCTATGTGGTTATATTGTACAGCCAGAACAAGCCAACCGCAAGCATTAGGGTATTGATGCAATGCGAAATACAAATGGTATTCCTACGATATTGGTGTCCGTGAATGATTACATCGCATAAGAGAAAGAGAAGAATAGTGATACACACTTAAATTTTATCTTAATTAATCACTTTAAACAGTAAATTATTACTTTTTGAAGTGTTAATCCTATATGTACATACTAATACCCAGGGAAGATGCAAACTGAATGTTGTCTTCAAAAATTGGGCGACGTTACTTTAGCGAACCGAAAACGGAACAGGAAATATGACCGGTTAGAAATATAGATAGATCGAATGTAAACAACAAAAAGGACCGAGGCAGGCCGAGACTGACTGAAGAAGATCATGTGAGAAAATTTCTCAAAGATCCTGCGAAGGTAATGATGAATTTGAATGAATGGAAGAAGAATGTAAAGTTCGTAACGATATCTTCTCTCATGCTTCTTCGGGCTGGTATGCATGAAAATATTATAATTATAATAAATAACAATAAAAAGATAGCAACAAACAAGCAGCAAAGAGAAAATTTTCTCCATCTTTTTAAAAAATACCGGAAATTCAAAAGTATGAGATTAAGTATAGTTAAAATTTAAATGAAGAGGAGAGTAAATTATATAGTTTACGTCTATAAAACTAAAAGACAATTTAGCTTCTGATCATTACATGAACTTTCAAAATCTAATCATAAACTTCGATATGACGAAACTTACAAAGTTAAACTCCTCATGTATTAGCACACATCTAGTGTAGTTTTTGTGTTTCAGGCAAAAACGTATTTACCAGTAAATTTCCACCTGAGATAAACTACCGCATAACAAGCCTGTCCATAAGCCTCCAAGAGGTTCTGATACAACGCAAGGAGCGCAAAGTAAACAGCTGTGAGCCTCGTTCCGTTCGCGTGCAGCAATTAACATTTACAAATAAGAAATTTCAAACATCCCTTTGGGGACGTGAAGATCCACTTTCGAAACATGAAATACATTGTATTACACTTGTGAAACCATGCTTAACTGTGGCTTATTTTGTTACTATTTATATTTATGAGGAGATATATTTTATAACAGTAAGTAATAGAGAGTAAGTAATTAAATTATAATTATAAATAAGACACGGAGATACGGAGGGCTCCGTGGCCGAGTGGCGTACACACCGGTTTTCAAGGTTTCGCTAGCTTTAAGGTCCCGGATTCGATTCCCTGAACCTAGGCCTAGTAAGTGACCCAGCCCTAGAAGACCTAGGCCTAGTATGCGACCCAGCCTTAGAAGCTACAGTGTTCGAGTTCAGCTGGTGTCAAACAATTGCGTGATGAATGTGAAATGTTTTTACTCGAGTCATGGACATTTGTATGCATATACAAATATTTATCTATGTTACTTATCTATATTTATGTAAATTTTACTGTATTATTTTACAGTAGAAATTTACTGTACCATTGGCTTAACGCTAAGACGACTTTGGCCTCACCTCTTGTCACGTTGTCCCAAATTAAAGTTGTATCGAAAAAACTTACCTGTCTTGAACTTTTTTTTTCACAGTTCTGGCGAAATGTGTGAAGTAAAATAAAATATACTGTGGAATATGGATTCACCGAGAAAATATTTAATATCATTCACTACTTTGCGTTATCTTGCTTGTTCCCGTGGGTACTGTTTTATAGAAGACTATCCTTGTATGAATATCTTAAGTCAACGCAACTTAAGTTGACTTCTGTACGGGTTATAAACACATATAGAACCTTAATTTATATATAAGCAATATACTCCAAACGAGCAAATCTTGTATACTATATATTTGTACTTTGGTGTGTTTACTTTATTGTCTTGACTTCTGTCTACTCCAGTATGGACTATGGACAATGAAGATAATTATTTTTAATAAAACAGGACTTACTTAATACTTAGTTTCTGCCAAAAGCTCAGCGAGTACATTATCCTTGGAGTGTCGAGCGTGACATTAGTAGTGGTCACGCAACCGCAATGAATCCAACGTCTCACATCTCCCCACACTCCCCCGCAAAGCTGGCTGGAGCGGTATGAGCTATAAGTACTAACTCTAATCTAATAACGAATACTCTTCACGTAATTACCACTACTGGGATAGACTGAGGTCTAGACAGTTAAGTCCTTTTGACCAACCTTTCACCGAAGACATTTTTTGGGACAACGTGACTAGTGTTGAGCTTGTGGCCATCTCCAATGTCAATAATGTAATGTATACAAGTTTGTAATTGAATAATTACATCGTGGCAATCTCATACGCTTGAGAAAGCCTTGCTTTGAGGTGAAACACGTGTCGCGTTTTCGTTGGTGGTATATGTTATCTGGTTTGAGTGTAGTGGTGGTGGTGCATACAGTAGAATTAGTGCATGCATCTGTGGGAGGGAGAGTGGTGCACTTCTTCTCTTCGGACCAGGTAACATATATGTTTTATATTTGTATGCGGAATGGTGCGATGTAACTATTCCATAACAACTTTACAGTTACTTTCCGCAAAGTAACGCCTGCGTCAATTAAGTAACGTATACAAGTTTGAAAAAGCTTGTTGGTACGAACCTTCTCTTGGGGATCGAACTCGCTTCTCTTGACTAGAATTCCGATCACCCAATTACTCGGCTATCGTGACATTATACGATTACGTTTTAATGCATAAATGAACATAAAAATATCCATGACCCGAGTAAAAACATTCATATTCATCAAACATATTTTTTCTCCTGTATCCTTGCGGGATTCGAACCCTCAACCTTTCGCTTTGAAGGCAGGGTCATTACCAACTTAGCTATTAGGCTGTATGACGTTTTAAGAATATATATTCGCTTATACATTAAATATATTAGTTTGACGTAGACTTTGCAGCTTTAAAGCTTTTCCCTTACCCGCTTTACGACGCTTTTGGGATGAAAGAGGGTGGTAAGTTCTAACGTCAAAACCAAACGGCACGAAAGCTTCCTTAACGAATAGAAATCACGATGATTTGTTCAATACTAAGTGAACGAGGTGGCTAAGTCTGATTGCGACGGCGGAGGCGACACAGCGCAAAAACTTTTATAAAAGTATTCTCCAAGCATTTTCATATTTAAAAGAAGAAATTTTATGTAAAGGTATTATATATTTCGTAAAACCACGATCGCCGAGTAGTTGGATGATCGAAATTCGAGCAAAGAGTTCCGAGTTCAATCTCCAGGTGGTGGGCACTTACCAATGAGTTTTTTCAAAAACTTTTTTACGATTTATTTCGTCGGCTTGTGAATAAAGATAGCGACGGGCTCACCAGGTTTCATGTTGTGCCAAAAAAAAATCTTTGGTGGTAAGTGGGTCGAAAACACTTAATTGTCTAGACTTCTGACTACCCCTGTATTGGTAATAGCAATATGACCCGTTCGCATTTACATGGTTCAGATTTAAATTAAATTACTTTCCTACTATCAAAAAAGCTAGTTATCGAAATGCTTATCTCGACCACTGTCTTGTACTTTAGTCGCGTCATACGAAAAGAAGAAAGGGAGTAGAGTATTCATAGGCCGATGACTTACTTATTTACATTTCTTCACGCACAATCCCCGACGGGATAGCCAGACAGAACGGATTGCCTAGTGACACGATCCTTACATTCCATCGCTTATGTCAATTTCATCATCCTTTATATTCAGACATCTTGACCATGTTACGTCTTAATACTCTTAAGACTAAATAAAAATAAAATAAAGATCTTCAGGAGTATTCCCAATACTGGGGTAGACAGAGGTCTAAGCAATTAAATCTATTTGAACAACCTGTCACCGAAGACTTCTTGTAACAAAGTGACAGGCGGTAAGCCTATCGTCTTAGTCCACGCTGGCGAAACCATAGGTGGAAAGTGAGTAACTTTATATTACAGACACGATATCCGAGTGATTGTATTATCGGAACTCCAGCTAAAATACTACTATTTATAGGATTGAGTTCAAGTTGATTAGTTTTTAAAAAAACTTATGTTGGCATCATATCTTTAGTCCAACTACAACGGAGATAGACTCAACGCCTGTCAACGTTAACCTATAGATAAACTCCGGTGAAATTTGCCGCGAAAGCAATAAATTGTCTACATTAGATACATTTATGGTCTACGTAAGTATGACCATGTATCTTCTTTTCGAACACAGCTTGAGTGGCTGCCTATTCGACAACGCAGAAATATTAGAATTCTCTGCACACTTTTTACAATTCTAAACGATCCTTGTGTACCTGAGTACTTGAAATCTAAGTTTCAATACTTAGGTGATTCTCATAAGCGTATTCTCCGTTCTTTGGAAAGTCTCAAGTTACTTACACCGTTACACAGCACTGGTTACACATCTAAATCCTTCGCCCTTACTGCTATAAGGCTCTGGAATGAAATCCCTCTTGACATTAAAAAAGCACCCAACAAGTTTTCATTTAAAAATAAAGTCCGTGAATACTATAAAATGTTGCAAGTATGAATATCTGATATGGGTATAATTTTAAATCTTTCATGTATTGTCTCCGACTTATATAGTTATGTTGTACGCTTATAGATACGATATTATTTTTGTTTCTCGTCATTTACTCTTAACAACAAAGTCACGATAGCCGAGTTGTTGGGTGGTCGGAATTACGAGTCGAGAGACCCGAGTTCGATCCCCAGGTGGCAGTACCAATGAGTTTTTCAAAAACTTATGTACGAATTTCATCGTTGGCTTGGACATAAAGACGGCGACGGGCTCACCACCTGTCACGTTGTCCCGAAAATATCTTCGGTGGAAGGTGGGTCAAAGGGACTTAATTGTGTAGACTTGACCTCTGTCTACCCCTGTATTGGGAATTGCGTGAAGATATTTTTTTTATTACTCTTAACAACATAAATATTCTATGTGTATATATATTTGTATATATATTTATATATCTATGTATTGTATAAGTATTAATTTATGTATTGTATGTATATTTATGTACATAATGTATCGTCCGTATGTTTATGTAATATTTTTCTATTTGCCACATTATTTAAGATCTCTCTCCCTTTATTTAACTGCACTGCTAATACATTTTATTTCTGTTTAGCCTGATGGTTGACTGGTAGAGAATGCCACTTGGCATTAAGTCCGCCATATGTACTACACTGTGCATTGAAGCTTAAATAAATAAATAAATAAAAAGCTTTATATTCAGTCGTCAATGGAAATAAAATGTAATAAAAAGTGAATAACATTAAGCCGATAGAATTTGTCAAGCAAATTGTGTGTTTGTAAAGAATTTGTTATCTGAAGACGATTTATGTGGAAGCGAGCAGAGCACGGCTCCATCGCTCGGTGCCGCGGCAATACAGTCAGCGCACAATTGCTTCCGGTTGCGAGAAGTCTGTTAGATTGAAATAAAACCTTTACAGTCTTAAATTTGTATTTTTGCAATAACCTTTATGTCCTGTGGTTACGGCGTAAGAGTTAAACTCTTTTAGTGTGTTGTCAAATTTAGGGAAAAGCTTTGTATTATTTAACAAAAGTGTATTAGAAAAATTATATTAACTATAGCCATTGGCATTCGAGTCACGAAATCACAGTTCGATCCCAAGATAGTAGATTTATATCGTGGACTTGGACACAAAGACAGCGACAGGCTCATCACATGTCACATTGTCTCAAAAATATCTTCGATGAAAGGTGGATCGAAAGGACTTAATTGTCCAGACTTTTTTTACCCCGTTATTGGGAAAAGTGTGAAGATATTTTCTATGCACTAAAAATAAATGTTAAAAGAAATAGTTTGTAAGTATTTGCCTGTACTTGGCTCGTATACAGTCGGGGATGAAACACGTCAATTTGCTCATACACGCACGCTCATACATACTCGTAGTATTATTGATTCTTCCCTCTTCGAGCAATTTGCTCGCATTGATCTCGAAAGTTAGTGGAGTTGTAAAATTTAGCCTTTTATTGGACTCTTGGGGTACATTTGGACTTCACTGGTTCGCTCCACGTGTCTAAACTAATGAAGTAGCCTCTTTTCACCCCATTAAAGTATCGCCGTTTCTTGTCACGTTGTCCTAAAATATCTTCGGTGAAAGGTGGGTCATAGGGAACTTATTTATCTAGACTAGACCTCTATCTACCCCTGTATTGGGAATTGTATGAAGATATTTATTATTTTACCCATGGCTATTCCGCCAACTGGGGTATCGGATCGTCACACTCTATGTTAAAGTAAGTTAATCTGTTTAGGTTCTTTGATGTCTATTGCTCAATCATGCCGACGAATTGATGAATTTTAATCAAATGTGTCGTACATAGACAGTATATGCCAAATAAACTGCAATGCATGTCTGGAGAGGTTTAAGGCAATAGTCGAATGGCGGGCTCGTTCCTGCCACGTTGCACTGTCCACCCTATTAAGCATATTATTGTTATATGCGATTACTGTATGGAACAGCTCATTCCTTAGAAGATGCTGCCAGTTTTAAGTCTAGGTTATAAAATATAGGTTATTTGGTATTAGAGATGGTTACTTCGTAAGCCGTTGCTATTTTCGATACTTTTCCTTTTCTAGTATTTTACGTCACCTACAGGAAGACGGAGTAAAAGAGAATTTCAAATCCCTTACGTTCACTGTATAATAAATTATTTTAGGTGGATAAAATTAATATAAGTTTTCTCAATCCCTGTAGAAATTTGGATCTGATAATTTTCAAGATGATTATTCCGCGGTCTGCCGTTCGCATTACGGAAGTAAAAAGCTATTTCCTTTTATAGCATATATCCATTGAATTTATTAAGTCACGATATCCGAGCGGTTGGGTAAGCGGATTTCGTGTCAAGAGACCCGAGTTCGATTCCCAGCCAGTACGAATGAATTTTTCAGTTTATGTACGATTAGCTGCCCCCCCCCCCCCCGCGGCTTTTCCCGCACTTAACGTTCATTAACGTGGATTTTTGTGCGCAGGTTTTCATGGTGTGGTAAGGTCCTGGCTTCAATAACCGAATGGGACAATGTACAAAACCACTGTTTCTAGATTTCATCGAGTTTGGGTATTCCGGATACTTTTACGGATTTTTAATACGGATTTGCGTTTCTGAAACACAAATGCCATTGCTACTTATTTTGGAAACAGAAATCAACGTGATATTGTCCCTCTGTGTATTTATTTATTAATTAAAAAAAAAGAATAACGGAGGCAATAAATAAAAAAATTAAAGAAATAAATCTGTTATCGTATTACTTCTAAACTTAAGTGATACTCACGGATAATAACTGGGAATCTGTAGTAGAGAATGTCATGCCGTTATTCGATTTCTATTGTGTTAAAAAATGACGCTTTTAATAAAAAGAAAAAAAGATATACACTGTTACGGCCCACTTTAAGAACCACAGTTTTTTTTATTATTATTATTACAAGGATTATTATTTCACGATAGCCGAGTGGTTGGGTGGTCGGTATTTGTAGTCAAAAGACCCGAGTTCGATCCCCAGGTGGCAGGCTCGTACCAATGGGTTTTTCAAAAACTTATGTACGAATTACATCGTTGGCTTGGACATAAAGGCGGCGACGGGCTCACCACCTGTCACGTTGTCCCGAAAATATCTTTGGTGGAAGGTGGGTCAAAGGGACTTAATTGTCTAGACTAAACCTCTGTCTACCCTTGTGTAGGGAATTACGTGAAGATATATATTTATTTATTTATTATTATAGGGAAGGGAGGCAAACGAGCAGGTGGCTCACGTGATGGTAAGTGATTACCGCCGCCCATGAACATCCGCAATACCAGAGGCATAGCAGATGCGTTACCTGCTTTGAGAAATGTATAAGCTCTTTTCTTGAAGGTCCCTAAGTGGTATCGGTCCGGAAAAACCGCTGACGGCAGCACATTCCATAAAGTACAAG
Source organism: Sericinus montela (assembly GCA_029286605.1). NCBI lineage: Eukaryota > Metazoa > Arthropoda > Insecta > Lepidoptera > Papilionidae > Sericinus > Sericinus montela. Next base: position 229,674 of record JAGSMR010000147.1, read on the forward strand.
TGCGTGGCAGAAAATTCCGCGAAAAACGCACTGTGGTGGAATGCCAAGCATCAAGATGGTGTTGATGAAATTTTTGACTATGCCGTAAGGTTCGGTGGTGTAACTCAGCGGCTAGGATTAATCCGAACAATTCCTCGGAGCACTCCCCGTAGTAAATCTTCTAATGTGGATGATGCCATGTCTCCATCATAACTTAATAACAAAATGATTTTGATATAGAAATAGTTATATAAATGGTAAAAGTAACTACTCTACGGTTTAATATAAAAATTGTACCAATTTCGTTTCTCTAGATTTATTGTATGAACAAGGTCTGAAAGAAAATTGTTCATCTCCGATCTTGTTTATTCAATTTTCCAATCGCTGAATACATTCACGAGCATCCGCATAACATCAATACATGTAAATAAAATTAAACTTCCTATACGACAAAGTAAATGTATTTTTATTACTTTCCCATAACATAACATATATACATGTAAATATAATTAAACTTCCTGTAAGTGTCTTTAAATTATTTGAACAATATAATTTTGTTATGTCAGGATTTATGTTTGAATAGACTGTATTAATTTTTTTGTTTTTCTACTAACTTTACAGGACTTACGTGCCATTAGATCTTGTAGTTATCAGTGCTTTCCGATGAAAAGCTTATGATTTGTGCCGATTGTATTATTTAAACATATGTCTTAAATTGGAAGGTTTTTTTTGTAGTGATTTTGAAGTCTACGTAATTGGTAAGTACTTATTCGTCTTATATAGGTATATGATATTATATAGATATAATAGGTATTTAAATTTAGTTGTTTCGTGTACTGACTATTTTTGATCTTCTAATTCCTGCTGATATTACAAATGTGAAAGTTTTTATGTTTGATCATTTGAATGTTCGTTACTCAATTACGTTAAAACGTATGAACGGTTTTATTCGAATTTGTCTATAATTTTTAACCAGGCGCCGTGTGGTGCTGGTGAATGAATTCACCACGACCTTTATCTCTAGGGGTGTTGTTAGACGGATAAAGGAAAATCTTTAAAAATGTCATTAGCTACTGAAAGATATCGAAATCCGTCTCTAAAAATTATTAGACCAGAATAGAGTAGGTTGGTGTAGGGTAACAGGGTCTAAGGTAAAAGATGTCTGCTGCTGCGATCGTCATCCACCTGTCCACAAAAATCAATTCGTCAATTGATTATTAAGCTGTCGTGGCCACTGCAACTATTAATACATTTTTTGCCGGGATTCAACTTACTGCGGGATTCAACATAAGTGTACTAGTACACACTACAAATAATGCCCCAAAAAATAATTTTCATTTGCAATACTAAAAAAAACAACTAAAAGTCACGATAGCCGAGTGGTTGGGTGGTCGGAATTTCGAGTTGAGAGACCCGAGATCGATCCCCAGGTGTCAGGCTCATACTAATGGATTTTTCAAAAACCTATGTACGAATTAAATCGTTGGCTTCGAGTTTTTCAAAAAAACTTATGTACGAATTTCATCGTTGGCTTGGACATAAAGACGGCGGACCTGTCACGTTGTTCCGAAAATATCTTCGGTGGAAGGTGGATCGAAGGAACATAATTGTCTAGACTAGGCCTCTGTCTACCCCTGTATTGGGAATCGCGTGAAGATATTTTAATACTGACTATGGATTAAGAAATTTCGATTGTTGTTACAAAGCCTTCGTGTTATTTAATTAAACATTCTTGTACATATAGAGTACAAGAAAGCAAGGCAGCGAGCTGAATTCCCTTAATACACGTAGGCAATATGTGTTGATTACAGACTCCCTGGGAGACTGCTCGACGTCGATATACCGGTGTGCATCACTTTGGCTGATCGCTGATGTTGCGGTTATATAGAAAGCACAACACTGGCCCGATTTGCAAGTTAATGAGAAGTAATGGAGTAATTTATGTACGTGCCTTAGTAATGAATGATGACGTACTATAGAGACCTCATGAGTGATCTCCATCATGGTATTATTACAATGACTCATGTTAAATTAACATATCTGCCAAATTCAGTAACAAGAATCAAGAATCCCCGAGAATAAAAGCCGATAAGAAGACTAAACAGAAGTAAAACAGGACAAAAAGACTTTTCGTTTTCTTAATTAATAAACGCAAGAGACAGTTTTTTTGAAAATATACATCTAACTTTTAACTAGCATATTACACATTAAGCTTTTAACATCTTATTGTGAATTTTAATTTTATCTTCACGCATTTTCCCTATACTGACGTAAACAGAGGTCTAGACAAGTAAGAACATAATACTTACATAGACAGATTTCTACTTCCGTGGAAGAGGTGTCATACAGAGTCAGTCAAACACCGATATAATGGTGTTGCCAGGTCTAGAGGTTCAGGGTTCGATTCCAGGACAGGTCAAAATAGAGAAACCACTTTTCTTTATTCTCTCGGGTCTGGTTGTTTGTGATATCTTCGTTGTTTGCGATTCCACGAGACAAGAGCATTAGCTACTATTACTACTTTGGGATCAGGTAATGAACGTGTCACCACTTATAAAAATTAACAGTAAAATATTTGAAACATACCTTAATATATCCAATTTCTAATAAAGAAGCTTGCTCCTTAATTAACTATCCTAAAAATTTGCCGTAATTTTTAAGCTCCTCTCGTATTTCACGATAAGAACATAAATTTAATTAAGGCTTATATGGAATTGGAGACAGGGCCCATGTCAAAGGTGTACTTTATCGTAAGTATGAAATTTGTAATTCAATATATTCAATTCATTGTAGAAGCGTGCTCGTCGCGACCCCTGCCAGCCCTTTTCAGGGCTGCAATTCTACACAGCTGCGCACCCATGCCAACGAGGGTTAGGGCGTCTCCCCAAGGCGACGCACACCAGTTCGTCCCCGTTGGTGTGAAATGCAGCGCGCAAAGCGGCGATGGGGACCGCCACCCGTCACGCACAGCCCGACACGGCGGAAGGTGGAGGACGGAGTGCAGAGTTGGCACGTGGAATGTTAGAGGAGGCATGAGAGATAAGACGAATGAGTTGATTGAAATAATGAAAGAAAGAGAATTAGATGTCGTGTGTTTGTCGGAGACCAAGTGGAAGGGCAGTGGTACTGAAGAGCTCCCTGGCGGGGCGTTAGCTCTATGGTCCAGAGTCCCGGAGAGCGAGAGCGCCTGCCAGGGAGTGGGGGTGCTGCTGTCGTCTCGGTTGGTCGATGTTATGACTGAATATAATGTTGTGAACTCGAGACTTCTCTGGGTTCGCTTTAAATTGGGACTGACGAAGTTATTCCTTTTGGCTGTTTATGCGCCGGTGGCTTCGTCGTCCAGAGCTGAGCTGGAGGAGTTTTGGGAGAATGTAAGAGAAGTTCTAGACTTGGTTGGAGGAAACGAAAGAATTGTTGTATGTAGTGATTTGAATGGATGGGTTGGTACCGCTCGGCCAGGGTACGAGTCGGTGCTTGGAATGTTGGCGATAAAAGGGTTAACGATGCTGGCAAGCTTATACTGGCTGTATGCAGGAAAAGGGTCTTCTTGTGACAAACACTATGTTTAGTCACAAGAAAATCCATATGTATACTAGAACAAGAGAGAATGAGAGAAGTATGATCGATTTATTCCTGGTGGATGACCGACTGCGAAAACAGGTGATGGATACGCGGGTGTTCCGAGGTGCTGACCTGGGAACGGATCACTACCTAGTGATTACTAGATTTAGGGGTCTGTTCGCGGGTTGGCGCCACCGGACGGCGATACCAGAACCACAGTCGGTCGGTAGCATCCGAAGCTGGAAGCTTCAGGAAGCGGACACTAGGAATAAATATCAAGCAAGGGTAGCTGAAAAGCTGGACAGCATTGGTGTTAGGAAAGAATGTGTGGAAGAAATATGGCAGAGCCTTAGAGATGGAATGGTTAGTGCAGCGGAAGACGTGTGTGGAACTGTGAAAGAGGTAGTAGTAAAAGGGTGATGCATGGTGGAATGACGAAGTGAAAGAAGCTGTAAATAAGAAGAAGAAAGCATGGTTAGACTACTTGGCCTCTAGTAATGATAAGGATATGAGAGAGAAGAGGAAAGAAAGATATAAGCTCCAGAAAGTTCACACGAAAGCATTGATTGAGGAAGTGCGTGAAAGGAGTAGAATGGAAGCGGACGAAAGGTTGTCGCACAACTTCAAGGAGAACTCAAACTCTTCTGGAAAGAGGTTGGAAGGACCCGGAGTGGTGCGACAGCCTTAGAATGAATAAAGTGCTTTCGGGAACCAATGACGTCCTCTCAGAAAAACGGACGTCATGCAGCGATGGAGCGAATTTTATAGAGAGATGTATGCGTGTGATGATCTTAGTGAGGATCCGGGGTGACGCCGTGACTGGTACGCCAGACTCGGACCTCGATGACACTGAGGTCATCAGTATGAAAGAGATTGAATGTGCGATTAGAAGTTTGAAATGTGGTAAGGCTGCGGGACTACACAGAGTTACTGCTGAAATGGTCAAGTATGGTGGGCCACGCGTCTGGGACAGCTTTCATCTGCTGTGCAATTTGTGCTGGCGAACGGGAGCTGTTCCGGATGATTGGCGATCCGCGGTCATTGTGCCTTTATATAAAGGTAAAGGTTCACATTATGACTGCGGGTGCTATCGGGCGATCAGCTTGACCAGTTTAGCAAGTAAAGTTTACTCGAAGGTTTTGACACGTAGGATGCAAGATAAATCGGAAGATTTCTATGGGAGGCACAATGCGGATTTAGACCTGGAAGAGGATGCACGGATCAAATGTTTTCTCTCCGCATGATCACGGAGAAGCTTCTGGCTGCTAACCAGAAGATTTTCTGTGCTTTTGTGGATCTTGAGAAAGCATTTGATAAGGTTGTAAGGAAGAAAATGTGGGAACTGTTGCCGGGGTATGGTGTGGATGGTCGATTGCTAAGGGCTGTGCAGTCACTTTACTGTGACTGTAAAGCCTGTGTGCAGGTAGGGCATGACCTGTCACCCATGTTTAGCGTCCAAACGGGCGTAAAACAGGGTTGTGTCATGTCTTCCTGGCTATTCATACTGTATCTCGACAGCTGTTTACAGAAGCTGAAAGATAGCTGTTTGGGTGTGAAATTGGGTGACATAAAAGTAAATTGTCTGCTTTATGCTGATGATGCAGTGCTTATAGCACCATCAGAGGCAGAACTGCAGGCATTAGTCACGTGTATGAAAGAAGAATGTGAAATTAATGGTCTCCGTTTGAATGCTAATAAAACTAAGGTTCTGGTATTTGAAAGGGACGAAGAAAGAACGAAGTGCGAAATTTGGGTAAATCAGGAATGTCTAGAACAGGTGAATGAAATTGTATACTTGGGAGTGCGTTTAGCCGGGATGGAAGATGTGATTTAGATGTGGACAGGCGTGTCGCTGCCGGGAACAAAGTCAATGGTGCCCTGACTGCGTTAATCAAAGGCAAGGCGTTGTGAAAAGTGCACGCCTTGCAATACATAACGCAGTGTTGGTACCGACTTTGTTATATGGCAGCAAAACCTGAAATATGCCAGAAGAAGCATAAAAGCAGGTTGAATGCAGTGGAGATGCGATCTCTTCGTAAAATGTGCGGCCTTACCATGGCCGACCGAAAGCGAAACGAAGAGATTCGCAATATGGCAGGTTTGAAAGATGACCTTGTCTCAAAAATGGATAAGGGCGTGCTTCGATGGTTTGGGCACGTTGAGCGAATGAGTGAAGACCGAATGGTGAAGAAAATATATAGCGCGAAAGTTAATATTAAAAGGTGTCGAGGTAGACCGAGATTAACTTTCGAAGACCATGTGAGCAAATTGCTCGAAGAGAGGAGGGTCAAGAGTACTCGGATACCTAGACGTGCATGTATGAAGAAGATGATGAATCTGAAAGAAGCGAAAGAAGTATGTAGGGATCGTGACACTTGGCGATCTGTTCTCTCTGGCTACCCCGTCAGGGATTGTGCGTGAAGATAAATAAATAAAATAAATAAATAAATATATTCAATATAACATTTTTACAAAGATAATATAGAGAATAAATAAATATTCATATTTAGATACATGGAAACAAATGACTCAATTACTAACATTCATACTTATCACACAGATATTTTCCCCTACCGGGTTTCGAACCCGCAAACCGTAGCTTCAATGGCACAGTTACTACCAACTATGCTGTCATGCATCATAATAATTACTTTTGAAGCTTAAACACCTGTAACTGTAATTACATTATGTAACTAAGTCCAATCAACTGGATCTTCTTGAAGTGAGCGAACTCAGCCAATCGGGCGTAAAGTCTGAATGAGGCTGCGTTCGACTTGCTCGCTAGGGACACGTCGATAGCATCGCCTGTCCTCTCACTTCTACCGAACTTTATGAGCATTCTCTCTGCATCTAATTAAAACAAAGAAGCATAGTTTTTGCTTTAATATTTTAAGCTGATTTAAACAGAGGTCTAAATAATTAAGTCCGTTCGACCCACCTTCCACCAAAGCTTACTAGTGACATAGGATGAGCCTATCGCCATAGCTTAACGAATGTTTATAATACATACATGACAGACTCTTAATTTAATTGCATGACATAAGCTTCTCTCACGATCGTAAGCGGGTTGGCGATCGCAGAACTGGCGATGGCGATCTGCTGTGGAATATAATAAGCCGTTATATATTCAAATTTATTGTGTTTAATAGTACTTCCCTTCAAGAATACGTCGACACGATAAAGAACTTTCAACTTAAACCGAAGGCAATGGGCCGTGAGTTCTGCTCGACTCGGTTCAGTATTGAAGCTCCATTGCATTCTTTAAGTTACCCTATCAATATCCTATCAATTTAATGCTTAACACTTCTGATGGAGTAGCAAAGAGACAATAGACAGGTACCTGAATGTTTTTTGATATTTTTTTACTTACTTGTCTTCACGCTCCTTACATTCTCACATTCTTACTTCAAATACATCATTTTCTTCATACACGCACGTCGGAGTAACCGAGTAATTTTGACCCTCCTCTCTTCGAGCAATTCGCTGATGTGGTCTTCGAGAGATACTCTCGGCCTTTCTTTATTACTTATTTATATACATTGTGTTGGCAATGGCGTGAAGAATTTTTTTTAAATAAAAGAGGAGCTACTTTGAAGGCTTTGTTGAAGCAAAGCGTTTTAATTATTTACACAATCCAACCCTTTCCTCTTTTAAATTTCCAAACAAACGGACTTACTGTTATCGGAGTGACAAAGCGCGAAATTATTCAAGAAAATTGGAGCTTTGCAGGCGGTTTGTAAGATTACAAACCGCCTGCAAAGCTCCAATTTTCTTGAATATCAGTTGATCCAATTTTCTTGAAGTTCAGATGAACACGATTTATGTTTCGCCGGACGCGGCTCGGGATCGCATTAATTCTTCAGGAATAATTACTTCCGACCATTTTCTAACGAGTGAAAAATCTATCTCCTGATATTGACATGCCTCCGGGCTCGTCACAGCTTTGTACCAAAAAACATTTTCTACATTTTCTCAGGTCTGGGTGATTGTGGTACCTTCGCTGTTTCTGATTTTAAAATTATTATACATTATTATCAAAATGTTATTTCTTCCTAGTTTTAACATTATTTACTTAAATATACTCATCAAAACTATTACTCCTCATTTTATATCATTCCTTATGTGGTCCCTCATCTGTATATAGAAGTAACGTTCCTGTACCTATTTATATTGTACACACATACATATTCAATGCTGCGCTCGTAGTTGTGTCCATATTCCTTGTCCCTCGTGAATTAACGACAGCTGTTTCGTGCCTTTATTAAGCAATGTGTGTTCATTTTATATCATTCCTTATGTGGTCCCTCATCTGTATATAGAAGTAACGTTCCTGTACCTATTTATATTGTACACACATACATATTCAATGCTGCGCTCGTAGTTGTGTCCATATTCCTTGTCCCTCGTGAATTAACGACAGCTGTTTCGTGCCTTTATTAAGCAATGTGTGTTTATTTGTATATCCTTTTTTTTATTAACTTTGTTAAAAAATTCCAGTTCGGGACGAGTTATTTATACTTTTTTATTACATTATAAGTATGTTATAGTATAAAATAATATTCAATTCAATATGTTTACTCAAAACATGTAATTACAATGTGTGTACAATGTTTTAACCATATAGGAATGCAAATATTACAGAAGTTAAATATAATGTCATTAATAAATTGTTAATAATAATTTGAAACTTTCAATTATTATCATTGTAAAAAATTTATTAAACATATAAATATATGTTTTGTATGGATCGTTGTAATAAATAAACGAAATATTATTATTTAAAGCTTTCCCCATACTCGCTTTACGACGCTTTTAGGATGAAAGAGGGGAAGTTCCAACGTCAAAACCAAACGGTACGAAAGCTTACTTAACGAATAGAAATCACGATGATTTGTTCAATACTAAGTGAACGAGGTCGCTAAGTCTGATTGCGACGGCGGAAGCGACACAGCGCAAAAACGGTGTTTTGGCCTCCGGTTACCTGCACTCACCAGACGAAACGCAGAAGTTTGTTAGACTTTTACTTCACGCCGGTATTCTGTGAGGTCGTGGTACTTCCCCGGTCGTGCCGGCCTATTCATGCAATAATAAAAGCTGATGCGTGGCTCTACCACAGTAAAAAATATATATATTTTGTAAAGCCACGATCGCCGAGTAGTTGGGTGATCAAAATTCGAGCAAAGAGTTTCGAGTTCAATCTCCAGGTGGTGGGCACTTACCAATGAGTTTTTCAAAAACTTATAGCAATAGGCTTAGCACGTTTCATGTTGTGCCAAAAAAATCTTTGATGGTGGGTCGAAAAAACTTAATTGTCTTGACTTCTGCCTACCACTGTATTGGGAATAGCGTGAAGGTAATATGTCCCGGTCGCATTTACATGGTTCAAATTTAAATTAAATTACTTACCATCTATCAAAAAAGCTAGTTATCGAAATGCTTATCTCGACAACTGTCTTGTACTTTAGTCGCGTCATACGAAAAGAAGAAAGGGAGTAACATATTCATAGGCCGATAACTTACTTATTTACATTTCTTCACGCAATCCCCGACGGGATTGCCAGAGAGAACGGATCGCCTATGTTACGTCTTAATACTCTTACGACTAAATAAAAATAAAATGAAGATCTTCAGGAGTTTTCCCAATACTGGGGTAGACAGAGGTCTAGACAATTAAATCCATTTGAACTACCTGTCACCGAAGACAGGCGGTAAGTCTGTCACTTTGTTCCAAGAAGTATTAGAGTAAAAAAGACTAATCAACTTAAATTCGATCCTATGAACAGCAGTTTCTTAGTTGGAGTTCCGATAACTCAAACACTCGGATATCGTGGGAGTTGTATTCCACTATTCTGTCTTAGTATTCAAACCCACTGTACAATATACTTAAAGGACGTGTTTTGAAAGGATTTGCCTCGAACTTACTAAAGTATGTGCTCCAAATCTCGTAGCAGTCACGTAGTACGAATTGTAGCGCTACGGACTAAGCAAAGTTTTACATACATAAAATTAAATGACAAGTATCACGATGTATATATTTAGCTGCTTCCTACACGAATGAATATATAATAAGGATATTTCACTTTTTCCACTTTCCGTTCTTCCGGGGGATACGTGTAGTACGTGACGGCACTCAGCAAGATTCCTGTGATATTTTCAATCTACATAACACGTCATTAGTTCAGAATAATTAAGTAAAAAGTAATAAAAATCAAACTTCACGCTAGACTACCGACAGTTGGCGGAAACACGATCCCATAAAATACCAGACTAAAATTTAACTGTCCGCTATTGGCCAGCGAATTGCAGGGGTCTGCGATAGGCGGTCCGCTTGCCAAGTGTGGCGATTATGGCAAACCCCCCTCCACTTTTAGAGTGAAGCCTACGATATGTACGCAAGTATTAATTTCACAATTTAGAGCCTTAATGTAGAACAGATTTTAAGTAAATCCTCTCCAAAATAAACCTTGCAACTACCATTTTCACTTTCAAAGTTGTACGCACATGTGGGAGTTGGTAATTAACCTTCTGCTATTAACAATAGTCCAAGCGGGCGAAGCGGTACGAGGAAAGTGTGTAACTTTATATTACAGCCACGTTATCCGAGTGATTGAGTTATAGGAACTCCAACTAAGATACTACTATTTATAGGATCGAATTCAAGTTGATTAGTTTTTTTTTAACTTATGTTGGAATCATATCGTTAGTCCAACTACAACGGTGATAACTCACCACCTGTCACGTTAATCTAAATATAAGCTCCGGTGAAATTTGCCACGAAAGCAATAAATTGTCTAAACCTCCGATTACTACTGTTGGAAATAAACGGAAGAGCTTTATATTCAGTCGTCAATGGATATAAAATGCAATAAAAAGAAGACTACATTAAGCCGATAGAATTTGTCAAGCAAATTGTGTGTTTGTAAAGGATTTGTTATCTGAAGACGATTTAGGTGGGAGCGAGCAGACCCGGTCTCGACGCGGTTATACAAGCCCGCGGACAATTACTTCCGGTTGCGAGAAGTCTGTTAGATTGAAATAAAACCTTTACAGTCTTAAATTTGTATTTTTGCAATAACCATTATGCCCTGTGGTTACGGCGAAAGACTTAACACACTCTTTCTTTTAGTGTGTTGTCAGATGTAGGGAAAAGCTTAGTATTATTTAATACAAATGTATAAGAAAAATTATAGTAACGATAGCCCAGTGGTTAGGTGATCGGCATTCGAGTCACGAAATCACAGTTCGATCCCCAGATGGTAGTATGATGGTAGTATGTTCGATTTATATCGTGGACTTGGACACAAAGACAGCGACAGGCTCATCACATGTCACATTGTCCCAAAAATATCTTCGATGAAAGGTGGATGGAAAGCACTTAATTGTCCAGACTTTTGTTTACCCCATTATTGGGAATAGTTTGAAGATATTTTCCATGCACAAAAAATAAGTGTTAAAAGAAAGAGTTTGTAAGTATTTTCCTGTACTTGGATCGTATACAGTCGGGGAAGAAACACGTCAATTTGCTCATACACGCACGTCCGAGTATAATTGATTCTTCTCTCTTCGAGCAATTTGCTCGCATTGATCTCGAAAGTTAGTGGAGTTGTAAAAGTTAGCCTTTTATTGGACTCTTGGGGTACATTTGGACTTCACTGGTTCGCTCCACGTGTCAAACTAATGAAGTAGCCTCTATTCACTCCATTAAAGTATCGTCGTTTATTGGTACAATATTTTAATATCTTCCGACAATTTCCCATACCGGGATAGGTAGAGATCTAGATAATGTTATGTATATATTATTTATTATATATAGCCATCTTAGTGTCAAATATTCATATTCATCACAGAAATGTTTTCCCCTTGCAGGAATCGAAACCACAACGCATAGTCACAATAGTCGAGTGGTAGGGTGGTCAGAATTTCAAGTCGAGACACCCCAGTTCGATCCCCAGGTGGCAAAAAACCATTGGCTCGTACCAAAAGTTTTTTTTCTAAACATTTGTACGAATTATATCGGTGGCTTGGACACCGAGACGTCGACAGGCTCACCACCTGTCACGTTGTCCCAAAATATCTTCGGTGGAAGGTGGATTGAAACGACTTAATTGTCTATACCTCTATTTACCCCTGTATTGGGAATGACGTGAAAATATTTATTATTTTTTATGGGTTAATAATCTATCCTACTCTATCCTACTAAGCTATCCCAACAACTAGGCTATCGGGTCGTCACACTTTATGTTAAAGAAAGATAATCTGTTTAGGTTCTTTGATGTCTATTGCTCAATCATGCCGACGAATTGATGAGTTTTAATCAAATGTGTCGTACATCGACAGTATCTTTCATTACTCCACAAATACCCAGACACGAGAAAATGTAGAAAAAGTATTTTTCTACGAATGGCACGACCGGGAATCGAACGCAGGACCTCCGAGATACCGAAAAACCGGTGTGAAGGCGTGACCTTCACACCGGTTTTTCGGTATCTCGGACCACGGACGACGTCAAATTATTTTTGTTAACCGCGCCAACTAAACTGCAATGCATGTCTGGAGTGGTTTAAAGCAATAGTCGAATGGCGGGCTCGTACCTGCCACGTTGCGCTGTCCACTTTATTAAGCATATTATTGTTATTTGCGATTACTGTATGAAACAGCTCATTCCTTAGAAGATGCTGCCAGTTTCAAGTCCAGATTATTTGGTCCTGGTAGTATTAGGGATGGTTACTCCGCGTTAAATCGTAAGCCGTTGCTATTTTCGATACTTTTCCTTTTCTAGTATTTTACAACACCTACAGGAAGACGGAGTAAAAGAGAATTTCAAATCCCTTACGTTCACTGTATAATAATTTATTTTATGTGGATAAAATTAATATAAGTTTTCTCAATCCCTGTAGAAATTTGGATCTGATTTTTTTCAAGATGATTATCCCGCGGTCTGCCGTTCGCATTACGGAAGTAAAAAGCTATTTCCTGGTATAATAAGTCACGATAGCCGAGCGGTTGGGTAAGCGGATTTCGAGTCAATAGACCCGAGTTCGATGGAGTCAATAGACCCGCCAGTACGAAGGAGTTTTCAAAATTTATGTATGATTTGGTGCCCCGCGGCGCTGCCCGCAGTTTAGTACTTAAGGTTGAATCCAAAATATGTTTCTAAAATAAAAGTATTCTTTGTTACTCCTTATAACATTGGCTATCTGTAAGTGAAAGTCCAGTTAAAATCAGTCCAGCCATTTCAGATTAGAGATTAGCCGGCACTAACAGACAGACAGATATAAATTGTATAAAATGTAATTTTGGTGTACATATATTCATATACATGTAGTAAAAATGGTTATTTTAATATTACGAACATACTCCGATTTTATTTATATGTATAGATTTATTTATTGTTGGCGTACATAAAGACGGTAACAGGCTCACCATCCGTCACTCTGTCCCAATATAAGCTCCGATGAAATGTGGGATTTGCTATTAATAATTAATAATTGTGTAGGCTACGGATATTGGGAAATGCGTGAATGCTTCTTCTCGTGGCTGTCGTGTGTAAGACCTAGGAAAATACCTTAAAAATGGTTGCTGATAAATGTGGTTACTAAATATTATTGTAACGCAGATACACAATGCGTTGTCTACACAAATAATAGAAGTGAATCTTTGCCATTGGTGTGTCTACGCTACGTTAAATACACCAGCGTGTTAATTAAACTATTATCATTACTATTTTCTTATGTATTAGTTAAAATGAATAAGTTGTTACATGGCAGCAAAACTATCTCGAAAAACAAGTATCCGATCGAACTGCAACCGACCGGTGGCGAGCAACGTCTACGATTCGAAATCTCCGGTACCACGACCGCCAATCCGCTCGCCAAACATGGCGGTTGTTGCAAACCCTCCCTTATGAGACAGTGTACCCTGTATAGTACAGTGGACCTTTACAGTCTAAACTAAACCATAGTAAAATGAAATAGAATTTTTGAAACATATTTTTCCCATCAAAATCATCATTATTATTATATATACATAATATCTTAGGCCTGGACAAAAAGAGAACCACAAGCTTCACCACCTGTCACGTTGTCCCAAAAAAAAAGGCATCGGTGGAAAATGGGTCTAAAGTATATAATTGTCTCGACCTCTGTCTGTCCCAGTATCGTGTGCAGGAAGCAGGAATTTCCCTTTCGGGAGAGTTCAACATTACGGAAAGGTTCTTTGTTCGTAGCTTTATAAATAAATATTTCTTAGCTTCAAGAAATAATGACAATTTGCTTGTGGATACCAGAAAACCCCATTACGAATTAATCAAAATCTCAAGATACCTGCTTAAAATGCGAAAGTTACATAAAATTCGAATCATATCAGGTCTTTGTTATAAATTTATGGATGGCTAATGACCTTTATCTTTATCTCCTTGAAATTAATGTTCCAACAGTCAGCCACGATGGCGTAGTAGTAGTTAATCGGAATTCGAATTCAGATTCAGACCTAAGTTCGATACCCAAGAGGAAGTTTCGTACCAATGAGTTATGACACTATGACAGCGACAGGCTCACCACCCCTGTCACGTTGACTCAAAATAAGCACCGGTGAAGTGTAGGTAGAAATTACTAAATTGTGTAGTAGTAAATGAAAATAAAGCAAACTCACTCACTCAGTCACTCACATTTATGATAACGTTTTATTTAATAGTCAAACAATATTCTGATCTTCGATTTCGTCCTTGCATTGACACTTTAATTTCCGATAGTAAGAGCCCTCGACAGACTACCAATATTACATTTATCAAAATCCGCAATCCGCTAAAATAAACAAAATTATACTACAGATAAAAAGCTTTGTTCCGGAACAAAACTGTCCATTACGTTAACCCAGGTAAATAACTTAACGGCCCGTTAAAGTCTGCTGCTGGACACAAACCTCTACTGTAAGAGATGACTGCCATAATCGCCACGATTGATAGGAAGATTGGCGATCGCAGCACCAGACATCTCTTACCTTAGACCCTGTTACCCTTCACTAGCCTACTCTATTCTGGTCTAATAATTTTTAGAGACGGATTCCGATATCTTTCAGTAGCTAATGACATTCTTAAAGATTTTCTTTGACCGTCTTACAACACCCTGGGGATAAAGGGTGTGGTGAATTCATTCATCAGCACCACACGGCGCCTGGTTAGAAATTATAGACAAATTCGAAACATTCAAATGTCCAAACATAAAAACTTTCACATTTGTAATATCAGCAGGAAATAGAAGATCAAAAATAGTCAGTACACGAAATAACTAAATTTAAATAACTATTATATATATACATAATATCTTAGGCCTGGACAAAAAGAGAACCACAAGCTTCACCACCTGTCACGTTGTCCCAAAAAAAAAGGCATCGGTGGAAAATGGGTCTAAAGTATATAATTGTCTCGACCTCTGTCTGTCCCAGTATCGTGTGCAGGAAGCAGGAATTTCCCTTTCGGGAGAGTTCAACATTACGGAAAGGTTCTTTGTTCGTAGCTTTATAAATAAATATTTCTTAGCTTCAAGAAATAATGACAATTTGCTTGTGGATACCAGAAAACCCCATTACGAATTAATCAAAATCTCAAGATACCTGCTTAAAATGCGAAAGTTACATAAAAATTCGAATCATATCGGAGTCTTTGTTATAAATTTATGGATGGCTAATGACCTTTATCTTTATCTCCTTGAAATTAATGTTCCAACAGTCAGCCACGATGGCGTAGTAGTAGTTAATCGGAATTCGAATTCAGATTCAGACCTAAGTTCGATACCCAAGAGGAAGTTTCGTACCAATGAGTTATGACACTATGACAGCGACAGGCTCACCACCCCTGTCACGTTGACTCAAAATAAGCACCGGTGAAGTGTAGGTAGAAATTACTAAATTGTGTAGTAGTAAATGAAAATAAAGCAAACTCACTCACTCAGTCACTCACATTTATGATAACGTTTTATTTAATAGTCAAACAATATTCTGATCTTCGATTTCGTCCTTTGCATTGACCCTTTAATTTCTGGTAGTAAGAGCCCTCGACAGACTACCAATATTACATTTATCAAAATCCGCAATCCGCTAGAATAAACAAAATTATACTACAGATAAAAAAGCTTTGTTCCGGAATAAAACTATCCATTACGTTAACCCAGGTAAATAACTTAACGGCCCGTTAAAGTCTGCTGCTGGACACAAACCTCTACTGTAAGAGATGACTGCCATAATCGCCACGATTGATAGGAAGATTGGCGATCGCAGCACCAGACATCTCTTACCTTAGACCCTGTTACCCTTCACCAGCCTACTCTATTCTGGTCTAATAATTTTTAGAGACGGATTCCGATATCTTTCAGTAGCTAATGACATTCTTAAAGATTTTTCTTTGACCGTCTTACAACACCCCTGGGGATAAAGGGTGTGGTGAATTCATTCACCAGCACCACACGGCGCCTGGTTAGAAATTATAGACAAATTCGAAACATTCAAATGTCCAAACATAAAAACTTTCACATTTGTAATATCAGCAGGAAATAGAAGATCAAAAATAGTCAGTACACGAAATAACTAAATTTAAATAACTATTATATCTATATAATAACATATACCTATGTAAGACAAATAACTTACCAATTACGTCGACTTCAAAATCACCACAAAAAAAACCTTCTAATTTAAGACATTTTTTTTTAAATAATACAATAGGCACAAATCACAAGCTTTTCATCGGAAAACACTGATAACTACAAGATCTAATGGCACGTAAGTCCCGAGTGGCGATCACTCGCGTAGCTCAAGGCGTGACGTCTCGCACAAGCTTCCGTCAGCTAAGGTGGCCGCAACGGCACTGAAGCTTTAGTTCAGCCGACGCGGGATATAGGAAACAGCTTTGTTTACCAGCGACGCCTCGACACAGCTCAGAAAACACAGATGTACCGGTGTATGTATCAGAATTAATTAATGAGTATTATTAAATTGAAAAAATATTATAAATATTATCAGAGAATAAATTAATGAATGAATAATTTATTTTTTCGTTAAAGGAATTTTAAGAGATTACGTATTAGTCGAAATCGTTTGAATTTATTCTTGAGCATTATGATTTGAATCTTTATAATAAGAGACGAAAAGCTTACTTATTTAAAGCTTACTTACAAGTTCACTGTAGGTCATACACCTCTCCCGAAAGGAGGATTTGCCATAATCGCCACACTACACATTAAGTCAGACAGATGTCAATGATATTGACTGCTAAGTACTGAAAAGATTGCCTGTTTCACCTCTTTCTAGTGTAATCGATCGCCAAGCCGCTTGCCAAGCAGGGTGATTATAACAAATCCTCCTTAATGTACAGGTCCTTGTCAAAGGACTCATATAGAGCGTTAAATAAATAATGGCAATGGAAATACAATCACTGTATACGTATGTACATGCAGCAATGTCACATAGACAATTTAGATGTAAATAACGTATATTGAATGGGAGAAGTAACTGCTGTTCTCTACACTGTGACCTATTTCCACTTGTTGCCGTCTCACTTATTTGCGCGCCTCCCGAGAGTCTGATACGGTAGGATACGAAACAATATTATATTAAATACTTACTACGAATTCGAAATACATTGTTTCACGTAAACTATATGTTAGGAATGTTATGATGTTATAGAGCGCAAAAGCTGATATTACAAGGTGTCGAAGCAAGTCGAGACTAACTTTCGAAGACCATTGTAGTAATAAACTGCTCGAAGAGGGGAGGGTCAAGCAAACTCCGATACCTAGACCTTTACGTACCAATGTGGTTTTTCAAAAACTTATTTACGAATTATAGCGTTGGCTTGGATATAAAGACGACTCACTACCTCTCACGTTGTGTCAAAAAACAGTGGTTCGGTGGTAGATGGGTCGAAAGGACTGAATTGTCTAGACCTCTGTCTAACCCTGTATTGGGAATGGCATGAAGGTATTTATTTACGTATTTGTAAAAGCAGTAAATAAAATCTTTAAGCGTCAGCATACCTCCACAAAAGCACACAGATAGCGACCGAGCGATCGACTAATATCTTTGAGAAATTTCACTTCGGCGCTCTTTATTGTAAAATTAAAAAAGAATAGAAAAAGAGTGAAGTTAATACGATGCGCGTAGCCTACGCCGGTACGGTTGACCCGGCGCAACAGCAGCGGCGCGCTTTGTCTTTTCAATGGCATCGCATTTAAAGTTTTGTAGTAAAGAAACAAATTAAAATCAGTCTTGCGCCGGCGGTGTCGAGGATTATGTGTATTCGCAAACAATCTCTGGCTTACGCGTGCGATGTTTTTTTCGATAAATGAGTACACATATCGAATAATGTCACGATAGCTGTGTAATCAGAATTCATGTAACGAGACCAGGGTTCGGTCCCCAGTTTTTGCACAAACTTTTGTATGATTTATATCGTTGGTATGGACATAAAGACTACGACAGGCTCACCACCTGTCGCGTTGTTCCGAAAATGTCTTCGGTGATAAGTAGGTTCGAAATGACTTAATTGTCCAGACCTCTGTCTACCCTAGTATTTGGAAGTGCGTGAATATATATTTTTTTAATATCCAGTACACCAAATGTTGGGAATAGTGTAGTGACATTGTAGCATTAGCATGTACATTTAATGAAAGGTACCAGTTTCGACCGCACGATTCGAACTATGTTAGGACCTTAAAAACAGGGCAGTGATGGTAGCCTGTCGTTGTCTTAGTGAAGTGTTTTTGTTAATGTAATGGTACGTATTATACCTACATTAATTGTTCTTATATTAGCAGTTCATCAATTATAGGAATACCTACCTAATTATTTCATATGAATAAATAAATACTGCTTAATAGCATTATCAAATGACAGAATATTTGTCGCTCATATTAAACAATATGTACAATGTACTTCAATAATACGTAATGCGAGGGTTGGTCTGGTCCCTTAGTATGTTTTCTTCTCTATAGTCTTCTTCACAATAATTTCGTTTTGTATATAATAATTTAGTTTTCCTAACTGTTAAACACAGAAATATATTCGATAAAAATAAACGTTCCAAAAATAATTTGTGTCAGCTGCGAGGCACAACATGAGTACTATGTATTCCTTACAATTATAAAATATAAACATTAGTAAACGATAAAAATGAATATTTATTAACATTAAATATACAATATACAAGCAGGCTCGGTAGCCAACAAATGTCTTGAATATATAAAAAATACGTTTTAAAACTCTCCTATCTCAGGCACGGTAGCAAACACACATAAAAAAGGGTTTATAATTTTATCATATATAGTTATTAAAACACATAATTAGTGGAAACATAAACATGTGGTACCGAGCAGCCGAGAGTACTCAATGCCGGGGCTGCGCAAGATAATTTGCACACGAACACAATGCGTAATATAACGGAAACAGATCTTACTTCTGATCTTACTTCCCATAAATTTACATAGTGGTTCACGATAGCCGAGTGGTTGGGTGGTCAGAATTTCGAGTCAAGAGACTCGAGTTCGATCCCCAGGTGGCAGGATCGTACCAATGGGTTTTTCGAAAACTTATGTACGAATTATATCGTTGGTATGGACATAAAGACTACGACAGGCTCACCACCTGTCGCGTTGTTCCGAAAATGTCTTCGGTGATAAGTAGGTTCGAAATGACTTAATTGTCCAGACCTCTGTCTACCCTAGTATTTGGAAGTGCGTGAATATATATTTTTTTAATATCCAGTACACCAAATGTTGGGAATAGTGTAGTGACATTGTAGCATTAGCATGTACATTTAATGAAAGGTACCAGTTTCGACCGCACGATTCGAACTATGTTAGGACCTTAAAAACAGGGCAGTGATGGTAGCCTGTCGTTGTCTTAGTGAAGTGTTTTTGTTAATGTAATGGTACGTATTATACCTACATTAATTGTTCTTATATTAGCAGTTCATCAATTATAGGAATACCTACCTAATTATTTCATATGAATAAATAAATACTGCTTAATAGCATTATCAAATGACAGAATATTTGTCGCTCATATTAAACAATATGTACAATGTACTTCAATAATACGTAATGCGAGGGTTGGTCTGGTCCCTTAGTATGTTTTCTTCTCTATAGTCTTCTTCACAATAATTTCGTTTTGTATATAATAATTTAGTTTTCCTAACTGTTAAACACAGAAATATATTCGATAAAAATAAACGTTCCAAAAATAATTTGTGTCAGCTGCGAGGCACAACATGAGTACTATGTATTCCTTACAATTATAAAATATAAACATTAGTAAACGATAAAAAATGAATATTTATTAACATTAAATATACAATATACAAGCAGGCTCGGTAGCCAACAAATGTCTTGAATATATAAAAAATACGTTTTAAAACTCTCCTATCTCAGGCACGGTAGCAAACACACATAAAAAAGGGTTTATAATTTTATCATATATAGTTATTAAAACACATAATTAGTGGAAACATAAACATGTGGTACCGAGCAGCCGAGAGTACTCAATGCCGGGGCTGCGCAAGATAATTTGCACACGAACACAATGCGTAATATAACGGAAACAGATCTTACTTCTGATCTTACTTCCCATAAATTTACATAGTGGTTCACGATAGCCGAGTGGTTGGGTGGTCAGAATTTCGAGTCAAGAGACTCGAGTTCGATCCCCAGGTGGCAGGATCGTACCAATGGGTTTTTCGAAAACTTATGTACGAATTATATCGTTGGCTTGGACATAAAGACGGCGTCTGGCTCACCACGTGTCACGTTGTCCCGAAAATATCTTCGTTAGAAGGTGGGTCGAAAAGACATAATCATCGAGACCTCTGTATTTTAATAAATTTTCATAGAGAAAAGTGCACGCACCCTTTGCAATGCATAACGCAGTGCTGGTATCGATTTCGTTATATGGCAGCGAAACCTGGGTGTGCCAGAAGAACACCTTGGCTGATCGAAGACGAAACGAAGAAACTCCCAATATTTCTTGGAAAATTACCAAATAGAGCCAATGTGTGAAGACCGAATGGTGGTTAATATTAAAAGGTGTCGAGTTAGGCCGAGACTAACTTTCGAAGACCATGTGAGCAAATTGCTCGAAGAGGGGAGGATCAAGAGTACTCGAGTACCTAATCGTGCATGTATGTAGAAGATTGAAACTATACTAACTAATAAGATCTGAAAGAAGCGAAAGAGGTATGTAAGAATCGTGACACTTGGCGATCTGTTCCCTCTGGCGACCCCGTCAGGGATTGTGGGTGAAGATAAGTAAGTATACATTTTCATACGCCAGGCTTATTTGAAAATCGATTCTTAAGGAGTAAACTCCAAACTGATATCGGTGGTGTAAACTATTGTAATGTCTTTATTGTTCATTTAAATAATAACTAGTCTGATTACCCCAGTACTGTTAAATGCGAGAAAACGTCGAATTTATTTGTTTTTTATTTTATTTAACAAATTTAGAATTAACAGCACAAATCTTAACATGGAACAGTACCTATATGTGGTATGTACAGGCCAATCACAGATTTTTATTTCACTACTTGTACTTCTAAATACTTTAAGATGGTATTCACTTAAAAATTCAACAAAAAAAAATTGATATTTAAATTTAAAATTAAAAAAAAATAATTAAATTAAACAGAAAAAAAAGTTTAAATTTCAACTGACACAGGCGAATCCCGTTAAGTTGAAATTAAAACTCTCCTATCTCAGGCACGGTAGCAAACACACATAAAAAGGGTTTATAATTTTATCATATATAGTTATTAAAACACATAATTAGTGGAAACATAAACATGTGGTACCGAGCAGCCGAGAGTACTCAATGCCGGGGCTGCGCAAGATAATTTGCACACGAACACAATGCGTAATATAACGGAAACAGATCTTACTTCTGATCTTACTTCCCATAAATTTACATAGTGGTTCACGATAGCCGAGTGGTTGGGTGGTCAGAATTTCGAGTCAAGAGACTCGAGTTCGATCCCCAGGTGGCAGGATCGTACCAATGGGTTTTTCGAAAACTTATGTACGAATTATATCGTTGGCTTGGACATAAAGACGGCGTCTGGCTCACCACGTGTCACGTTGTCCCGAAAATATCTTCGTTAGAAGGTGGGTCGAAAAGACATAATCATCGAGACCTCTGTATTTTAATAAATTTTCATAGAGAAAAGTGCACGCACCCTTTGCAATGCATAACGCAGTGCTGGTATCGATTTCGTTATATGGCAGCGAAACCTGGGTGTGCCAGAAGAACACCTTGGCTGATCGAAGACGAAACGAAGAAACTCCCAATATTTCTTGGAAAATTACCAAATAGAGCCAATGTGTGAAGACCGAATGGTGGTTAATATTAAAAGGTGTCGAGTTAGGCCGAGACTAACTTTCGAAGACCATGTGAGCAAATTGCTCGAAGAGGGGAGGATCAAGAGTACTCGAGTACCTAATCGTGCATGTATGTAGAAGATTGAAACTATACTAACTAATAAGATCTGAAAGAAGCGAAAGAGGTATGTAAGAATCGTGACACTTGGCGATCTGTTCCCTCTGGCGACCCCGTCAGGGATTGTGGGTGAAGATAAGTAAGTATACATTTTCATACGCCAGGCTTATTTGAAAATCGATTCTTAAGGAGTAAACTCCAAACTGATATCGGTGGTGTAAACTATTGTAATGTCTTTATTGTTCATTTAAATAATAACTAGTCTGATTACCCCAGTACTGTTAAATGCGAGAAAACGTCGAATTTATTTGTTTTTTATTTTATTTAACAAATTTAGAATTAACAGCACAAATCTTAACATGGAACAGTACCTATATGTGGTATGTACAGGCCAATCACAGATTTTTATTTCACTACTTGTACTTCTAAATACTTTAAGATGGTATTTACTTAAAAATTCAACAAAAAAAAATTGATATTTAAATTTAAAATTAAAAAAAAATAATTAAATTAAACAGAAAAAAAAGTTTAAATTTCAACTGACACAGGCGGGATCCCGTTAAGTTGAAATTAAAACTTCTTTCTCTTTAATTTAATAACATAAAAGTTCAATCAATAAAATTGCATAATTTTAAAAAATAAGTTATAAAAGATAGCATAGTCAATAATTTTGTGCGTGCGTGCGTGCGTGCGAGGGTGCGTGTGAGTGTGTCGTGACTTTCATCGTGAATATATATATATATATATATATATATATATATATATATATATATATATATATATATATATATATATATATATATATATATATATATATATATATATATATATATATATATATATATATATATATATATATATATATATATATATATATATATATATATATATATATATATATATATATATATATATATATATATATATATATATATATATATATATATATATATATATATATATATATATATATATAAAATTTTATTGATAGGAATATTATAGATTCTATCAACGCTTTAGCCGTACGACTGACTGAGAGAAACTTCTTCCAACTCCGCGCTAACTCATTTTAAAGAAGCCGTACGAGAAGTCGCTGCTCAGAAGCTGGGAGCGAGGTTTTTTGGAAGTATACTTTTCGATGAAATGAACTTATATTTATTATTGTAACGCCGTGTATACTCATATTTATTTATATTAGCAGAAATCCAAAACTTCGTGTATGCAGATATTATCGTAGTGCACTTAGCAATTGATTATAACTAAAAACGCCATTTCCAATACAGGATTTGACAGGGGTCTAGACGATTGAGCCCTTTCGGCCTACCTTTCACGGAAGACATTTTTGGGACAACGTAACAGGTGGAGAAGTCGCCGTCATTATGTCCAAGCCAACGATACAAATCGTACATAAGTTTTTGAAATAACACCTTGACATATATTAGCCTTGGGGATCGAACTCGGATCTCTCGACTTGAAATTCCGACCACCCATCCACTCGGCTAGAATCCACTAGAATCCGTAGATATCCACTTCTTAAATAAATAAATAAATATAAATACGTTCACGCAATTCCAAATGCAGTGGTAGACACAGGTCTAGTCTAGACATTTAAGTCCCTTCGACCCACCATCCACCGAAGATTTTTCTGGACAACGTGACAGGTGGTGAACCCGTCGCCGTCTTTATGTCCAAGCCAACGATATGAATCGTACATAGGTTTTTTGAAAAAACCCATCGGTACGAGCCTGCCACTTGGGGATCGAACTCGGGTCTCTCGACTTGAAATTCCGACCACCCATCCACTCGGCTAGAATCCACTAGAATCCGTAGATATCCACTACTTAAATAAATAAATAAATATAAATATCTTCACGCAATTCCAAATACAGTGGTAGACAGACATCGGCACCTCTCTGACTTTCGTGGTGAGTGAACAACGGACTTTAATTCTTAGTTGTTCCAAAATTAAACGCTAAACAAAAATTACACTTATCACTTGACTTCTTCTTCTTCTTCTTCCTGCCCTTATCCCATGCTATGTGGGGTCGGCACAACATGTCTTCTTCTTCCACTCTCCTCTATTTCCCGTCATGTCAATACTCACTCCTTTCTTTCTCATGTCCTCTTTCACACAATCCATCCATCGTTTTTTTGGTCTCCCCATAGCTCTTCGTCCATCCACATTCATCTCTAACATTCTTTTGCCTATATTACATTCTTCCCTCCTCATTACATGCCCGAACCATGCTAACCTACCACTCTTCATTTTCTCTGTCACTGGTGCTACTTTCAAGCTTCCCCTTATATACTCATTCTTTATGCGATCTTTTCTAGTCATTCCACACATCCATCTCAATCATCATCAGTCAATCATCATCATCAGTCACTTTCGTTGCCCAGCACTCTGATCCGTACAATACGACAGGACTCACGATCGTTTTGTTAACTTTGCCCTTAAGTTTAAGAGGCATGCGTGGATCGCAAGTTATTCCCGAGACCTGTCGCCATTTTATCCATCCCGCATTTATTCTATTCTTTACGTCCCTGTCGACATTGCCGTCATTTTGGATCACTGAACCAAGGTAACGGAATTCGGAGCAGACTGGTAGGAGAACACCATCCAAGGCAATATGAGAAAAACTGGATGGACTACTGAAGTCACAGAACATGTGTTCAGTTTTGGTTCTGCTTATTTTTAATCCGACACTTTCCAGTTTTTCTTGCCATTTTCCCAGCTTGCTTTGTACCTCAAGTGCATTTTCTCCGACAAGCACAATGTCATCAGCAAATAGCATACACCAGGGTGCTTCCTCCTGTATGTTCGATGACAGAGCATCCATAATCAGAAGGAACAAATAAGGACTTAAAGCCGAACCCTGGTGTAAACCTACAGACACATTGAACTTGTCTGTGATTCCAGCCTCAGACCGGACGCAAGTATTGGTTCTATTATACATCGCCTCAACAAGCCGCACATACTTCTCTGGCAGCCCTTTCTCCCTCATACACCACTACAGAACCTTACGGGGTACCCTATCGTAAGCCTTCTCCAGGTCCACGAATACCAAATGCAAGTTCTTTTGCACAAGCCTGTATTTTTCAATCAGTTGCCGAAGTGCAAATATGGCATCCGTTGTTCCCCGGCCCGGCATAAACCCGAATTGGTTCTGTGTTACCTCAGTCTCCTCTCTCATTCGTTTTGCTATCACTTTTTCCCATATCTTCATGCTGTGTGATATGAGCTTTATTCCCCGATAGCTGTTGCAATCTTGTACATCACCCTTCTTTTTAAAAACGGGCACCAGTGAACTGTTGCACCATTCATCGGGAATCACCTCTTCTTGCAACAACATTTTGAAGAACAAAGTCAGCCACTTCCATCCATCTGCTTTCAGATACTTCCATGCTTCCACTGGTATACCATCTGGCCCTACTGCTTTTCCATTTTTCATACTCTGTACTGCCATCCTAACTTCGTCTTCAGTCACCTCTTTAACCATGCCCATATTACTCCTAGCATCCTGTAGTACTCCATTCCACTGATTTTCCTCATTCAAAAGTTTGCTAGAAGTTACGATAGCCGAGTTGTTGGGTGGTCGGACTTTCGAGTCGAGAGACCCGAGTTCGATCCCCAGGTGGCAGTACCAATGAGTTTTTCAAAAAAAAACGTATGTACGAATTTCATCGTTGGCTTGGACATAAAGGCGGCGACGGGCTCACCACTTGTCTCGTTGTCCCGAACAATATCTTCGGTGGAAGGTGGGTCAAAGGGACTTAATTGTCTAGACTTGACCTCTGTCTACCCCTGTATTGGGAATTGCGTGAAGATATTTTTATTTTTATTTTTAAAAGTTTGCTAATAAAATAAATAGCTCTTCCAACGTTCTTTTATGCTCTCGTTTTCCGTCAAAATCTTCCCCATTTCATGTGATTCACATCTCTTGCATTCCTTTCTCGCTCTCTAGATGGTCTCTTGGTTCGAAATTCCGACCACCTAACCACTCGGCTATCGTAACATTATGTTCAATTCTCTATTTATAGAAATAAGCTTTGAAAATGGCAAAGTCCAATGCCCGACCAATGATGGCAAGCGACGAATATGGTGTGACTGTAACTACGAGTAAGCTTGCCAAGCGTTGTGATAACGTCAAATTCTGTTTACAAATGAGATCTAAGTTCTGCAGAAAACTTTGCAGGTCGTATAGTAAATAAGTCGTAGTGTAGGTACTGATTAAAATGGTAAAATTAAGTATCTCATATCCTTAGTTTAATCCTAAAATTAAATTTGGCCGGAGCGCGCAATAACCGTTTGGACGTAAATTGCTACTTAGGGACTCTCTCGAAGCCGGCTTTATACGCTGGAGCTCTCCGCCATTAGACTAAGTTTTTTTGCCATTGGAGTTAAGTAAAAACGAGTCAAAAGTCCACCTAATGATAAATGACTCCTGCAGTCCATGGTCATGTGGAAGCAACTTCAAATGGAGAACGTTATACTGGTATGTGCGTTATTACTACCGTGTTGTGTATCGTAAGAGTAGTAGTAATACTTCATTTATTTTGCATAACAATCAATAAAAAGAGTCACCATAGCCGAGTGGTTGGCTGATCAGAATTTCGAGTCATGAGACCCGAAGTCAATGCCCAGGTGGCACGCTCATACCCATGGGTTTTTCAAAAACTTATGTACGAATTATATCGTTGGCTTGGACATAAAGACGACGGGCTCACCACAAATCACGTTGTCCCGAAAATATCTTCAGTGGAAGGTGTACTAGACCTCTGTCTACCCCTGTTGTGAGAATTGTATGAAGATATTTATTTATTAATTTATTTCAACAATCAATATAAAACATACGAAACATATAATACAAAAATTAAATCAAAAATATATAATCCTCCCCCCGCGTCGCCAACTATCCTTTTCACGCTGGAGCAGACTTTTTGAATTGGCACCGTAATACGTAAAAATATTTTTTTCCTCTTACCTTCACTTCATTTCTAATACAGGCGTAGACAGAGATCTGGACAATTAAATTCTTTCGGCGCACCGAAGACATGTTTTGGGACTAGGTGACGGTTGGTAACGCGCTCACCGCCGTCTTTATATCCAAGCCAACGATATAAATCGTACATAGTTATGAAAAAAACCCCAATGGTATGAGCTTGCCACCTGGGGAACGAACTCGGATGTCGAATTATGTTCACCATATAACCCCGCAATCGTAGCTTAACATAATATGCTAAGCATAGTTGTTTCAAAATAGTCCCTGACCTCATCTCGGTAATAAACATAAAATCCTTCACATTTTCCCGTACGTTGCAAATGTTAAATCAGAATCCTGCCCACACTCCCAGAAGCTACTTTTTATTTCGCTGACAAACGACGCGAGTAATAGTAAGCTCTTGGGTAATCGAACGCGTCACGTATCGGATATATTGAATAGTCATTTACGGGAGCACCGCGACGTTGTGCGTACGACAATATTGTTCCCTATACGCAGAGATTGCAATACGCAATAAAATATTTACTGGCCTTTAGATATTGCCTCGCGGATTGCGTTCTCTAGCCTTTTGTCCGGGATGGATTCTGAAGAAATTTGGGTCGCTATATTTTCGTATCAGTCTTCTTATAAAATAAACGAAGATAACGACACAACTCGCTTGGAAACCATTTTTTTTCCAGTATATTCTGTCAGTTAATTATAATAGTAATAAAAGCTATCTAGAACCTCTAGTCTCCAAAATAGTCACGATAACCGAGTTGTTGGATGGTCGGAATTTCGAGACAAGAGACCCGAGTTCAATCCCCAAGTGGAGGCTCGTACCAATGGGTTTTGCAAAAACTTACGTACGAATTATATCGTTGGCTTGGACATAAAAACAGCGACAGGCTCGCCACCTGTCACATTGTCCCGAAAATAATTAAATATTATTCTCGCGCATGACCATACCACTACCATAGTAAATAAACATATCTATACTTATAAATAAAATTGAAATATCGGCCTGTAATTACATATTTATTAATTGCAGCGGGACTTTCACAGGCTGATGATTCTGAGCTAATTTTAATATGACTAACGTAGGCCACTTTTATTTTAGTAAGGGTCCCGCGTAACCGTGGGCAACTAGTTTATAAACTAAATTCATAAATGATCTTACTGGTGTTAAATAATTTTTATCCTTTAAAAAAAATAAGACGGGCTGTCAATTGGAACTAGATAAAAATTAAAATAATTAGTAATTAAAGTGCTAAGGCATGATTATTTATACTCCATTTTGAGTGATTTCTCTTTATTTACTTTAGCCAATAAAAATATACTGTAAGAGAGTTTTGCCATAGTTGCTACGCCTGGCAGGCGGGTTGGCAACCGCAGTTTTTTGTTACCATGCAGGAAGATGCTGCTGCCCATCTCCTGACATTTATAGGTCCCTCTGTCGACTTTTACGATACCCACGACATGAAACGGGATGGCAGATTTCCTTGTGCCGTCGCCATACGGCAGAAAATATAACTGAGACACGGTCATTAAAATTCATTGTTGAAGACTTGTACACAAATCACTTTATTTAATTATTTATTATTTAACCGACCGGTTTCGCCTTACGGCATTATCAGGGTATTGCAACATGAGACATGGTCCTTCACTGCTGGCCGGATAAGGAAGCTCAAAGTTGCTCAGCGGGCTATGGAGAGGGCTATGTTGGGTGTTTCTCTGCGTGACAGAATCCGCAACGATGATATCCGCAGCAGGACTAGGGTAGCCGACATAGCCATGAGGATTAAAAATGGGCCGGCCACATAGCTCGTAGGACAGACAACCGTTGGGGAAGAAAAGAAAGTTGTGCAAGCTACAATTGTAACAAAACTATCTGCCAGTGAACTGATAAAATCTGTCCAGCCGTTTTAAAAATTAATCGGAACATACTGACAGACATATTTCTTATGTACTTACCGTATATACATACACATGCATTTAGTTCAAAGCTGTTAATTTGTAATAACAAACAGAAACTTCAATTTTATGTATATGTAAAGAATTGATCCAATGAAAATAATTAGTTATTAAATAATTTCTACATTTTAGTGTGTGATAAGACTTAAGTACCCGATGCAGCGTAATCACGGAAGTGGTGTCTGCGGCGTCCCATTCATCCGAACTTCAACCGAACATTTCCGAACTCATGTTGCTGAGAAGTTTGACTATTCATATTTTGTAGAGTACCGCATTAGTAATACAAATTATTACTACAGCAGAATTAAATATCTTGTTAGTGAAAGTAAGAAATTGTTTAGTAGGTAAACAGTAATTATGGAGTGTCCTTCTAATCTCGCGTAGACGTATCTATTTCTCCAAATGTCAACTTTATCGACAGCAAAACGAAGCTCTAGCAATCAAAATAAATAAATAATAAATAAAATAAATATAGAATGATAACAAAATAAATAAATAAATATTAGGTATATGGAGGTCCTGCTAACATCTTCACTAGATGAGAAGCAGAAGAACAAGATGTTCTTCTCACCTATTTTATTTATATACCTCAATAAGTCACGATAGCCGAGTGGTTGGGTGGTCGGAATTTCGAGTCGAGAGACCCGAGTTCGATCCCCAGGTGGCAGGTTCGTACCAATGGTTTTTTTTTAAACTTATGTACGAATTAAATCGAATGAAAATCGAAAAAAATTAGCTTGGCAGAAAGACGGCGACGGAATCACCACCTGTTACGTTGTCCCGAAAATATCTTCGGTGGAAGGTGGATCGAAGGAACTTAATTGTTTAGACTAGACCTCTGTCTACCCCTATATTGGGAATGGCATGAAGATATTTTTTCATGTAACATTATGTTAATATACATACATATACTTTTTTTATATGTTACCATGATAGCCAAGTAGTTGGATGATCAGAGTCCCGAAGGTAAGATGTATTAAAGTTCTTTGTTAGTCGTCGATGAGGTACGCACAATCCACAATCCAGTATTAATATTATTATTGGTTTTCTACAAGATCCTGCCCGGTCGAGCGGGGCTTCACGTAGTGAAAAAAGCCGTGGTCTCTACCGTCACGTAAGTTCGTTGTTGTCTACTGCAGGAAATAAGCCTCTACTATACGGGGATTAAGTAATTATTGCCACGTTTGAAAAATTTATTAGCGATGGCAATACTAGACATCTATCCACCGTAGACGCTGCTGCCCGTCACCAGTCTGCAGAATTTTAGTCTGGTATATTTGATGGTATATTGAGGTGGTTATCTCGCCATCTGACGGTAGCCGATTGATTTTCCTTAGTCGGCCTTTTACGATACTGTAAGAAAGGAGGTGGTGTATTCTTACGCTTTAACCGCATGGTAAGTTAATTAAAAGGTTTACAAGTTTGTGTTGACGCGACAATTGTTATATGAGAGTTTAAATTAGTGTATAATTTTTTTTGTCGACCTGATAGCCGAATTTTAGTGACCCGGCCTTCGAAGCTCAGGGTTGCAGGTTCGAAACCGAACATGATGATGAATATTTATCCAAGTAAATATATGCAGGTACTGTATATACTGTATTGAACTGTTAGCGTGGACACTGAGATGACGATAACCTCACAAACTACCCTGTTATCCCATAAAAGCTTCATTGAAAAGTAGGTCGAAAGGACTTGATTGTCCAGACCTCAGCCTGCCCCAATATGGGAAACTGCATGAAGATTAAAAAATATTATTTTCGTCAAAAACTTTAATGTTATCTCTCAATGAAAAAACCCTTATAAATATTTCATGTAACATTAATAATCAAGACTTCTTAACTCATAACGAATTCCGTTTCGTCCCCACACGGCGGGATGCGGAGGACTCGTCAGGAACACGGAAGTATTCCTGAAGTTTTGTTATGAATAATGTCTCCTGATTATACTTCCGTGACTACATCCGCAGTTTAATCAGAAATATTTTGATTTTACTTTGGTAAAAAATACCTTTTCATTATTTTATTTCTTAAATGATTTTCCTATACTGAATAGGCAGAGGTCTAGAAATTGAAGTCCTTTCGACCCATTTTTCACCATTTTTTAACTATTTCACTAATTAAAAAAAAAATATATCTTCACGCAATTCCCAATACAGGGGTAGACAGAGGTCAAGTCTAGACAATTAAGTCCCTTTGACCCACCTTCCACCAAAGATATTTTCGGGACAACGTGACAGGTGGGGAGCCCGTCGCCGCCTTTATGTCCAAGCCAACGATGAAATTCGTACATAAGTTTTTGAAAAACTCATTGGTACTGCCACCTGGGGATCGAACTCGGGTCTCTCTACTCGAAATTCCGGCCACCCAACACCTCGGCTATCGTGACTTAGGTATCGTTACTAAATAAAAAAGTTTAAAAAACAGATACACCTATTACAATAGCTTATTAGTAGAAAGCTTTATATTGTAGCGGATAGATGTCGCCAAAATTTTGAACAGGCTGGACTTTTCTGCCTAGGTGTCCATTAGGACAGTGCCGCACTTTTTCTTATTTTCTACCAACTATCAGTGTGGCAACTGTTGTGTTCCGGTTTAAGGGGTACAGAGAGTCAGTGCAATCATCAGCTTTGAGAAATTTCATATTATTCCTCAATAATTTTGAAATGATTTGCATATATTATGACTGCACTCATCACTTGCCATTATGTGGACTGATAGCTCGTTTTCACCCTTATCTCATACAAGGTGCCTTATTTCATGAAACGAGTTCCATTCAATTCCTAGAAAGCAACTTCCACAAACACTTTAAAAAAATATTAAATAATATATCTTCACGACATTCCCAATACTGGGGTAGAACCTTCCCCGGATATATTTTTTAGGACACGGTGACAGGTGGTGAACCTGTCACCGTTTTTATGTATAAGCCAACGATCGTACCACCACTTGGGAAACTAATTCGGGTCTTTTGACTGAAATTCCTATCATCCAAACACTCGGCTTTGGTCGTTATAAAACTAACAGTAAGTATAGGATTTTTTTAAGTATGCATTCCTTTATTCAAGAAAAGATTAGGATTGGGAGAGAAGAGTGCTTCTAAACAATCACTGTAATTTGATCTGTCGAGTGTTAAATCTTGAATACAAAATCCACTAACAATATTTATCTCAAGGCGACATCGTCGTCTAAAGATAACCCTCGAGTGCTTCTTGAGGCACCGAGTGGCTTCCTAATCATACAATGAATTTCGCTTCTCGGAATCTCTTCTTTAAATTAAAGAAGATAAGTGCTACGATAAGGTCTCATTTGTTAAGGTTAAAGTTGACTATTTATCTATCCATATCATAGCGTGGGATGCGTCGACTTATGAATGAATCGCCAGTTACAAGACTCCGTACTCAAGTTCATATTTATTGCTTTTATTATACCAATTTACGAAAAGATAGATGAACTGCTAACACTCAAACCTCTAAGATTTATCTGTGATACAGAGTTAAAGAAAAACTTTATATAATGTTATTATACTGTAAATAAATAACAGTAACCCCTGGGAATGAGTTAATCACTCCAATGTTGTTTCTAATTATTCTAAGATTCCTATATTTTAAATAGAATTAACCTCTGAACTCCGCTCCTCCTGAAGTAGAATGGGTTTAAATTCGCGGCTTCGTAATTCCCGCAGCAGTTCGTTGAACCCTAAACCCTGGTCTAAGACCAGAACCTTATACAACAACAAGGTTCAGTATTTTGGTTATAAGTTCATTTCCTGTCTCTTGGTTACTTCCAACGCCTGTCCCTTTAAAATGTGCCTTACACAATGTCGAGCTTTTACTATATGTAAGCGCCTCCATTATACAGATCGCTTATCACAGTCACTCGCTAAAAACATTTATGATGGATTGAGAATATTATCTACTTGTCTTATGAGTACTCTTGTGCTATCATGAATGAGAGATTTGTCTATAAAATAGGAAAAAATAAACTAAACGTTATGTCGTGTCTCAGATTACTCATACTTTGAAAAAAGTACATTTAATAACAATCCTTTATTACAGACTAGCCCTTATTATAATAGATAAAAGCCTTAATTTAATAGATAAAAATATATTCACACAATTCCCATACAGTGTAGACAGAGATCTAGACAATTGAGTCATTTCGACCCACTTTACACCGAAGAATTCTTTTTAGGACAATTTGACAGGTGGTGAGTCAGTCGCCGTCTTTATGTACAAGCCCACGATATAAATCGTACAAAAGTTTTTGAAAAAACTTATTGGTACGTGCCTGCCACCTGGTGATCGAACTCAGGTCTCTTGACTCGAATTCCGATCGCTCAACCACTCGGCTATCATGACTTTATAAACATAAGGACCAATAATATCCACTAAAACACACAGTGGCTTGACCACAATCACAATACTTGGTGATCGCAGTACCAGATACTTCGCACCTTAGACGCTGCTGCCATCACTTGACCAGTTTCCAAATGAATAAAGTGAATGTGTACAAGTGGGCAACAAAGAATTTTAAAAACATGAAATGTCATCAAAAGGCAACAATTATAAGTATAAATTTTATATCATTAATTCCCATTCTACCCGGGGGTGTCGTAAGAGACGACCAAGTAAAAAGCCAGTATTACAGCTACATACCAGTGACGGTATAACCATCTAGAAAACTATCAGACAAAAAATTAACAAGCTGATGACGGGTACCAGTGTCAGAGATGTGTTATGCAGTTAACTTCTTGAGGACATATGTATGTAGAAAAATTAACTTGTAGTTTACATAACTTCAAAGAATTTGCATTTAGCCGGGCGTGGTGCGAACAGGCAATCTTTGCAAAAGCCATGATCATCATCATTCCAGAGGATACTCATAAATAAAACAATAATTTTTATACAACTTTATATTTTTTTTTAATAATTAAAATCAATTATTATTTTTCTAACTAGTGACAATTAATTGAGTGATTATAATATCTGTTTCAGTATTCGAAAAGTTAGTTTACTAAAATTAAAATAAATGTGTTTTATCAAAATATTTATTAACTGCAATAATAAATCTGCTATAACAGTATTATTATTAACATAATTTTGTTTCTGTAAATAAAGTATTAAAAAAAGTAATATATATTTATAATAAATCTTCTGAGGACGAATTATTTGTTGTCCTAAATAAACAGCACTATGAAGTGGTTACATTTTATTGGAAGAAGCTAAGGAGCTACTTCGTATTCATATAAACGTGATAAAGGTATCTACTTATATTTTAATAAGATAATTTAATTAATTATTATTTTTATGTATCATAGAAATATTTAGGAGCGCACAACAATTAATGACATTTTGGATACCGTGAGTGAAATTATTTATCGAATAAATATCATTTTATATTCCTCTATAACTATGAGATTCACAGAAAATATTTTATATACATATATTACTTAATCAACTTCTATAAAAATTTACAATAACTCATATTGTTGCCAATATTACTATGAAAAAAGTTAATGTAATCTTCATGATGACACCCCATAAAATCGAGTGCCGACCTGCACAACATTGAGTGCATTCGACTGTTGTAGGTGTCACAGGACTTTCTAAGTGGCAATTTGAGTGAGTGTAGCGGATGATGTGTTGAAGGAAAAGGGTAGCTACCAGCCAGGCCAACACGGGTGCTATAGATACACGTACATATGCTTGGAACCGAAGGAACTTCGATAGCGCGAGGTAGGATGTTCGTTTGCTCCCTGAAATGTGCTCCCTTTGTCGCTAACGAGCTTCTATGGATACATAGACGTCGCCACAAGAGCTATTAACGTTGGACTTTTAATTGTTGGATTGAGGCTGTTTGTTATTCAAAGATCGTGGATTGATTAGGATCAATATAGCGGTTTCCAAAGAGGGTCAGGATGTTAGATGGCGCGGTGTTGTCTCAGCGGCGCTGCAGGGCCTGCTCGCGCAGCTGGCGCGCGAGCCACGCCACGCCGTCGGGCAGCCCCGCGCCAGACGCCGCGCTGCACGCGCAGATGTGCCACGGCTTGTCGCTGATGCGCTCCAGCCCTAGGGCTGAAAGCAAACTCCATTTTTAAACCTCTCTCAACTCCTGATAGGTGTGGTTTTCAATACCTCATTTCCAGAAACGAAATTACACATATATTAAGTCACGATAGCCGAGTGGTTGGGTGATCGGAATTCGTATCTATGTATTCGTATCTGTGTATTATTTTTTTCAAAAACTAATGTACGATTTTTATCGTTGGCTTCGACATAAAGATGGCGATAGGCTTACCAACTGCCACGGTGTCCCAAAAAATCTTCGGTGGAAGGTGGGTCGAAAGGACTTCATCGTCTAGACCTCTGTCTACCACAGTTTCGGGAATTGCGTGAAAATATTTATCATTTTTATTAAATTACCTACGTATTTTAAACTACATTTAACCTAAAAAATATTAGTAATGTAAATCCGTACTTACTGTGTGGTTACGGAGTAAGAATATGCCACTCTCGTTTTTCCCGAGGATATCGTAAGAGGCGACTAAAAGTATTAACGTTGGAAGTACAATTGGTTACGGAATGAGCAGGTGCAGTACTGGGGCAGTGCAGTACGCGGTACCTGCGGCCACGTGCGCGGCGGACAGCGCGTGCGGCGCGTCGCACTTGTTGGCGAGCACGAGCAGCGGCACGCGGCGCGCGCGCAGCTCGGGGTGCGCCAGTGCCAGCTGCAGCTCCTCGCGCGCCACCACTGATAGACCAATGAATAATCACTATAACCTTGTTTCAGTTTGCGAGCGCGACGGCAGTTTGGTAATGGTCTATTACCAAACTGCCGTCCCCATGCTACTTTGATGTAATAAACACAGTGGTAAGGGTAATATGACTAAATCATGTTATAAATATTTCCATAGAAAACTTAAAAATATTTTATTTAATCAAACTTTCGATGAACCTAACTCAGACACTGTTTCTCTCTATCGGATAAATTAAAAGTAGGTTTTTAAATCCAATTCATTTACATGTGACCCCAATAAATTTAGTTATTCCCAAAATATTTACCTATTCACTTGTAATTGTATTCGTATCATAACGTCCTTATGTTTATGTTATGGTTCTCTACCTAACACTTTTAGAAAGACTGCCGCCTACACTCATAGCAGCAAATTCCTTTGAATAATCAAATGTATCACATCACTGTATTTATCAACACAACCTAAGAAAACTGGCTCGATATAAGATCCATGTTTTTCTAGGCATAAACGCATTCTGCGAAACACTGACACAGTGGCATTATTCAGCATCCGAGGTGTTACAGTCTGAAATGCAGCGACTATTTCCTGGCGCATTTCTTCTTCGTTGTTACACTCATTTGCGCAAGTTGTTTGCTTTTCATAGAAATCCCCATAGAAAAAAATCTAATGGCTTTAAATCTGGCGATCTCGCGGGCCATGCAATAGCACCTCCACGTCCAATCCACCCTGAGCCAAATCGATGCGTACGGTAGGCCTTGCACGACCGGGCAAAGTGAGCTGGAGCATCATCATGCTGGAATACGACGGATGCGAATGTTGCCACTGGCAGGGCTTCCAGCATATCTTCAAGTCGGGTCCTCAGAAAGTTCTCATAGTTTTGCTCATTCAAATTTGATGATATGTACACCGAACCCAACAAGCAATCACCTATAATGCCTGCCCAGACATCCGCCAACGAAGTTGAAAGTTGGATGAACGATACGCTCTCGGATTCTCGTGTGCCCATACATGGTGGTTGTGGCAGTTAAGTAAAGCCCCTCGTGTAAATAAAGCCTCATCAGTCCATATGCCCTTCCGGTTGAATAAGGAGTTAATAGCTACTTGGTCACAATACCA
This sequence comes from Sericinus montela, assembly GCA_029286605.1. NCBI lineage: Eukaryota > Metazoa > Arthropoda > Insecta > Lepidoptera > Papilionidae > Sericinus > Sericinus montela. The sequence continues at coordinate 266,513 of JAGSMR010000147.1, forward strand.
TCGCGCAAAGTTCTTGAGTCTTGCGGTAATGATATGGATGCTTACCGTCACTATTCAATATCCTCCATACTGCTCCATGTTAACACAAAAAACTAGTCCAGCACGGCAAGTACTGGATGTTGGGTCCTCATCAAAATATTCTAAAATATTGCTTCCATAGCCATGCTCAAAGTCTGCGCTGGTGGAAAGAACCAGTTGTGTGTAATCTATTGACCAAATTCCTTAAACAAGCACACGATAGAAGAACTCAGAGGTCTCTGTGATTTTCATGGGGTATGTTCTTAGGAAGTATTCGTACCTTCCCGTACTCAATGTTTGTGGTGCCTTCGTTGTTCCCAATTCCATAACACAAGAGCTTTAGCTTCTTACTTTGGAATCACAGACATGTATGTGATGTCCCTATGCGAATGTAAGAATTTATTTAAAATAAAAAAACAATAAAATGTTAAAGTTCAAGCAATGTTTGTTACATCCAGGTGGAAAAACCAAAAATTGTACACATTTTTCCAGTCCGGGCACGTAAAACGTCAATGTATCGTTATCGTTATGATAAGGACAATGAGATATTACAATTGTCGAATAATGACGCACCGAGTCTGAGATGGTCGGCGGCATCCACCACGAATATGATTGCGTGCGCGCGCGCGAAGTGCCGCTCCCACAGTGCGCGGTGCCGCGCCGCGCCCGGCACGTCGCACGCGCGGAACGACACGCCGCCGCCTGCGAAATACGTAATGATATTGTAATGTAGAATTCAATAGAAACACAGAACTTATTGTAAATAAAATAAAGAAAACAATAGTTGTACAAACAACAAACAATATTGGAAATAAATAACAAAAATGCACGTTTTATACGTTGAGTAAAACGTTTTATTCTCATCCATCTCCGCTTGAGAGCCCAAGAAGGTTATGTAATAAAATGTTACATATTGTTATATAACCTTGTTTAATTTTGTTAAATAATAAAAATTTGTAAAACTTCCCATTCTAGGAAAAAACAACACGGGGATAGCCAGAGGTTAAATAGTTAAGAATTTTGGGACAACGTGATAGGTAGTTAGCCTGTCGCTGTTTTTATGTCCACAGTCCAGCCTACCTTTTGAGGATCGAACTTGGATTTCTTGATTCGAAATACGATCGCCAACCACTCAGCTATCGTGACTACATGATTAACAAGGATTAATTATGTAACTAGCACCGTTAGCCCCAGATTTAAATAATATTATGTGTGTAAAACTTCTACATGTAACCGCTTTTTACACGCTTTATATTAGCTTCTCTTGTATGTTTGAAACCGACTTCTTTGGGCGCGATTTTGACCCACTGTAAACGGCCAGATTTCATTCAAACCTTGTAGATTTATCGAGGACCGATGACAATACACTAATTTGATGAAAAACTAAAAAGTAAAAATAAATAATTACACGATGCACTGTGTGTGTGATATTAAAATATTTATAACTATTGACACTATGTGTCAATAGTTATAAATATTTTATTGACAGATATGAGTAGAGTGATTATCATTTTGATGATATCATAAGAAGCACCCCACGCTTTTTTAAAATAAAATATTTATTTATTCACACTATTATTAATTTATATTTATTGAAATTTTTAACACTATTCTTAATTTAAATTTATTAAAATTTATTTTCTATTTTTTAGTTCGGTTTTCTATAAAAAGCGTATTTTTTATTTTTTTTAAGTATTACTTATTTTATTAAGTGTAATATAGTAGTATAAATAAGTTTATTGAGTGTAATGTAGTGTTGTGTTTGTTCGGCATATAAAGATATTTAGATAATGCCACGTGGACGATAACTTTGGCGATTGTAACAACACATATGTACATAATTAACTAAGTGCCTGTCTTAACATTATTTTAATCTAATAGAGTTAAATAATATCGCGTTCTATACGTTGCTCCACACAAAGCGACAGGCGCTTTAATAACGTTTTTATTACATATTTCATTTTAAATACAGTCTTATTACTAAGATTCGTGTCGGAAAGCATCTCAAAAGGAGAACCATTATCGGATCATACTGACTAGTGAACTGGTCCACTTCGTGTGCGGCGGGAGGGCGCTGGTCGGCTGGACGCAGGGCCCGCAGGAGCGAGCTCTTGCCGCTGTTGTCCAGCCCCAGGAGCAGCACCGTGGCCTCCACGCGCCCGCCGCCCAGCCACACCGACAGCTTGTCCATCAGCCCCATGCCGATGTTACAGCACCTAGTGATTTAAAATACTTTACATAACATACCTAACGGCCCATTAAAGCCCACTGCAGGACATAGGGCTCTACCATAGGGAGGATTTGCCATAATCGCCACGCTTGGCAAGCGAATTGGCGCAGCTGCTTTTTTTTGATAGAAAAGGGAGGCAAACGAGCAGGTGGCACACGTGATGGTAAGTGATTACCGCCGCCCATGAACATCTGCAATACCGGAGAAATAGCAGATGCGTTGCCGGCCTTAAAGATGCGTTGCCGGCCTTTATTTTATTATTTTATTATTTTGGTCCAATATTTTCAGAGATGGTTATCCCGCCATCTATCGGTTGCTATAACGATATTCAAGGCTGTTTCCCTTAGTCGCCTCTTACGACACCCACGGGATGAAAGGAAGTGGCTATATTCTTACACCGTTACCACATAAAAAATAAAAATACATAAATATCTTCACGCAATTCCCAATACAGGGGTAAACAGAGGTCTAGTCTAGACAATTAAGTCCCTTCGACCCACCTTTCACCGAAGATGTTTTCGGGACAACGTGACAGGTGGTGAGCCCGTCTTTATGTCCAAGCCAACGATGTAATTCGTAGATAAGTTTTTGAAAGACTCATTGGTACTGCTACCTGGGGATCGAACTCGGGTCTCTTGACTCGAAATTCCGACCACCGAACCACTCGGATGTCGTGACTTTACCGTTACCACATGGTTAAAAAAATATAATAAAATACTTTTACAGCCTGTTATCTAATAACAGTAATAATTATCAAAGAGTCTATGGCCGAGCTTATCCATACGATCCGACTTATTTAATTTGCTTCGACATAAATTCTGCGACGGACTCACCGCCCGTCACGACGTCCCAAAAAATGTCTTCGGTGTAAGGTGGATCGAAAGGAATCTATTGTCTGGATCTGTCTACCCTAGTATTGGTAATAGCGTTAAGATATCTTTATTTAAAATTTCCTTTTTATTATGCTATTCAGGCAATCGTAAAAATCACTTTTCGTGTTTTTTTTTTGTGATAAGGATGAAAATTAGCTGAAAGTCTACCTGATGTGTGATGACATTTCATCGGTGCTTATTTTTGACCACGTAATAGGTGGTAAGCCTGTCTATTGGTATCTTACCTCCTGGGTCGGTCGGACTCGATTCTCTTGACTCGAATTCCGACCATCCTCGGCTATAGTGACTTGTTTTTTTTTAAAGTACATTGGCATGAAAATAAAAACGATTTTAAATTTTTAGCCATTAGGAATTTCATAATTGATGTGCAAGTAGACGGAGTAAACTAATTTGAAGATTGATTTATCATTCAACGTCACTCATCAGTAAATTTGCAGAATATAATTTCATAGCAAATTTTGTCAATTTGTTTTCGCCTCTAGAGCTTAGGAGAGTCTGTCTAAAAACCAATGAGAAACCTTTTAAATGGAATATAAAAGGTTAATCTTCGTAAGTCTAACACTTTTAAGCCTCAAGAGTTCAATTTAAAAACATTCCCTAATTATATAATTTATACTTGCGATTTTTGTCACGATAACCGAGTTGTGGGGTGATCGGAATTCGAGTTAAGATCCGAGTTCGATCTTTAGGTGGTAGCCTCGTACCAATGGGCTTATTCAAAAACCTATTTTGATCATCGTTAAACTTATATATATAATTTTAATTCCCTGATTAGTAATAATGTCATATAAAATGTCTTCGGTGGAAGGGGGGTCGATAGGACTTAATTGTCCAGACCTCTGTCTACCCCGAGATCTACGTCGAGAATGGCGTGAAGATATTTTTTTTCTAATTGGTAATAGGAAGCAGCACGATATATTGGAAGGTGGTGGAATTCTTCTCTGTCTCTTCTGAGTCGTCGGGCCGGTTACCAATTTGCTAATTTCATGTTCTTTGATAGATTGCAGGATAACAAGTTTAATATTCCAATAATTATTTTTTTATAAATATTGTTTATATCTTCACACAATGTCCCATACCGGGGTAGGAACAGGTCTAGACAATGAAGTCGTTTCGACTCATTTTTCACTGAAATTCATTGGGATAACAGGCTGTCGCTGTCTTAGAATCTCATTTAACGGTCAATATTATTACATACATTAAATAATATAAATATTCATCTATTTTGAAAAACCCATTGGTACGAGCCTACCAACTGGCGATCGAACTCGGGTCCATTGACTCGAAATTCCGACCACCCAACCACTCGGCTATCGTGACTTATGTACGAATATCGTTAGCTTCGACATAAAGACGGCGACGGGCTCACCATCTGTCACGTTGTCCCGAAAATATCTTCGGTGGAAGGTGGGTCGAAGGGACTTAATTGTCTAGACTCGACCTCTGTCTACCCCTGTATTGGGAAGTGCGTGAAGATATTTTTTTAATATTTATTCATCTGTATATTAAACTCACATGAGTTAATCGCAAACATTCACATTCATCGCACAAATGTATGACCCTAGCGGGATTCAACCCGCAATCTTCAGCTTCGAAGACAAGGTCACTACTATCTCGGCTATGGGGTCGTTTAAATACATGCAAACATATATAGGGTCAACATAAACCAACAACGCCACCATCACCACCATCAACACCATCGTACCTTACGACATAGTCAAAAATTTCATCAACACTACCTTGATACTTGGCATTCCACCACAGTGCGTTTTTTGCGGAATTTTCTGCCACGCACTTACACTTTATGGAATATGCTGACAGCGGTTTTCCGGACCGATACGACTTAGGGACCTTCAAGAAAAGAGCCTATACCTTTCTCAAAGGCCGGCATCGCATTTGCTATTCCTCCGGTATTGCAGATGTTCATGGGCGGCGGTAATCACTTACCATCACGTATGCCACTTGCTCGTTTGCCTCCCTTTTCTATATAAAAAAAACATCACATATTTTATGTTGTTTGTACTTGTTTTATGGAATCAGAAACAACGAAGGCGCCAGAAATAAACAGAACCGAGAAAAAATAGAAAAAATGGTTTTCTTCTAGATAGATAAGGGAGGAATTTACTATATTTAACAAAAACCGTGCAAAAGAATGTATTTTGGTATTTATCGTATACTCTTACTTAATTAAATCAGAATTACTACGGCCTTTAAAAATCCGCTGTAGGACACAGGCATTTCTCTTTCAGTATAGTTTCCGATTATAGTCACGCTCGGCAATCAGGTCAACGATCACGGTACCAGACTTCTTCTACCTTAGACGTTACTGCTCGTCACCAGTTTGATCGGGTATTTTTCGCCATGCTTATTCCGCCATCTTACGGTAGCCAATTGCATTTTCAAGGCTTTTATATGATTAAAGGCAAGGTAGTCACGTAGGCAAGTATAGTTTTATATAATTAAAGTCAAGTAGTAATAGCCGAGTGGTTGGGTGGTCGGAGTTTTGAGTCAAGAGACCCGAGTTAAATCCCCAGGTGGCAGGCTCGTTTTCAAAAACTTATGTACGAATTATATCGTTGGCTTGGACATAAAGACGGCGACGAGCTTACCGCCTGTCACGTTGTCTCGAAAATATCTTCGGTGGAAGGTGGATTGAAGGGACTTAATTGTCTAGACTCTGACTACCCCTGTATTGGGAGTTGCGTGACGATATTTATTATTTACTATAATAAAATTTAAGCGAATGACGACAGACACTATTACAATCCTTATAGTGTTCCTTATAGTAGCCTTATGTAGGAAAATTATCTCCAGTGAAAAATGGTGCGCTAAGTTTTAAACTTATAAACGTGTAATTTGATTGACGCCGTGCAAATACGTCAAGCAAATAGACACATTATGTATATAAGCATTATGTATATAAGAGACATTATGTATATAAGCAAAAATAAACTATCCAGATAGATATCGCCTTCATGCTTAATCAAAGGAAATCATCGGTTCAAGTAACATGCATTACACACATCCATCGTCATTTTTTAATCTACCTACGTTTCGTAATGAGGTTCCTCTGATGGAAAAGAAACAAGCGAAAGAAACTCCGTATAGATGCGGCAACAGGCATTGCTGCTCACAAACGGGCAGGCGCTCCGCAACAGGTCTTCCATGTGGTTATTTAAGTGTCGCTTTTGACGCAAAATTATATAAAAGTACTAGTTTCTAATTTTATCTTAGCCTAAAATTTGATCTTGCAATTTACATACTGTGGTAGGCAAAGGTTAACACAATAAATAAGTGGCGTAAACACTGATTTTCAAGGTGTCGCCATCTCGAGAAACCTGGGACAGGTTCGATCCCGATCGGGTCAATGTAAAAAAAACACTTTTCTACATTTTCTCGGGTCTGGGTGTTTGTAGTGCCTTCGTTGTTTCCGATTCCCATACCTCAAGTGCTTTAGCATCTGTCATTGGGATCCGAGCAATTAATGTGACGTTGTCCCTATCTATATATGTATTTAATTTTTATTAATAAATTACTTTCGCCGTCACTTTTCACCGATGATTATTTGGAACAACGTGACAGGTGACGAGCCTATCGCTATATTAGTGTCTTAGCTAACGGTATAATGTTATTAAATACAAATATATTTACTAATATACATTCATCACACAAATGTTTGCCCATAGTTCGAACTCGAAACCCCGCCACAATAATTTAAAATAACGTGTCACAAATGAGAGCAAAACAAACTGACATAAGACAATTCAGAGTTAGTGTTAGTGTGCACCGCAATGAATCGACCGCCATATTCCTTTTATTTCTATTTTATGTGTAGAGTAGTGGACTTGGAGCAGTTATTATTTCTCTCCCTCCCAAAAAGCAAACATAATTCCTTTATTCTGGATACTATCTGCGATATAAAATAAACTTTCCAGAATGTTATGTGCAGTGCGTACTTCATTTTTATCACTTAAATTTTATGGAATACTTTAGCATCGCAATAATAATTTTCTATTTGTATGACACGTAAAGGATTATGATGTTATAAAAAAATAAAAACATCTTTTTATATTCTACTACTAAATGTTTTTAAGTGTATAACTTTTTTAAGTGTATACCTGATGAAATAAGGACCATAGTAGTATTTTAGCAATTATTTATATATGTATCAAATGTCCATGACTTATGGGAATTTTCCCGTATTTCTGTAACCTCGTGGGCCGAAATATTATTTCAAAACATAGTAATATACCTAAGAAATTTTTCTCCAAAATAGTTGTACGACTTATGTAGTTTCTAAAACATGGCTTTCAAAGGGTTTTACTACACCCTAGAAGTACTATAAGACGTGATTTGTTACAAAAAGCGAACACACATTCGGCCTGCAACAAGGCTATTTAGGACATCTCAAAATTTCAGTGTGCTACGGAAAGGGTAGATCTTATTCGAAGCCTATCTGCATGATACATGTTTAATAGTCGACCTACATAAAACAGAAGACCTTATATCCTTATATACCTTATATAGGAAAATATTTATATTTGTTTGAAAGTATTCTAAACCAGTCCGGATCCGATCATGGAAGAACAAGCTAATTAAGGAAATATATTAGTTTTATTTGTATAAATAAATATCTTCACGCCATTGCCAATACAGGGGTAAATAGAGGTCTAGACTATTAATATCAAGTCCTTTTGAACCACCTTCTACTAAAGACATTTTTTGAGACAACGTGAAAGGTGGTGAGCACGACACCGTCTTTATGTCCAAGCCACGGATATAAACCGTACGTAAGTTTTCGAAAAACCCATTGGTACGTGCCTTGACGATCGAACTCAGGTCTCTTGACTCGACTCCCGATCACCCAAATCACTAGGCTATCCACCTGCAGGTACCTATAGCCTAATTATTTCTGATTACTCAAATTATATTACATCGTATTATATATTAGATTAATACGTATGTTATCATATTTTTAAACATCTAGAGGAGATCTAGGATAATCACCCGCAATCACCCACGTATCAATAATTAGGTTGCGAGGAGAGGCAATGTCCGATACATCCCGTAACTCGCAAAATAAATTACTACTGAGGAAACAAAGTTCTCCAGTACCTAGCACAGAGAAAACGCAGTGCACAACGACTCTCCACATGGTGGAGAATTGCAGGAGGTTGATAAAAGATCCAATACGATTGGCAAGCGGGTTGGCGGTAACTATATTATCGGTAACTATATTATTTAAGAGTTCTATCCCCAAAATAATTTAACACCAATTTCGTCATGTCGCTTACCAATATGTCCAGTCCAAGGAAACGCAGACACAAACACTTAAGGACAAACTAGAGCTAGGGCTACTGACATCACACTGTTATGTTTGTAATTTCTTCACAAAACATTTAATTATCTGTTCCAGCGGCAAACAGACAAGTGCACATTGACTGCGGTTATTGCGTTGTACGATCTGAATCGATGTTTGCTGGTTACCTAGCAACGCGGAGCAAACATTTGGGAAGACTATTTTCAACTTTTAGCTTTATAATTCACTACTTTTCTATCTTGTACTATTAATCAAGGTCGGGTCGAGATAATTTTTCAAATTAACAATTTTAATGCACCATTTTTAAATTTTCTTGACTATTTGGTATTGTATTGTCTAGGTTAAACATTTATTATTATGCAATAACTTGATCAATTATTATTTATAAATCTGGAACCTGTTATAAAATGTACATAACATTCGCAAGACAATTATTTTTAGAGAAAATAAATACTAATTTCAACAAAAAGTGACACGACGAAATTTTTGTATAGCATTATTCACATGATTTTGAATATTTTTTAATTTCTCTTTTATTTAATATATATTGTTTTTAATTTAATACTGAGAAAGAGACATGCTTTTCATATTAACATAAATTTATGTACCATGGTATGAATAAAATTTTGAGGCTTAAATTTTGTCGTCAGTACGAATTAATTAAAAAAATATTTTGTATTCGTCATTGTTGAAAAAAAAAGTCACGATAGTCGATTGGTTGGGTGGTCGCACTTTCGAGTCCAGAGACCCAAGTACGATCCCCAGGAGGCAGGCTCGTACCAATGGGTTATTCATGAACGAATTAAATCGTTGGCTTGGACATAAAGACGTCGACGGGCTCACCGCCTGTCACGTGTCCCAAAAATATCTTCGGTGAAAGTTGGATCAAAGGGACTTAATTGTCTAGATTAGACCTCTGTCTACCGCTGTATTGGAAACTGCGTCATTGTTGGAAATTATATGTTACTAACTTCTCTCCGTATTAATGTTTGTGATTCATATGTAGGCTATATCTCTGGCTGATAAACTTTAAATTGACTACTGAAGAGGATATAGTATTTCTGTGTAACTTACTGTGAACTTGTATAAAAAATTAATAAAATATAATTCATGTTGTAATGAGTTCTGGGTAGGAGTAGAAACAAAAAATAAAAAAATACTGTTTTATTTATTGTTAATTTCTAATTACAAATGTTCTTAAACTATACAAATATCAGGCACTACTATCACAGATTGGTCTTTTCGGACCTTTCATTAATTTTAGTCTGTAAAGTTTCACTTTTAGTCAATTCGTTTTTAAAAGTACACAAATTTAGCTGCTTTTGTCTTTCATCTGGTGTATTAGCTTGTTGAATTTTCAGTTCATCGTTAAGGTTGAAGGTAATGTTATCGAGTCCGTGTTTAAGTTTATTGCTGTGTGTATCTGCGGGGCTGGGAGCCGGGGCGCGGCGCGCGGCGGCGGCGCGCAGCAGTCGCGCGGCGGGCACGCGGGCGAGCTGCGCGCGCAGCTGTGCCGGGCTGCGCGCGCGCGTCTCGGGCACGGCGGCGGCGGCGAAGGCGGCGTAGGCGAGCGTGGCGGCCGCCGCCAGCGCCAGCGCGCCGCGCAGCCCGGCGCGCGCCGCCGCCAGCGGGAACAGCGCCACCTCCAGCGCGTTGCCCGCGCTCGCGCCCAGCGCCACCAGCACCACGGCGCAGCTGCGGAACTGCCGCGCCGCTATAACTGCCGCTCTGTCTAAGGCAACCTCCGGCGCCTATAGCCGTGGCTCGCAAAACATTGCGTCGCATTGTTCCACCGACTATTACCGCAATTCACGTACAAACAAGAAACTTCATATAAGGACAGGTGGCGTACTACGTACTACGGTCCCGGATCCGATTCTCGGTCGTGGCAGTGTAGAAAATACTTTTCTAAATATAAGTTCTTAAGCTGCCTACTTTGGGATCAGAGCAATATATGTGATGTTATCCTTATCCATGTATTTACAACAATTTTATGTTCACTTTTTGATTCAATCTGGATTCTGGACCAATTTACTACTTTTTCGACCAACTTTTCACCGAAACTTGTTTTGGGCTGTTATATTCATAGCTAACAGACAACAATATAATGAGTCTATCATCGTTGTAGTATCCAGACCAAAGTTGTGATATGACAATACTCCTGCGGCGGCGAGCGCCAGCCCCGCGACGGCCAGCCCGCCGACGCTGCGTCGGGTGCGTACCTCGTACTGGAACATGTCGGCGAGCAGCGCGTAGGGCGCGGGCTGCAGGCCGACGGAGTCCGCGGCGACGGCGGCGGCGAGCGCCAGACCCGCGGCCGTCAGCCCGCCGACGCGCAGCCCGGGCCGCTCCGCCAGCGCCGCACCCGCCGCCAGGCAGCCGCCCGTGGCCAGCGCCGACCACACAAGCAGCGGCTGCCGTACGATCGTATTCATTCATTTTGTTTTGTTATTGAACATTGAGCCCTATGCAACTGTGACAACAATATTACTTCAGACAAAAGAATATCTAAACTCTATATATTTGCTAAAATGTTAAAGAAAACAACATATTTCTTCCATATATCACTATTAAGTTGTCAACACGGTTTACGAAATAAGCCCTCGGTATTGGTTCTCATTGTTTGTTCCGACGATCAATCGATCGTCATGTTGCAACACTTTTAAGTTGCTGCGGTCTACACTGGCATCCATTTGATAAACGGAACAATTTTATTTTTCTGCGTGAGTCGCTCTTAGTGGTTATCACATCTGATTTATTTAGACGGTTCAAATCATGTATCGAAAACAGTTGTCACGATTGTTAAGGTGTGTAATTCTACACACCTTCACAATTACTAAGATACACCACGGGTATCACTTTTGGATCCGTTGTTTTTTGTTAATGATATATGCTTTAACCATTCAAAAATTGTATGTATACCTTCTCACAAACTTCTATCTGTCTTGACCTTCAAAGAAATGTTTATCGCAAGATTGTTATTTACGTAACAAACTTAAGTCAAATATTATGTTCCAACTTTTACCCGTAAACATAACTCTATTGTTTTCCCTACAAACATCATGATAATGAACCCAAATTGTGAAACTGTTGGGGTAACTTTCAATTAGCCTTTGATATTCACTTTCACAAGATTATTAAAAAAGCTAATTTGGAGCTAGAATTATTCGTGGATGAATAGTTAGAAGTAAGCATAATTTATGTTGCCCACGCTGCTAAGAAGCGCACGAAAGAGAGATTAAAAATTTCAAATGGCGACAATACAAGACTCGGCGAGTTTTACCTCCGGTAAGAGCATTGACAAAGTACGCGAGAGGAGGACGCGCCTGTGCTAGTTGATTCATTACATGTAGAACCTATTGTTTTTGTGGTACATGTTGAACGAGCAGTAAGTGAGCCATTATATTTATGCATCGGAATCTAGAAACCATTCGTCTACCAAGACTAGTACCAAGCCGTATGTTACCTACAAATGAGTAATAGACTGTATTTTTCGATCAGATTCATAATATATATCTAAAAAATTTGAGGTGATACAAAAACAAAGTACTTACCCTGCGGCCAACGCGTTCGACGAGATATAAGGAGACTAAGGAGGCGGCCAGCTGCACCGCGCCCAGCACCACCGCGTGCCGCGCCGGCGATACCAGCCCGCCCGCCCCCGCTCCCGCCCCTCCCCCCGCCGCCCCCGCCTCCCCCTGCGCGAGCACAAACACCCTCTCGGCGTACTGCAGCAGCGCGAGCACTCCGCACATCTCCTGGCCCACTACGGCTATTGCGCCGATAATGAACGCACGCCGGCGGTACTTGTCACTTACTGTGGAAGGAATGTCTTCGATAAATGTAATGCTGCTCCTAGCGACTAGCCGTAAGGCCACTGAGAAAAGGCAATCAAAAAGCAATAGCTACTGACAGGTGGCGGGACAACTTACTTGAAAAATGCCAAACCAAAATTATGCAGACCAGCGACCTGGCTGCAGAGTATAAAGTACAATGCGCGTGATACTGAGATTACTAATTCGGTTTTCAATATAACTTAGAAACCACTAGCCAATCTAATTAAACTAGAAAAAAAAATTGTATTTATATACTCAGAACAAATTGGTTTATTGAACGTATATAACATAGCAAAGCGATAATGTTTTCTCATCTACTTACGAGTATTTACACGAAAAATGCTTTTGTGATATGGGTTTATATCTATAAACCCATATCACAAAAGCATATACATATGTAGCAGTATTTTCTATAGTTCGTTGTGTCGAAAAAAGGTGTCATAGTTAAGAAGAATGTATATATTAAATATGGCTAGAAGTAAAATAGTGCACGTACACATCTCCTTGGCGAGTGCGTAGTAGGAGCGGCCGGTGTGGTCGGGCGCGGGCAGCGCGGCCAGCTCGAGCCGCAGAGCTTCCTCGCCCGCGCCCTGCGCCTTCTCGCCGCCCGCCCCGCTCCCGCCCCTCCCCGCCGCCCCGCCTCCCCTGCGCGAGCACAAACACCCTCTCGGCGTACTGCAGCAGCGCGAGCACTCCGCACATCTCCTGGCCCACTACGGCTATTGCGCCGATAATGAACGCACGCCGGCGGTACTTGTCACTTACTGTGGAAGGAATGTCTTCGATAAATGTAATGCTGCTCCTAGCGACTAGCCGTAAGGCCACTGAGAAAAGGCAATCAAAAAGCAATAGCTACTGACAGGTGGCGGGACAACTTACTTGAAAAATGCCAAACCAAAATTATGCAGACCAGCGACCTGGCTGCAGAGTATAAAGTACAATGCGCGTGATACTGAGATTACTAATTCGGTTTTCAATATAACTTAGAAACCACTAGCCAATCTAATTAAACTAGAAAAAAAAAATTGTATTTATATACTCAGAACAAATTGGTTTATTGAACGTATATAACATAGCAAAGCGATAATGTTTTCTCATCTACTTACGAGTATTTACACGAAAAATGCTTTTGTGATATGGGTTTATATCTATAAACCCATATCACAAAAGCATATACATATGTAGCAGTATTTTCTATAGTTCGTTGTGTCGAAAAAAGGTGTCATAGTTAAGAAGAATGTATATATTAAATATGGCTAGAAGTAAAATAGTGCACGTACACATCTCCTTGGCGAGTGCGTAGTAGGAGCGGCCGGTGTGGTCGGGCGCGGGCAGCGCGGCCAGCTCGAGCCGCAGAGCTTCCTCGCCCGCGCCCTGCGCCTTCTCGCCGCCCGCCCCCGCCCCCGCCCTGCGCTCCGATGCAGCGCTCCACCCGCGCAGCCAGCGCAGCGCCCGCTCAGCCTCCTGCGCAGGCGACATTAACATATCTTGATGCCATTCCCAATTCAGGGCTAGGCAGAGGTCTAGCCTATTAATTCCCAACCCACCTACCACCGAACATATTTTTTATGACAACGTGACAGGTGCCCGTCGCCGTATTTATGTCCAAGCCAATGATATAAATTGTACATAAGATATTGAAAAAAAAACTCATTGTTACGTGCCTGCTACATAGGGATCGAAATATTGTCTCTCGAATCGAATTCCGTTTCACCCAACCACTCGGCTATCGTGATACGAGGATATCTTCTCAAAAAATGTTATCGATTAAGGGTGGTTCGAAAGAGCTTAATTGAGGTTTGAGATTAGGCTCTGTCTACCACAGAATGGGGAATGGCGTGAGGATATTTTTTTATTTAATTATTTCTTGGGATGGGTTCCTCTAGTTTTTCAGATAATCATCGGCGTCTACGGTCACATACCATAAAGTAAACCAGTGGCCAGTTTGTCGACCTTTCCAGTAATAAAAGAAACAATGGTCGAACCTCATCACAACCAGAATCGATAATCAATTCGGTTCCAGTAGCAAGTGTCCAAACAAATTTGTAATTAAACTCTTCATCATGTATATTAAGCACGCGCTTATGAGCACGGTAAAAGCCTACTCATAAAAAAAAACATTAAATTGTTATAGTTCTACAAATATTTTCTAAGAAAAAAAAATATCTACACGCAATTCTCAGTACAGGGGTAGACAGAGGTCTAGCCTATTAATTCCCAACCCACCTACCACCGAACATATTTTTTATGACAACGTGACAGGTGCCCGTCGCCGTATTTATGTCCAAGCCAATGATATAAATTGTACATAAGATATTGAAAAAAAAACTCATTGTTACGTGCCTGCTACATAGGGATCGAAATATTGTCTCTCGAATCGAATTCCGTTTCACCCAACCACTTGGCTATCGTGATACGAGGATATCTTCTCAAAAAATGTTATCGATTAAGGGTGGTTCGAAAGAGCTTAATTGAGGTTTGAGATTAGGCTCTGTCTACCACAGTATGGGGAATGGCGTGAGGATATTTTTTTATTTAATTATTTCTTGGGATGGGTTCCTCTAGTTTTTCAGATAATCATCGGCGTCTACGGTCACATACCATAAAGTAAACCAGTGGCCAGTTTGTCGACCTTTCCAGTAATAAAAGAAACAATGGTCGAACCTCATCCCAACCAGAATCGATAATCAATTCGGTTCCAGTAGCAAGTGTCCAAACAAATTTGTAATTAAACTCTTCATCATGTATATTAAGCACGCGCTTATGAGCACGGTAAAAGCCTACTCATAAAAAAAACATTAAATTGTTATAGTTCTACAAATATTTTCTAAGAAAAAAAAATATCTACACGCAATTCTCAGTACAGGGGTAGACAGAGGTCTAGCCTAGACAATTAAGTCCCGTCGACCCTCCACCGAAGATATTTTCGGGAGAACGTGACAGGCGGTGATCCCGTTGTCTTTATGTCCAAGCAAACGATATAATTCGTACTTAAGTTTTTGAAAAACCCATTGGTACGAGGCTGCCACCTGGGGATCGAACTCGGGTCTCTTGACTCGCAATTCTGACCACCCAACGACTCGGCTGTCGTGACTTTTGAGAAAAAAAGACGGAACTTCAAAAACTAAAATCGGAATAATTCAAACTGATTAACCCATTGAAATTCAAGTTGAATTCACACCTAGCTTCTCTCCAACTTAACCAAGTTAAGTGGGCAAAAGCTCAAACGAAAGAGTTTGTTACAGCGAGTGTTCTTAACGAACCACGTAAGTCAATTAGAGCCGAAGATACTCGTACAGTTAAAGAAATATATGAAAAATCACGTTTGAACATTACTTATAAGCATTAATAAAAAATTAAATAAATAATAAAGCTAAGCGATTGAATAGAATGGGCTGAAGAAGTCGTCATAGCATTTCATAAATTATTTTATTGTATACATCACTAAGGGAAACAGCCTAGATATCTTTGTGGCAACCGATAGATGGCGAGATAACCATTTCTAAAAATATCAGATCAAAATAATCAGACCGAAGAGGGGCAGCAGCATCTGATGTGCGAGAGGTCTGGCTCTGCGATCGCCAATCCGCTTGCCAAGCGTGGCGATTATGGCAAATCAGGGAGGATTTGCAGAGCACTTTAACTGGCCGTTATGTATGTTTACATCACTTACCTCGAGTTTTCCGCTCGCAGCCAGGTAGGATGGCGATTCGGGCATGAGCATAAATACGAAGCAGTGGCACACCGACAAACCCAGGCACCACCACAGCACTGTTCTGCACACGAGAATGTCAAACTGCAGCTATTTAAATAGTAGCGATATGGAGATGTAACCTAATATATTAACAAGTCTGTTGTAAATACGTTATTTCACTATGTCTACGATAAAATGAAGACCGATATTGACAAAGAAATATCTCTATTGTTTTCATGTCCCGGGCTATATTACATGAAGAATCTGAAAGACCATGCTTTGCTTGGTATCAAACAGGTATAAAAATATCTTCACGCAATTCCCAATACAGGGGTAGACAGAGGTCTAGTCAAGACAATTAAGTCCCTTTGACCCACCTTCCACCGAAGATATTTTCGGGACAACGTGACAGGTGGTGAGCCCGTCGCTGTCTTTATGTCTAAGCCAACGATATGATTCGCACATAAGTTTTTGAAAAACTCATTGGTACGAGCCTTCCACCTGGGGATCGAACTCGGATCTCTCGACTCGTAATTCCGACCACCCAACCACACGGCTATCGTGACTTTTTATTTATTTTTCATGCGTAAAAATGTGTCTCTTATGTGTCTTCTACCCCGTTGCAACATTGAAGCTTTGAAGACTGGCAGGAACGTCACGAATATTCATTTGCACGTCCACACAGCCAAGCGCGTCACATCTCGGAACCATACTGACGTTCCTGCCGCTTAATGGACTTGAACGCCTCTTTTGGTTCGCTCTCACCGCTCTGACGGAGGGTATAGATTTTGATGTGGAAAGCGATAATCTCTGTCATTTGTTGTTGTGACAAAAAAATTTAGATCTATATTGATGGATAGCAAGCCTATTTGCCCACAAAGGCACTCCATAAAGATATACAGATCAAAAAATCTCCGCATAGGGGACGTAGTTAATAGGTCTGCTAAGATTATGTACATAACACGCGCTATCCGCGCCAATCCTATGGAATATACGCCCTTCGAAGCCCTAGCAACTGATCAGTGACCCGACATTTCGTGTGTGAGACAACTCTGACAGACATAGATCAACCTAGTCGAACTCACGAGCCTAGTGGATCCGTGTCTCTAACTTTTTACGGAGCCACAGTTTAAAATCCCAACAAAGCAACATAGCTTCGTGTCACGTGGCGGGCAGGGTACGCACGCGTGCGGCAGGCGCGCGTCGGCGGCAAGGTACATGAGCAGCACGCCCAGGTTGTGAGCGGGCACCGGCGCCGCCGCGGCCGCGCCCCGCCACTGCGCGCTGCACATCTGCAATGCGGTTCGCTGCTTCAGTAACAGGTATGCCGATCTGAGCACGTAGGGCGACAGGGCGGCAGAGGGACGCACCTCCTGAGCCAGAAGCGGCGCCAGCGCCCAAGCGGCGGCGGCACCCAGCCCGGCGGCCGCGCGCGCCGCCACCACGCACCAGGCACCGCCTACTAGCTTCAGCGACCAGCACGCCTGCAAAATGGAATGGAACTCGTCAGGAAAATCGTGAGCTTCAATACTGCTCTTAAAGAACAAAGAAGCTCTGTTTTGAGGTATCTTGTGTCGATATTGAACTGTCACATATTTTTATTGGCTACAATCGAAAACGGGCTGCAACGTTTAAGATATAAATTGTGGTACTGTGATAGCCAATTCGTTTGCCAAGTATAGTGATTATTGCTAGTCGTAAAGTACTTCTCGTACGGGAGGAGATTGTCTTGCTGTTGACTTTTAAAGATCGGAAAAGTATGGTTAATATTGATGATTCAGTAGGTGTTACGTTATTTACGAGAAATCGTAATCCCCAGGACACACTGCACACCACAGCACCAGACCCCTTCATACACCACACCTACCACACACCTACATCTAGATGCTAATTCCCATCACCGGTCTGTTGAATTTTTGTTTGGTATTGTTCGAAATGGTTTCCATTTACAAATATTTTAAGTCGTCTTTTAAAACACCCTCGGGGAGGAATTGTGTTATTGTTCTTACACTACATGTTGATTCCGTTAGCGAATTGGCGATCACGTTACTAGACACCTCCCACCTTAGGCGCTGCTGTCCGTCGCCTATTTTATAAATAAATAAAAAATATCTTTACGCAATTCCCAATAGGGGTAGACAGAGGTCTAGTCTAGACAATTAAGTCCCTTTGACCCACCTTCCACTGAAGATATTTTCGGGACAACGTGACAGTTGGTGAGCCCGTTGCCGTCTTTTTGTCCAAGCCAACGATATAATTCATACATAAATTTTTGAAAAATCCATTGGTGCGAGCCTGTCACCTGGGGATCGAACTCGGGTCTCTCGACTCGAAATTCCCACAACCCAACCACTTGACAATTTTAGTCTAATATTTTGTGCGATGGATATCCCACCTCTGTCGGTAGCCAATTATATTTTCAAGGCTGTTTCACTTAGTCGCATCTTACAACACCCACGGGAAAAAGGCAGAGATATATCTTTACGCCTTTACTACAAGGTGTTACTATCTTCTTTTTTTATTATCAACGAACTTCGTGAACGAGTAGCGTACATACATAGGTTTTCATGTTGTCATCCCGGGTTTCGATTTCCGGACGGGTCAATTTAGAAAACCACTTTTTTTTAATTTTCTCGGGTCTGTGTATTTGTGGTATCTTTGTTAGTTTCGATCTCATAAAACATATATATGAAACGTATGCGTATCATAATAATAGGTATGTGTGTTATCTTCCTGGTGCCTGCGACCAATTCCTCGCCACAGGTTGCTTTAGCTGCTTACTTTGTCATCAGATCAACGTATGTGATGTTCTCCTTATCTATTATGTATTTATTATATCTTCATAATATAACGTGATCTGAAATGTTGCTATCATCTGCTAGTTGATATGCAAGATTTTATTTTTGGTATTGTCATTTTAATTTAGTTCTGTTTTGTTCAATGCACACACTGTGTTGTCCTCTAAGAGAACTACCACATATAGATATAGTTATTGTAGTTTTTATTTTGTAATGGTAATTCTAAATAGAAAAAAATCTGAACAGAATGAGATGATTTTGGATACAAGTTTTTAAGATTAATAAAAAATAAAATAGTTGATATGGATTTGTATGTCACTAATTATTTTTCTATTTGATAGATAATTCATGGTTTGTACTGTAGTCAATCAAGTGATAAGTGTAATTTTTGTTTAGCCATTGATTTTGGAACAACTATGAATTAAAGTCTGTGTCTGTAGTTCACTCACGACGAAAGTCAGAGAGGTGGCGATGACGGCAAACTTTCTGCCATAGCTCAAGGCTTTAGCGCTGATGGGCACGCCGACAATAGAGGCCGAGAAAGTGGTGACGGCGGCCACCACCGGCCCCGCCCCCAAGTCCCCCTCCCCAGCCGCCTCGCCACTCGCCAGCGACACCCAGCCCAGCGCCAGTCCGAATGACATCGCTGGCACGTTAACTGGAAACACGCAAATACGAATTATAATTTTTTTTAGCGCCAGTAAAATTGCAAGTACACAATACCTTAACATACCTACACATACCTTGGTAAACAATCAATCGTTAAAGCAATTGAAAGAGAGAGATTTTGTATGATTGAATTTAGAGCGGCAATAGCCTAATGGTTTAGGGTGCGGACTGCGAAACATGATGTCGCAGGTTCGGGCCCCGCAATTCGACTATTGACGTAAACCAACTCCAGACACAAGCATTGCAGCTTAATTGGAGTGGTTAACAGGAATACTAGTAATGTAGAATACTTGTTATGTAAAAAAAAAACAACAACTCTTAAGATGAGTCACACCTTGAGTTCACATAATATACAGTGAAGAGTGAGAGTAAAGTCACAGATAGCCAAGTGATAGGAATTCGAGTCAATAGACCCAAGTTCGATCCCCAGGTGGTAGGGTCTCACCAAAGAGTTTTTTAAAAACTTATATACGAATTATATCGTTGGCTTGGACAAAAGGACGGTGCCAGGCTTACCACCTGTCACGTTGTCGTTCAGTCTTCAGTGAAAAGTAGGTCGAAAGGACTTAATTTCCTAGACCTCTGTCTCCCTTAGTATTGGGAAATGCGTGAAAATATTTTTAAAGCATCAGACTGCAAAACCATTGCTCATGGGTTCGACAAATACACAATACATGTTACTTTATTGTGATAAAGTGTCTCCACCTTCTGAGCCGTGAGCCATCCACATCGCATCCTGGAAAGAGTTCCAAATTTCTCTTTCACAGCATTGTCAAACCCGGCTTCCCAACTGTTGAAGGCGAATCTTCCTTCTCAATCGTGATTTTTTTTTTGTAAATATGACGGATATCGTTTGAGCATCGTCGCGTGCGAACATTTATTATTAAAATCCCTCCCTTAACCTTTCCCTTAATTTTGTTCTATATGTAGATATGGATAAAACTAAAAGATTTAATGTGTCCTAAGAGGAGACCAAGGGATAAACCTTGAAAATGGCTTGGAAGTTGCTACCGCTTGGTGGCGGGAAAAACAATTTCGGACACCAGACCAAAATTCAGCAGACCGTTGACAAGCAAGTGGACAATGTACGGTGCTTCTAGCCAACCATCCCTTACAGTAATATCGATGATAGTATCATCGATATTACTGTAAGGGTAATATCATATGTATCGTCTATTCGGGCCCAGGTACCAATCGAAGAAGCATAACAACACATATACAAATATTATCTCAATAATTACGACATATGGCATTCGTGGCTTAAAACGTACCCACACTTTCATTGAGCCCAAGCAAACAAATTAATACGACAGGCGTACTGATTTAATTTAGTACACAAACTGGAGAATTATTTTAACGCTAGCTATTGTACCCAGCTTTGCCCGAAGTATGTTTGTTACTCATTAATCGAGGTACAAGATATGACATGTTTTAGAGGTGGGACTGGAGGGAGGGTGGTTCTCCGCCTAGGAAAAGTCTGGGTCAGAAACATACTCTACCGCCAAATAGCAATGTAGAAACTGTTGTGTTCTGGCTTAAAGGGTGTAGAGAACCTGTATGATCACGGGCAATAAAGCTTTCTGTCATAGTCCACCAGGAATCTTCTTTTGAAATGTTTTAGTTTGATACGGACTGCAGCTACTCAAAAACTATGGTATCATAAATTGGACCAGTAAAATAGTTTCGGAGATTAGCAAGAGAACGTCGAGAGACGTGATTTTTATCAGTAGAAATAGTAAATGTATATCGCCTTTAAATGTATACGGAAAATATTCTCAAATAGCTCTACGCGAACAACTCATGATTTATATATTCTTAACACCCTATCTAATAATATGAATGCGAAATATTGTTTGTTTGTTTGTTACGCTGTAACCACTAAAACGATCTTAAAAATTCTTTCATCAATAATCACACAAAATTAATAATAGGCAATATTTTTATTAATTAGAGATCCCAACGAAAATTGCAGTGATGTAGCTCAAAGTATTTGAAGAATTGCTACTGAAAGTCATTATGGACACTAAAGTAACTGAAGTAATACGTACATAAATTTTTGAAAAACCCATTGGTACGAGCCTGGATGGCAGGCTCGTACCAATGGGTTTTTCAAAAACTTATGTACGAATGATATCGTTTTCTTGGACATAAAGACGGCGACGGGCTCACGACCTGTCACGTTGTCCCGAAACTATCTTCGGTTGAAGGGGTTCGAAGGGACTTAAGTGTCTAGACTAGACCTGTGTCTACCCCTGTATTGGGAATTGCGTGAAGATATTTTTATTTTCAATTATCCAATTTATTATATATCAAATTATTTTGTATTATCCAATACTGGTGGAGTCTGTTTAGATTTATTTCGTTCGACCTGGATGTCATCAGAGCTAAGTTTGAAAAAACTTATAGGAATTAGTTATGCTCCTGGGAATCGAACTCGGGGCTTTTCAAATCCGTTTTCCCAACCTCTGGTAGCGTGGCTCTCATTTAATAATTTTCAACAACCAAAAAGACTCGGCTGTGCAGCTGTACTCACTCAGAATGACGATGAGCAGCTGGTTGCAGGCGCCGCGGATGGTCGCCAGCCGCTCCGGACTCATTGCCGCGGTCATTGCACAGAACTTCACGCACCGCACTATCACTGAACTTTGCAACTCCCACACGCTCGTACCAAAACCTTTGCCGTACCATATAACAATTGATATCACTAATTGGTGCAATATTTCGGAACCAAATCTAGATACAACTGTTGCTATGGCGCCGAACAAGCTCTCGCGGCGTGCGGTGACGCGGCGCGCAAATTAGCACAATGGCGGAGGAACGACGGCGGGTCTTTATATGTACGAACACAACGCGCCTCTCCCGGTAAGCTCTACTTACCTTTTTACCATCTTAAAAACCGAAGAGGTCAATTCGACTAACCTGGACTGTATTTTATTGTCTATTAAGTTTGACAAACAAAAATACAATATGTTATGTCTCGCTCGGCAAGCGGATTGGCGATTACAATACCAGACACAATACCACATTAGACGCTGCTGTCACTCGGTCTATCAGATGTTGATCTGATATTTTTAATTTTCTAGACTAGACTTCTGTCTACCCCTGCGTTGGGAATTGCGTGAAGATATTTATTTATTATTTCATTTAAAGAAATGCAAAATCGCATGCGGAATTGTGCTAAATAATTTTTAACTAATATCTCTATACTTTTCCTTTAAATGCCTCTTATGGCACTCACTGGAAGATTTATAAATTTAAAAATGAAAAGTGTCGAGTAAATAGTTTACATAATATAATTATTTGAATGTCCGGTCGAATTTGATTAAGTTAAACGAGGTCGTTAAAAATTTTATTTAACTAATAAACAAAGTCCCGTACTAATTAGCAGCGTGCATTTGTTTTCAAACTTTGTTTAAATTGTGACAATATCGTGTTGATAATTAGCTGATGTTTCACAACAAAAAAAATCACTTCACTTAAATATATTCAAATTCACTGGAACTTGTTCGACAATTTCTTTTTAATTATGAATGCAGCAAGATTGCAGATATTTAAGGTTATTCTTACAGAAGCCGTGTATGTTCTAACGTCGTTATCACACGGCGTGGCAAAGACATGCGGCAAGTTGCTGCCGCTGGTCCCCCACTGGTCTGGGAGGGCGCGGTCTTGAAGATTGGCCACCCGAAGTACGGGCATCTAATGCTTCTGCTTTTATCCAGTGAGGTAACAGAAAGGCTATACCTACGGAATGCAAACCCGCAACCCTCTGCTTTGAAGGTAGTGTCGTAGTATCCCTTCTCAATTCCTTTTTAAACGTAGGCAACGTACTGAAATCCCTCCCTTGGAGTTTGGAGGTCCACTCCCAACACCCAAGGGGAATTGAGTATGTTGCCAGCCTGGGGATTAGTAATCTCTTTAAATGTGGTAGACTTCGTATCTACCTGGAAGTGAACTAGGTCGATACAACACTCTTTCCCATTTCTACCACCAAATGACAGTGTGGGAACTAGCCTGCGTAACAACGGGTTGTGATGAATTGTTCTTGTTCACTTGTCCATCTCGTAAATTATAAGTTGCCGATCGTGCCGGTGTTTATAGGCTGATATTAATACCAAAGAGAAATGTAAAAAATCAAGTGACACGGGCCGGATTCGATCCCGCAACCTGCGAGTAGAGGCGATGCTCTTAATACTCTCTTCTTCTCCCTTACTACTTCGAGCCACTTGTATCGGATGAATTGTTTAATCTATTTCGTACGCCTATTAGGGACACTTGAGTCATCTACAAGAAATTATACAACTCCCGAATTAAAGTTCTAAAGTTCACAGCTACGTAAATATCAGTACGATATCACCTTCAAGACCTAATATGTATACTTTTTAATTTGCTGCTGAGCTCTGTTTTGATACTCTACTGCTAATTCATTTTTCATCCAAAAAACTTACATCAAGTAAAACGATTTATCGTGTCCTTTTCTCATAAAGAACTTTTTTACTAAATAAATTCAAATTTTATTTCACTCATTCCACAATTTATTTATTTGTAATCACCTATTTTTATCTCTTTAACTGCAATATTATATGTGCTTATAATTAGAACTAAAATTATAATCAACCTTCTTTTTTCTATAATAATCAGCAATGAAGCAGCATTCACCTGATAGATACAATACAGAACATATCACTGACACTAAGTGAAATATTTTTAGTAAGCTCTCATTTAATTAAAAAAAGAATACTAGCAACGCCAAATAGCATTACTAGTATTCATTTAATTTGCAATGCTTATGCTTGGAGTGGTTTACGACAATAGTCGAATAACGGGCTCGAACCTGCGCTGTTGGCCTTGGCTGTTGATGCTTAATTTCAAATTTATTTTTCATTCCATCTATTGTATTTCAAATATTGTTGCATGTTTAAAAATAAATAAATATCTTCACGCCATTCCCAATACAGGGGTAGACAGAAGTCTAGTCTAGACAATTAAGTCCCTTCGACCGAACCCACCTTCCACCGAAGATATTTTCGAGACAACGTGACAGGATGTGAGCCCGTCGCCGTCTTTATGTTCTAGCCAACGATATAAATCGTACATAAGTTTTTTAAAAAACCCATTGGTACAAGCCTGGGGATCGAACCCTGGTCTCTCCACTCGACCACGACCGACCACCCAACCACTCGGCTATCGTGACTTTTTGCATGTTTACGTATGCATAACTAATATGGAAACATAAAAGTGGAAGATGAACGTGGCTTACAATTATTCGGGGTCAGATCGAGTGTTGACCACAGAGACCTTGAACTATACACTTTGTACACTAGTTTACCTCATCTTTGCCCAGCCGCCAAAAGTACGTGAGATAACTACTGACGAATATGATACGGAAAGAAATTATTCATTTCTTTTTTAAATTACACTTTTGTTTAAAGTTTTATGTAGTATTACTACTCATATTTGTTAAACCGAATCTTTGATTTTCTTATTACTTTGTACACTAAACTTATGTACACGTAGTTCTTTCTTCATGTAAGCAGTCTTCCGCTAAGTATTAGTCTTTGTTTCATTTTACATAAACATGATGTAATCAAATAAATTTAAATTCACTTCTATTTATTCCACAATTTAATTACGTTTCTTTAAATATCTGACCGGTTTCGCGTTTACGGCATTATCAAATATTTGCTCTAAACCTTTGCCATTTGACCATGGAGAGACCGTACTCACGACGTGTTCGGACGAAGACTTGATTTCAGTTTTGACGTACTGAGATTGGATTCGACATTGAGATATTTGATAATTTGGACACATTTAAAAAAATATTTTCACGCCATTCCCAATAATGGGGTAGGCAGAGGTCTAGACAATTAAGTCTAATCGCCAAATGTTAAGTTTATCCCTTTTATACATTTTTTATATTCACAATAGATACTGAAAAATTTGATTCATCGTTTGATTTGGAAGTTGTGAACAAAACAGTGCATTAACTGTGTTTACGGAGCCCTAACATTACGGAGCCTTATTGTTCCATTAATTCGATTAACAGTTAAGAGGTCAACGCACAATATTTAAGATTTTGCTGCGATACGTCCGGTGTATGTCCGCCATAGAGTACAGCTTCCGTCAACAGGTCGGCTTCACAAAGGTCGGGAGGAAGCGCGGAATGCAGGTCATTATTTTATCGTATATCTTTAAGACTTCTTATAACCGGAAGAATGATGAATGTAGCCGCTTTTCTTTACAAGGGCATCGAAATGCACAAAGGTTATCTGTGAATAACAAAACAAAAACCAAGTAAAAATAAATAAATAAATATCTTCACGCCATTCCCAATACAGGGGTAGACAGAAGTCTAGTCTAGACAATTAAGTCCCTTCGACCGAACCCACCTTCCACCGAAGATATTTTCGAGACAACGTGACAGGATGTGAGCCCGTCGCCGTCTTTATGTTCTAGCCAACGATATAAATCGTACATAAGTTTTTAAAAACCCATTGGTACAAGCCTGGGGATCGAACCCTGGTCTCTCCACTCGACCACGACCGACCACCCAACCACTCGGCTATCGTGACTTTTTGCATGTTTACGTATGCATAACTAATATGGAAACATAAAAGTGGAAGATGAACGTGGCTTACAATTATTCGGGGTCAGATCGAGTGTTGACCACAGAGACCTTGAACTATACACTTTGTACACTAGTTTACCTCATCTTTGCCCAGCCGCCAAAAGTACGTGAGATAACTACTGACGAATATGATACGGAAAGAAATTATTCATTTCTTTTTTAAATTACACTTTTGTTTAAAGTTTTATGTAGTATTACTACTCATATTTGTTAAACCGAATCTTTGATTTTCTTATTACTTTGTACACTAAACTTATCTACACGTAGTTCTTTCTTCATGTAAGCAGTCTTCCGCTAAGTATTAGTCTTTGTTTCATTTTACATAAACATGATGTAATCAAATAAATTTAAATTCACTTCTATTTATTCCACAATTTAATTACGTTTCTTTAAATATCTGACCGGTTTCGCGTTTACGGCATTATCAAATATTTGCTCTAAACCTTTGCCATTTGACCATGGAGAGACCGTACTCACGACGTGTTCGGACGAAGACTTGATTTCAGTTTTGACGTACTGAGATTGGATTCGACATTGAGATATTTGATAATTTGGACACATTTAAAAAAATATTTTCACGCCATTCCCAATAATGGGGTAGGCAGAGGTCTAGACAATTAAGTCTAATCGCCAAATGTTAAGTTTATCCCTTTTATACATTTTTTATATTCACAATAGATACTGAAAAATTTGATTCATCGTTTGATTTGGAAGTTGTGAACAAAACAGTGCATTAACTGTGTTTACGGAGCCCTAACATTACGGAGCCTTATTGTTCCATTAATTCGATTAACAGTTAAGAGGTCAACGCACAATATTTAAGATTTTGCTGCGATACGTCCGGTGTATGTCCGCCATAGAGTACAGCTTCCGTCAACAGGTCGGCTTCACAAAGGTCGGGAGGAAGCGCGGAATGCAGGTCATTATTTTATCGTATATCTTTAAGACTTCTTATAACCGGAAGAATGATGAATGTAGCCGCTTTTCTTTACAAGGGCATCGAAATGCACAAAGGTTATCTGTGAATAACAAAACAAAAACCAAGTAAAAATAAAATAAATAAATAAATATCTTCACGCAATTCCCAATACAGGGGTAGACAGAGGTCTAGTCTAGACAAGTAAGTCCCTTTGACCCACCTTCCACCGAAGTTATTTTTTTTAAGTTTATACAGAAACGTTGCATTTTTTACTCCAACACTAATGTATTTTTTAGATATTATATTACTTAAGTAACAACAATTAACCGAATACCAAAAATTCATAGTGCACATCTCTAAAATTTATGAACTATACTAGGCAACGGCAGTGGTGTCGGCTGTCTATGCAAGCGGTTGCGGAACGCTGAATGTTTGGTTTCTAGAAAAATTCTAATAACTGCGAAGTCTGTGCGTGTATAAAGCCTATCTTTAAGTATAGTTACCGGACACTACCACCTGGCATCTAGTTGAAAGACGGTACTTCTTTCTACTACCTCATGTGTAAAGACATGAGTAACGCTCCTTCAAACTACCAGTGATAACGCCACGGCCTAGCAAAATAAAAATCTTTATTTTTGACACCAACATACATTTCGCTTCGTAATAGTCGTTATTTTTGAAGGAAGCAAAGATAAGCCTCTTAGACAATCTGAAAAGCTACCTCTTTATACTCCGTACCCCTTAAAATCCGTAAACGTCTAAGTGGCAACCAGCAATGGTCATAAAACGGAGTAAAACGCTCAAAAGATTCGCCGCAACGGCCCTATAATGTAATTGGTAGTGGGGTTTCCGACCTTTGACAAAATACCGATTTTTATTCATTCAGATTGATTACTTGGGACGTACTTGTGGAACGTTCATTGTTTTGGATTCTATAAATATGAAAAATTTCAAAAAATTTGATCCCATCCAGAAACGAAACTGTAGTGAGTTGTCATGTTTTAAGCACAATACTTACATAGTGCAGAAGCATAACAATTTTATCATTTAAGGAAATGTTTGATACGGCTAAGGTTTTTTTAACTTTTTAATAGTGCAGACAAGTTCATAATTGATTTAAAAATGGATTGTATGCGCTTTATTTTAGCAAAGGTGTCAGTTAGCGTCGAGGAACGTACGTACGTACGTACATACTGATAACATAAAATGGCACGAGCAAAAGCTTTCTTATGGTTTTCAAATAGAATACGTTCAGTACAGCTAGCTATACAATTTTAAGATACAAACAAGGCGCTATACAGCTTAAAGGCCATGACCTTGAATAACTACAATGTCAAAAGCGTTGACTGTCTCAGATATTAGCACATTGGAATCAGGTAATAGCAAAATAAAAATCTTTATTTTTGACACCAACATACATTTCGCTTCGTAATAGTCGTTATTTTTGAAGGAAGCAAAGATAAGCCTCTTAGACAATCTGAAAAGCTACCTCTTTATACTCCGTACCCCTTAAAATCCGTAAACGTCTAAGTGGCAACCAGCAATGGTCATAAAACGGAGTAAAACGCTCAAAAGATTCGCCGCAACGGCCCTATAATGTAATTGGTAGTGGGGTTTCCGACCTTTGACAAAATACCGATTTTTATTCATTCAGATTGATTACTTGGGACGTACTTGTGGAACGTTCATTGTTTTGGATTCTATAAATATGAAAAATTTCAAAAAATTTGATCCCATCCAGAAACGAAACTGTAGTGAGTTGTCATGTTTTAAGCACAATACTTACATAGTGCAGAAGCATAACAATTTTATCATTTAAGGAAATGTTTGATACGGCTAAGGTTTTTTTAACTTTTTAATAGTGCAGACAAGTTCATAATTGATTTAAAAATGGATTGTATGCGCTTTATTTTAGCAAAGGTGTCAGTTAGCGTCGAGGAACGTACGTACGTACGTACATACTGATAACATAAAATGGCACGAGCAAAAGCTTTCTTATGGTTTTCAAATAGAATACGTTCAGTACAGCTAGCTATACAATTTTAAGATACAAACAAGGCGCTATACAGCTTAAAGGCCATGACCTTGAATAACTACAATGTCAAAAGCGTTGACTGTCTCAGATATTAGCACATTGGAATCAGGTAATAGCAAAATAAAAAAACAAATAATTTATTCGTTTTTTTTTATTTTTCTGCCAATAAGACTGGCGGTTATTTAGCAATGGTTTATGGCTTAATCCGGCGATACTTCTTTTTCAATTTTATTTTAATAATATAAATAAATTTGGTATACCACATCTTAACGGCCTATAAAATTATATTGAAGGACTTAGT
The DNA here is from genome assembly GCA_029286605.1 of Sericinus montela. NCBI lineage: Eukaryota > Metazoa > Arthropoda > Insecta > Lepidoptera > Papilionidae > Sericinus > Sericinus montela. Next base: position 295,851 of record JAGSMR010000147.1, read on the forward strand.
AATGTAGGTCATCTTATTTCCTTACATAAAAAACCTATATTATGTTCCTAAACTTTCTTTTGCTCGTTTCTTTTCCGTTAGAGGAAACTCATTACGAAACGTAGGTAGATTAAAAATGACGATCCATGAATGTAATGTATGTTACTTATATTGATAAATTAAGGATTTAATTTGATTGACCTCTCATCTCTCTCGTCATATTTGCAACGTTTGGCCGACGGATTGGTGATCCCAGTAACAACCACCTTCGACATTTGATGCTGCTGCACGTGTCATATATTTTTCGAAATATTTCTCGAGATGGCTATTATTTATTTATTCAGAATCGCCAACGTAGCGTAATTGATGTAAAACTTTATAAGTAACATTTAAAGTGTCGCTACAATTATAGGCGACTACACTATAGGCAGAACACAATATACATTATATCTTTATAATAAAAGAAACACATAATTCAGTAAACTATAAATTGGGCACCTTATATATAACAGTTCCAACCTTCTCACAAGACAGCGTTATGTTTTTGAAACATAACATTGTATAATGTAATTTACTGGAAATATTCCACGAGAATCATTAAAGCCACGGTAGTCGAATGATTGTTTGGTCGGAATTTCGAGTCAAGAGACCCGAGTTCGATCCCCAGGTGGCAGGCTCGTACCAATGGGTTTTTCAAAAACTTATATACGTATTATATCGTTCGCTTGGACATTAAGACGGCGACGGACTCACCACCTGTCACGTTGTCCCGAAAATATCTTCGGTGTAAAGTGGGTCGAAGGGACTTAATTGTCTTAATGTGAAGATATTTATTCATTTATTTACAGTGTTCGTTTAAAGTATTTTTATATTATTTATTTATCTTCACGCGCAATCCCTGACGGGGTAGCCAGAGAGAACAGATCGCCAAGTGTCACGATCCCTACATACCTCTTTCGCTTCTTTCAGATTCATCGATCAAATCATTCGTCTTATCTCTCATGCCTCCTCTAACATTCCACGTGCCAACTCTGCACTCCGTCCGCCACCTTCCGCCGTGTCGGGCTGTGCGTGATGGGTGGCGGTCCCCATCGCCGCTTTGCGCGCTGCATTCCACACCAACGGTGACGAACCGGTGTGCGTCGCCTTGGGGGGACGCCCTAACCCTCGTTGGCATGGATGCGCTACTGTGTAGAATTGCAGCCCTGAAAAGGGCTGACAGGGGTCGCGACGTGCACGCTTCTACAATGACCCCCTGTAAGACCCCCAATGTAATATATTTATATTACATACTTCTTCTCTTGAAGAAATTTATTTTTTTATTATTTAGTTGTAGTAATGATAACCAAATGCGTTCATTAATTGAAATGCTTTGTTGTGATAAAACGAAAATAATTTATATATCTATGTCAACTAAGTACCATCTTGTAGTCTTACGGTATCTTTAGATTACACCAAATATTGAATATGCTAATCCTAGCTAGAACAGTGGTAGAGCCACGCATCAGCTTTTGTTGTTGCATGAATGGGCCGGCTCGATCCGGGAAGTACCACGACCTCACAGAATACCGAAGGAAGGAGAAGGAGGAGACGTCTAACAAACTTCGGCGTTTCGTCTGGTGAGTGCAGTTAACCCGGTGCCCACACCCCCCTCCCCCAATTCTGGGGCGGGGGGTACACTAAGGCCGGCAACGCATCTGCTATGCCTCTGGTATTGCGGGTGTTCATGGGCGGCGGTAATCACTTACCATCACGTGAGCCACTTGCTCGTTTGCCTCCCTTTTCTATAAAAAAAAATAAATAGCTATACTTACTGGCCACTGAAAATTAATGCTGGCATGTGCCTGGTAGACCAGGTTTCGTTCTAACAATATACCTGAATGGCTTTTCTTTCTTGGCACTTTGCATTTTATAAGGAATCACAATCAAGGTTAGATAAATAAAATAAAATTGCATGATTAGAAAAACAGTTGATATAATAGGACACCATGGCTTGCAAACTACGGTGTGACAAGAGGAATCTACAGAACCGGCGTAACATTCTGAGGAAGGGCCGTTTCAATGAGATTTGGCTTTGGATGCACGTTGGTAGTTGTGGAGTTTCGGTTGTTCTCTTGGAGTTCTCCCTTGCACCGCTCACCGTGCCCGCCATAACCGAGGCAAAATCTCCATAGTAATCGATTTATATTTACATACATACACAGTATATAATATAATGTACATATAACAGTCTTCCAACTTACGACAAATCAAATACTTTTGTCGATACTACACGCCGACAATTTAATCTACTTTAATGATTAAATCAATGAAGTGTAACAGATCACCCTAGTACTCTTAAGTAATTTATCTTAATAACTTTAAATTAACTAAACGCTAAGGACCCGGGTTTTTTATTTTGCGCAGAATGTAGGGAATAGAGGCACCGAAAATCAGTATACATAAATAAACATTTTAATGGTTTCTCTATCAGGTATCATATTCATTTATGCAAATAATGCCTGTACTAACTGTGGTATGTTTGTAGTATGGTTTTTGGTTTTAGTATACCTTTGAAAATGTCCGATAATCCTCCGCAACAACAAAGAGGCCAAACGAAATACGTAAACATATAAGTATTTTAAAAGGATCGATGTATACGTTATCGTGTAAAAAGATTATATTTTATTATTTAGTTGTAGTAATGATAACCAAATGCGTTCATTAATTGAAATGCTTTGTTGTGATAAAACGAAAATAATTTATATATCTATGTCAACTAAGTACCATCTTGTAGTCTTACGGTATCTTTAGATTACACCAAATAAAAGTAAAGAGCACTGAATTAATGTTAGAATAAAGAATTTCCTTTACATTCTCTTCAATGAAAAGCATTTACATACTTTTTGTGGGGATCACGTAAGTAATACGAATACAGAAACAGTAGTATAATTTCGAGCAGGTTTATAAATACGTTCAAGTGTTTTGGAATGCGATGCGTTTTGTGAAACGTGACGTCACAATTCAATCGTAAACCACTTCAAACTCAAAGCATCGCATCGCATTGTAGCAGAAATGACAGCAGCAATACCATAGATAATACATTCATAACTGAAAAGCAATACGGTGCGACCGTACCTACGTTGCAGCAGCAATAACGGGTTTGATCGATTTTTTTATAGAAATGGGAGGCAAACGAGCAGGTGGCCCATGAACACCCGCAATACCAGAGGCATAGCAGATGCGTTGCCGGCCTTAGAGTGCTCCTCCCCAGGGTGGGGGAGGGGTGTGTGAGCCTCCGGTTAACTGCACTCACCAGACGAAACGCAGAAGTTTGTTAGACTTCTACTTCACGCCGGTATTCTGTGAGGTCGTGGGTACTTCCCAGTCGAGCCGGCCCATTCATGCAACAGCAAAAGCTCATGCGTGGCTCTACCACTGATTGACTTACTCAGGTGTACAAAATTGCACAATTTATACACCTGAGTAAGTCAATCGACAAAATTTTTAATAGCGTGGTTTCGTATACAGATTAAATACATATTTTATTACATTTGATAAAAATAAAATAAAATAAAATTGCATGATTAGAAAAACAGTTATTAAATAAAATAAAATAAAATTGCATGATTAGAAAAACAGTTATTAAATAAAATAAAATAAAATAAAATTGCATGATTAGAAAAACAGTTGATATAATAGGACACCATGGCTTGCAAACTACGGTGTGACAAGAGGAATCTACAGAACCGGCGTAACATTCTGAGGAAGGGCCGTTTCAATGAGATTTGGCTTTGGATGCACGTTGGTGGTTGTGGAGTTTTCGGTTGTTCTCTTGGAGTGCTCCTTGAACCGCCCACCGTTCCCGCCATAACCGAGGCAAAATCTCCATAGTAATCGATTTATATTTACATACATACACAGTATATAATATAATGTACATATAACAGTCTTCCAACTTACGACAAATCAAATACTTTTGTCGATACTACACGCCGACAATTTAATCTACTTTAATGATTAAATCAATGAAGTGTAACAGATCACCCTAGTACTCTTAAGTAATTTATCTTAATAACTTTAAATTAACTAAACGCTAAGGACCCGGGTTTTTTATTTTGCGCAGAATGTAGGGAATAGAGGCACCGAAAATCAGTATACATAAATAAACATTTTAATGGTTTCTCTATCAGGTATCATATTCATTTATGCAAATAATGCCTGTACTAACTGTGGTATGTTTGTAGTATGGTTTTTGGTTTTAGTATACCTTTGAAAATGTCCGATAATCCTCCGCAACAACAAAGAGGCCAAACGAAATACGTAAACATATAAGTATTTTAAAAGGATCGATGTATACGTTATCGTGTAAAAAGATTATATTTTATTATTTAGTTGTAGTAATGATAACCAAATGCGTTCATTAATTGAAATGCTTTGTTGTGATAAAACGAAAATAATTTATATATCTATGTCAACTAAGTACCATCTTGTAGTCTTACGGTATCTTTAGATTACACCAAATAAAAGTAAAGAGCACTGAATTAATGTTAGAATAAAGAATTTCCTTTACATTCTCTTCAATGAAAAGCATTTACATACTTTTGTGGGGATCACGTAAGTAATACGAATACAGAAACAGTAGTATAATTTCGAGCAGGTTTATAAATACGTTAAGTGTATTGGAATGCGATGCGTTTTGTGAAACGTGACGTCACAATTCAATCGTAAACCACTTCAAACTCAAAGCATCGCATCGCATTGTAGCAGAAATGACAGCAGCAATACCATAGATAATACATTCATAACTGAAAAGCAATACGGTGCGACCGTACCTACGTTGCAGCAGCAATAACGGGTTTGATCGATTTTTTTATAGAAATGGGAGGCAAACGAGCAGGTGGCCCATGAACACCCGCAATACCAGAGGCATAGCAGATGCGTTGCCGGCCTTAGAGTGCTCCCCTCCCCCAGAATTGGGGGAGGGGGTGTGTGGGCCTCCGGTTACCTGCACTCACCAGACGAAACGCAGAAGTTTGTTAGACTTCTACTTCACGCCGGTATTCTGTGAGGTCGTGGGTACTTCCCCGGTCGAGCCGGCCCATTCATGCAACAGCAAAAGCTCATGCGTGGCTCTACCACTGATTGACTTACTCAGGTGTACAAAATTGCACAATTTATACACCTGAGTAAGTCAATCGACTTAAAGATTTTTAATAGCGTGGTTTCGTATACAGATTAAATACATATTTTATTACATTTGATAAAAATAAAATAAAATAAATATCTTCACGCAATTCCCAATACATACAAATTTTTCTCTTTCTACCAGTGCCAACTTTATACCAAGGGAAGTACAACTCTCAAATCCAGAATCCTGGCAACATTAGTCGTTGGTAAATTTGACATTGACTTTGACAGTAAACACGATTTAGGTTATTGTTGTGTTCGTGTTTCGTGCTTCCGTGGTACTGTACTATACGTGTATAGTGATACATATAATATGTTGTATTACAGGTTTAGTGTTTTCGAGTAATCTAGTCAATTACAGTTATCAGTAGATCGTTATCACTGCGAATGTTGAACAATCGAGTCCATTAGAACGCCATAGCAGAGTGAAGATGCTGTCGCGTTGCGTGGTGTCGCAAGTGAAGCACAACTCGTACTTCCTGGTGGGGCTGGCGCTGGGGCTGTGGCTGGCGCTGGCCGCCGTGCCGCTGGAGGAGGAGGGCGGCGCGTGCGCGGCGGCGGGCGCGGGCGCGGACGAGTGGCAGCCGGTGCGCGAGCAGCGCGCCATGGGCGCGGCGGGCGCGGGCGGGCGCAGCGTGCAGCGGCCGCGCTACTACAGCACGGAGCTGGGCATGCGCGCCGGGCTGCTGGCGGGCGCGCTGACGTCGGAGGCGGCGCTGGGCGGGCGCGCGGCGGCGCTCAACCGCACGGCGGCGCGCCTGCTGCCCGCGCTGCGCTTCTTCATCACGGCCAGCGCGCTGCGCGCCGCGCCCGCCGGCGCCAACGTCGTCGGCTTCACCGACACCCGCGAGATGCTCAAGCCATTCCACGCGCTCAAGTACCTCGCCGACAACTACCTGGAGGAGTACGATTTCTTCTTCCTCGTCACCGACGCCACCTTCGTCAACGCCCGACGCCTCACGGACCTGGTCTCTCGTCTCAGTGTCAGTCAAGATGTCTACATGGGTACGCTAGCCGAGGATGACACCCAGTACTGCTCTTTAGGTATGTCCCAATTCAGTATTGTATTTTTTTATCTTCACACATTTCCCAATATGTGATTAATTAGAGATAATTTGTTCCTTCAAGTGACATTTCACCTATGTAAGATATGTCACATCTATATAAACACACAGAAATCCCTAATGCACACATGCACTTTATACATTTATGCTGTTATACATAATTCCTTTGTTATTATTATTATTTTTATAGACAGAGATAAAAAAATTGTATTGTCTGTATTACCTGGCCCTCATTATACCAGACTTGCCTAGAGTAGGGACTACGGCAACATGCCAACTCTGTTAATAGTCTCGACAAATAATAATAGTTCTGTCTGTATATCATGTGTATCACCCCAATTCAAGCTAAATTTTCATCATTCCAAGGTTTTTCCCCAAGTAGAGTTCCTAAGCTTCAAAGGGGTACCCACTAACCTAACAATACAGCTCCACACTGGGGACATTCTTTTAGAGTTGCTATACTATAGCACAATACTGCTATAATACATTATACTTATAAACTCTGTATTATTACACCATTCCAAAGTGTTGCTAAAAGGGAACAAATTCTGGGAAATAATAACATATGGTCAACTTAAGGAAAATGTTAGATATATACAAATTTAATTTAAAAATTAAAATTTGTTGTTCTTTTAGTAATTGTAATAATACTTTAAGGTCAGAAGAGTTTTGATGAGCAAATCATGGTCTTCTTCTTCTCTTTTGGTTTATGGCCTCTCTTCATAGAATTCTGCAAGTATCAAGTCAGTCATGAGAGGGACAAGGAAATGATTATTACAAAAAAAGGGTTACTTGTAGAAATAATTTCGTAACTTTGTTTGAGGCTCAACAATCTACAACAAAAGACAACACATATTAACTACCACCAGAAATAATCAATAATTTTACAACTTAATTTTGTTAGTACATATAAAATCACCTAAAATATTTACAAAAGGAGTATACACTAATGATAACAGGGACGGGAAATGTACAGGACGTGGGATATAATTGGGAAGGACATCATACAAGTAATATCTAAGCTTAGGACATACAAAAAACAGATGATTTGTGGATCCGTCATCTAGCCCACATTCACACAGAGAGCTGTTCTTAATCCTTAATTTCGTCAGATGAACTGGAGTACAGGCATGACCAAAGCATAAGCGACAAACAGTTGAAGTTATGGTTTTGCTAAAATGGCGGGATTGAAAAAACCAGGGCTTTAAGGGGATATCTGTTTGGAAATTGGCAGATTGCTTGCATTTGGAGAGTTTTGTTTGATGCCAGATAGCTTGCCATGATGACATAAGCGAGAAGTTAGCTCTTGGTAGCAAGTCAAGAGGGAAAAGAGGATAATTGGGAAGGGAGCCATTTCTTGTAGGCTCTTTAGCTAAATAATCAGCCATTTCATTACCTTGGATCCCGCGGTGGCCAGGAATCCATGCCAATACAATTTTCAGGCCTTTTCTTTGACAGTTGAATAAAGACGCTTATATTGAAGATGGAGGGGTATTTAGTTTTACCCTTGAAGGGATTAGACACAATTGACTGAAAGCAGCTAAGAGAGTCTGAGAAAATAAGTGTTTTTTTGAAGTTGTGGGAATCTGCATATAATACTGCCTCCAAAATTGCTATAGACTCGCAAGTAAAAACAGATGAATTAGCTGGAGAATTGAAATTTAAAATTACTTTATACTTGGGGATCCACATGGCTGACCCCCCCCCCCCCTAAATCATCTTCAGTAGTCTTTGAGGCATCTGTATACATAACTATCCAGTTATTCCAATTTTCGGAGAGTATTTTATTTAATTTACTATTAGCCTCTATGATGTTCTTGTCAATTCCAAAGTCTAAAATAACCTCAGGATTAAATACCAAAGCATCTTAAAAGGTGTTAAAGAGTGGATTCCTATGGGATTGGTAGACAGGAGAGTGGACATTAACAAACTTGTTATAACTTTTACCAAGACTTGGCAAGTCTTTATAAGACCAATATGAGGAATGCCTGACCACCTGGTGCAGGGAGTGAAGCTTATCAAGAAGGGGATGATGTAAGTAACAGGCAACCTTAAATAAGAATCAATCTGACAGGTATTGTCAATGGAGTGATAAAGGAGGTTCAACACATTCAACTTGAAGAGCTAGTATGGGAGTGGATTTCAAACTACCTGTTACTACACGCAAACATTTAGACTGGAGTTTATCCAAGGAGGCTAAAGTAACTTTGATGCAAGGCTTCAGTAAAGTACCATAATCAAAGTGGCTTCTGATTAAAGCATTATATAGGAGCTTTTGAGAATATGGATGCGAGCCCCACCAGGCACCTGATAAGGAACGAATAACGTTGAGATTTTTCTCACATTTTGAGGTTATATATGATAAATGAGGGATACCCCTCATTTTGTTATCCACTATGACTCCTAAAAAATTGACTTCATTTACGTTGGGAATTATAGTATTATCAATAGCAATCAGCACTTCCAGGGTAGATCTGCGCCCAGAGAAAACAACAGTGCTACTTTTTGTTGGGGATGTATATAGACCATGTGCAGACAGCCAGTCGTTTAGGTGCATCACAGCTTGGTTCATTCGAGAAGTTGCTTCAGTTATAGATTTGTCAGCAACATATAAAGCAAGATCATCTGCATATTGGAGAATATTGGCCAGATAATTTACAGATCTGTCTAAATCATGGGTATAAAGTTTGTATAGCATAGGACTCAAGACCGAGCCTTGAGGAAGACCTTTGTTGTTGAAAACCAGTCCAAATCATGGTCACTTGGCTGCTTCATACTTGAGACTGACATATAATTTAGCAGACTAAAATTGTTTGCAGGAGACATTTCTACAACTTTATCTTCCAATTTTGGAAAAAAAAATCATTTTCATATCATTCCCATTACCTAAATAGACAGAGATTTAGACAATAAATTAATTTTTTTGGAACAATGTGACTGGTGGTGAGCCTGTCGCTGTCATTATGCCAAAGCTAACAATGTAAATCATACATATGGTGAAGAAACCCATTGTTATAAGTCTGCTACCTAGACATCGAACTCAGGTCTCTTGAATTGAATTCCAATCACCCAACCATTCAGCTATTGTGACTCTTTCCACATAAAAAAAATATATCTTCACGCAATTCCCAATACAGGGGTAGACAGACGTCTAGTCTAGATAATTAAGTCCCTTCAACCAACCTTCCACTGAAGATATTTTCGGGACAATGGGACAGGTGGTGAGCCCTTTGCCATCTTTATGTCGAAGCCAACAATATAACTCGTACATTGGTTTTTTAAAAAAACCCATTGGTACGAGCCTGCAAATCAAAATCAAATCATTTATTCATCGACATAAGAACATACATTCGTTTATCGATAGTCATTTTTAATCTATCACCGTTTCGTAACGAGGTTTCTCTAACGGGGAAGAAACAGGGCAAAGACACTCCGTAGGTATCCTCTTTTTGGGTCAATATTTTTAACATTATAGAAATATAATGTGATATTTTCTAGAAATAGCTTGGGAGCGATCACCTAATTCCCAGGGGTTACTGTCATTAATATATTCGTTTATATTATAATAACCCTTCCTATAAAGCTTTTCTTTAATAAATTTCTTAAACATGTTAATAGACAGGCTTTGGGCTAAGTATATACACTGCCCTATGAACGAGTTACTTACTCTATGGAGTCTAGTAACTGGTGTTATGAGCTTGTGTTTGTTCCTAGTATTTACATTATGTACATCAGAAGTCTTGCTAAAAGTATTAATGTTTTTATGCACATACATTAAATTTTCATATATATATATTGAGAGGTCAGTGTTAAAACATTAATTGCTTTAAATTTCTCTGTAAGAGTTGCTCGGGAATTTAGACAATATACAGTTTGTATGGCCCTCTTGTAAAACAATTACTGTTTCTATGTCAGCTGCATGACCCCATAGCAGAATGCCATGTGACATTATGCTATGGAAGTAACTAAAATAAACAAGACTAGCCGTTTGTACATGAGTTAAGAGCCTTATTTTTCTTACAGCATGTGCTGCAGAGCTTAATCTACTCGCAAGTTGGGATATGGGGCCCCCATATATCCCATTGAAGCCTCGCATCAAGTGTAATTCCGTGAAAAACAGCTGTATCCACAAAGCTCAACTCTCCCCCATTTTTAGTACATTGGTATCACCCAACTGTTTAACATTAGGTGTTGAAAATTTTATATATTTAGTCTTATTGCAATGTAAATTATTAGTATTTAAATGTAAATTATTAGCATTGAACCAATGGACTATTTTTGACATAGCATCATTTACCTCATCAAGTGTAACAATATGTCATTTGATTTTAAATATTATAGAGGTATCATCAGCAAATAATACTATATCGTGTTTATTCACTAGTAAGGAAGGTAAATCATTAATATAAATGAGAAAAAGAAATGGACCGAGAATCGTGCCCTGCAGTACGCCCATAGCTCGATCCAGAGGAATACACACTGCTTATTGCCACTCTCTGAATTCTATTAGATAAATAAGACTTAATTAGGCCAAGAGCCATATCTCTGATACCGTAGTGGTGTAATTTCCTGATAAGTGTTTCAAAAGAGAATCACAAGCAATCAAAACCCTTAGAGAGATCACAAAAGACACCCAAAGCATCCTGTGATCCCTCCCAAGCCTCACATATATGCTTAATTAGCTCAACACTGGCATCGGTTGATGAGCGACCCCTTGTAAAACCAAACTGATTGCAATGTAATAGTTTGTTTAAATTAAAATATTTTAACAGTTGAACAAGAATAATTTTTTCATAAATTTTACTAAGTGTTAGTAGTACCGAAATAGGTCTAAAGTTAGTGGGGTCCAAAGTACTACCAGATTTAAATAAAGGTATTACTTTGCTTCATGAGATCAGGAAATACACCAGATTCTATACTACTATTAAATATTATGGACAAGTGAGGTGCAATGAAATCTATTATAGAAGCAGTTACTTCAACGGACATTCCTCATAGATCCGCCGTTTTCTTACATTCAATAGTGTTAAACATTCTCACAATATCTTTAGAACTAACAGCCTCAAACTTAAAGGTTGTGATGCAAGCTCTTACATTTTCCTTCAGTAACATCTCAACAACAACAGAAGAAGAATTCAGCGACTGTGTAGTCAAGTCCTGCCACCTGGGGATCGAACTCAAGTCTCAAAATTCCGACCACCAACCACTCTGCAATCGTGACTTTCCACTTTTGAGAATGATAATTAAATTGGTTATGAATAAGTGCGATTTTTTTCGTTTCACAGCCTCTTTTGTTGACGGCGTACACACCGGTTTTCAAGGTGTCGCCATGTCCGAGTTCCTGGGTTCACTTCCTATACGGGGCCATGTTGAAAAACTGCTTTTTCTCTGTTTATGGTGCCTTCATTGTTTCTGATTCCACAAAACAAGCTGCTTTACTTGTTTCGATTGGGTTGACAGCATTGTGTTATATTGTCCCTATCTATTTATGTCTATCTATATATATTTATATATGTCTGTCTATGTCTATCTATCTATCTATCTGTAATGTAAGGTAGGTTAAGATAGTTAGTAAGCGAGACGTAAATAAGGGTATGTTTAAAAATATTGTTTGCGAGCATTCTCAGCAGTTTTGCTAGCTAGTTATTAGGTATGTTGCGTTTCCTTGTGTCTCCGATTACTAAAACATTACACTATCTATCTATATGTCTGTCTATCTACATGCCTGTCTATCTATATGCCTGTATATCTATACGCCTGTCTATCTATATGCCTGTCTATCTATATGCCTTCCTATCTATATGCCTCCCTATCTATATGCCTGTATACCTATATGCCTGACTACCTATATGTCTGTCTACCTATATGCCTGTCTACCTATATGTCTGTCTACCTATATGCCTCCCTATCTATATGCCTGTCTATCTTTATGCCTGTCTACCTATATGCCTGTCTATGTATATGCCTATATATGTATATGCCTGTCTACCTATATGCCTGTCTACCTATATGCCTGTCTACCTATATGCCGGTCTATCTATATGCCTGTACCTATATGCGCAGAGGGCGGCATCCTGCTGTCGAACTCCGTGCTGCGCGCGGTGCAGGGCGCGCTGGACTGGTGCGTGCGCAACTCCTACTCGCCGCACCACCACGAGAACGTCGGCCGCTGCGTGCTGCACGCCGCGCACACCGCCTGCGCGTCCGCGCTGCAGGTGCCGCGCTTGCACACGCCCGACAGATACCCAAGGGCTCTATATATTCATATATCGTATATAATTTATGCAATAATGTACGTATGTAGTGTGTATAAAAATGTCTTCACGCATATATACGTTACTGAGGTAGACAAAGGTGAACTAGTCTTTTGAAATCAACTTTCACTGAAGACTATTTGTGAATAACTCGACTGGTATTTTATTATACTATGAAATACATAAATGATATGGTTTTTTATGTAAGCAAATAAATGTGCATACATATAAAGAATGCTTGAAAACATTTGATTTGGCTAGTGCTAACTTGAATTTTAGCTAGTTAAGGTTACTAAATTAGGTTAGCAGTAACATTCCTAACAAAGAGCCGTCTCTCTAGGGAGAGAATTACGTGTCATGGCGGTTGAATGGAGAAGGTGACGCGGCGGCTCTGACGCCTGCACTGGCCGACGCGGTCACCGCCTACCCGGTGCACGAGCCCGCGGAGCTGTACAGACTGCACGCGTATGTGTCCCGGGTGAGCAGTTGCTGCTGTCGACAGCAGTATACTCGAGTATACAGTGTCAGTTACAGCGGTCGGTAATATTTCGGTGCGACACAGGTGCAGCTGCAGCGGGCGCGGGCGGAGGAGCGGCGGCTGCGGGCGCAGGCGGCGCTGAGCGCGCGCCGACACCCGCGCGGCTTCCGCAACGCCTCCTGGCCGCCCGGCCTGCGCGCCTCGCCCGGCCTGGCGCCCGCGCCGCCCGCCTCCAGGTCAGTGCCGGCGCCCGTGACCGCTGCTCCTAATAGTAATATGGAATTAAATGATAATGAAAGGTGTTAACGACTCGCTGTAGGTTCGACCACCTGCGCTGGACGACGTTCAACGCGACGCACGCGTTCATGCCGGACGACCACCGCACCGCGGCGCTGATGACGGGCGCCACGCGGCAGGCGGTAGACGTGAGTCCATACGTGACGTAGCGAGTTGTGTGTTTGTTGTGCGAGTGTGATGTCGGCGTGGGCTAACGTGGGCGGTGCGCAGCTGGCGCTGGCGGAGGCGGACGCGTGGGCGCGGCGGCGCTGGGCGCGCGGCGCGGCGGAGCTGGTGGAGGGCGCGTGGCGCTGGGAGCCGCCGCACGCGCTGCGCTACCGGCTGCTGCTGCGGGCGGGCGGCGGCGGCGGCGGCGGCGGCGCGCTGCGGCAGCTGGAGCTGGCGCGCGCGCTGGGCGCGGCGCGGCTGCTGCCGGCGCGCTACGTGACGGAGAGCGCGCGCGTGCTGCTGCTGCTGCCGCTGGCGGCGCCGCACGTGCCGGCCGCGCTGCAGCTGCTGCGCCGCTACGACGCCGTGTGTCTGCAGCGCGACCGCAACACGGCGCTCATGCTGGTCGGTGCACATAATATTACGTAGCATCTTGTCGCCGAACCTGATATAATCATGGCGCGCCTAAATCACGATAGCCGAGCGGTTGAGTGATCGGAATTTGATTCCTAAAGCTCATACCGATGGGTTTTTCCAAAAACTTATATACGATTTTTATTGCTGGTTTGGAAAAAAGAAGGCGACGGGTTCAGCACCTGTCACCTACTCCCTGTAGTTAATTTAAAATTATAATTATTGGTTATTTTAAAATCATAAATCGAGATTAACTGGAACTCCTTAATGACGTAAGACTTATTTCATATGAGAAGGAGGTCGCAAAACCCTTGACTTAGTTTCTTAAAAAGTATGTTGTGACACATCAAAAAGTATGTCTTCGAAAAAGCACCATAGATGGATCTCTTCCATTGATTTTAATGTATGTATGTAGGGAGAGGTGGTATACTTGATCCCTGTTTTGGTTTTCTTTTAGTAATTCGAACCATTTTCTTAAATCTAACTTTCATTTAAAACCACACATGTATTTCCGTTCAATACTACTGATTTAGCACCAATAGACCTTCTTATTTATTAAAATAAACGACAAAAAGGGTTTTTTTTAATCCGACACAAAGATCAAGTAACCCCCCTATCCTCCTATCCCGGTGAGTGAGTTGTATGATCCCGGAAGATCAATCATCCCACCATAAATATGGAAATTAAATAAACTTAGGTCTACTATTAATAAGTTGTAATTAACGATTCGAAAGATGAGTAGGTACAAAATGAAAACAACATAAAAAAATTGAAAACACAGACAAAAAACAAATGGGAAAATTATTCGAGAAGTGGCACGGAATAAATATCACGTGTTTTTGAAAATTTCGTCGGCTCCGGCAAGTGTCCCAAAATGTCATCCCACACATAAAATATTTCGTCTTCCTTTGCTGGCCACTTCCTAAGCCTTCCACTTTTTTCCATTGCTTTTATTGTAGCCCCGTTTTCATGTATTTTTGTAATTTTCCCTGGGTATGACAAACCATTGTAAATTGCAATTACAAATTCCCCTACTTCTTTTCTGATGGGCTCGAAAGCTCTATGACCCTCGCCATCACTGCATAACTCTTCTTCCTCCCCTGACGATGATGGAAGTGGAGGACATTCATCAGAATCAGATGAGGTGTCATCGTCAATTTTTTTTAGTGAAAAGATTTGTCTCACTGTTTTCTTGGTAGGCCTATTTTCTTTAATCTTCCTTTTCATTTCTATCTCCGCTATCTTCGCCAACTTTTTATTTGACTGTTCTTCGATGGCTGCTTTTTCCGGAGTATCGGTTAGGATGCGAGTACGTCCTCGCTTTCTCCGGCGCGACGTCTGCGAGCGTGGACCTGCCTTGGGGTAGGGCATGATGTCCTGTGGTGAAAAGTGCATCGGCACTGATCCTCCAAGCAAGAATGGGGAAGCGCTGTTAAATTAATGTTTCTTTAAAAATTTATATATGTATGTAAAAACTTAATTTATGTCAAGATAGGGCACCTCTGTACAAATGTTGGGGAAAAAAGTGGTCAGTTAGTGGGTTACTTTCTCTAAAAATTCAAGATGGTGGACATTAAATTTTGGAAAATATCAACATGGGTGTCGTTTCCATGGTTTCTTGGGGTGCTAATTATGAAATTAAAGTAAAATTTCGAATCCAAGATGGTGGACATCAAATCTTGGAAAATATCGACAGGGGTGTCGTTTCCGTGGTTTCTTGGGATGGATATTACGAAATTAAACTTCAAATCCCAGATGGCGGACATCAAACTTTGGAAAATATCGATATGGGTGTCGTTTCCATGGTTTCTTTTTTTCTTTTTATTTGTTATCATAGAACCAACAGCACATTCAAAATATAACAAAAAATCTTAAAATTATACTTATTGCCAATAACAGGTTCATACTTTATAAAAATAAAAAAGTATATTATCACTTTTATGTTGGATTACTCTTACATTATTGTTGTAGTAATCAGTTAATAATAATAATAAGGTAAAGACAAAAAAAGTAATATTTAAATAACGAAAAGTAAAAACTAAGTACGCATATTGTTATTATTATAAATGTGTGTATGTGAGAGTGAGTGTGCTATTATATTTATATATAGTATATTTAGTGCTAAGCTTATTTCTTTTATGGATTTGTTAAGGTGGAAAATATCTGACGCAAAAAATTCTTTATTGCAATTGTTTAATATGCGACATATGACTGAGTTCTGGGCATAGTTGGAGTGACACAAACGTACGTAAAATAATGTGGTGTGTCTAGTACGCTTGGTCGGTGCCCGGGATTGAAGAACGTTGGCTGCTATTTCGAGGCAATCTATTTTGTTACTACAGATATCATGTAGGAACATCATCTGAAGTAACATTCGACGATCTTTTAACTGCATTAAAAAAAAATATCTTCACGCAATTCCCAATACAGGGGTAGACAGAGGCCAAGTCTAGACAATTAAGTCCCTTCGACCCACCTTTCACCGAAGATATTTTCGGGACAACGTGACAGGTGGTGAGCCTGTCGCCGCCTTTATGTCCAAGCCAACGATATTCGTACATAAGTTTTTGAAAAACCCATTGGTACGAGCCTACCAACTGGGGATCGAACTCAGGTCTATTGACTCGAAATTCCGACCACCCAACCACTCGGCTATCGTGACTTTCTAACTGCATTAGTTTATGAAATTTGCAAGACTCTGTATAACATAAAGTTAGTTTATTTTGTAATCTGTGGTTTAACACATTAATAAATTCAGATTGTATTTTTTTTATTTCTTGTATGGATGTTATATAAATGGGGTTCCACACCACACAACAATACTCCAGAACGCTACGAACGTAAGAATAATATAAAATTTTCAAACAATCCACATCTGAAAAAGGCTGACTGACACGTAGAACGAACCCAAGATTTTTGTATGCCTTAGCAACCATTGCCGCGATATGATCCGACATCAACATTTTTGAATCAAAAATGACTCCAAGATCTTTGGCTTTATCCGTGCATGCTACAGAAACGCCATCGATATTGTACTGAAAATTTAATTTCCTTATTTTTCGTGTAAAACTAATTTGGAAACATTTCGACACATTGATTGCTATACGATTATCACGGCAATAGTTACTTAGTCTATGTAGGTCGCTCTGTAGAGCGTGTGCATCCAAATCAGACTTTATGTCGGCATAAATTTTCATGTCATCAGCGTACATAAGAAATTTGGCATAACGAAAGCATTTTCCAATGTCATATAAATAAGTCACATATAACAAAGGGCCTAAAATGGAACCTTGTGGTACGCCTGATGATATATCCACAACGTCAGAGCGGAATCCAGCCACTACAACTGCCTGCGAGCGGTTGCGTAGGTATGAATCCAACCACCGTAGAAGGTTACCACGAATTCCTAACTCCTGAGGCTTGTTGAAAAGAAATGCGTGGTCAACGCGATCGAATGCCTTCTCATAATCCGAATAACATTTACTTTCGAGTTTCTTAAACCTCCTACGCAGAATAGAAAAAGAACTATAATCATTAGGGTTACCATATTTTTTCCAAAGAGAAATGATATTTCGCCTTTTCTTTTATTAATTTCTTTAATGCGCGTTACTGTACCAAAACGGATAATTATATGCTTGAGATGTAGATCTTTGGGGTACAGAATTTAAAGTTAAATAGAATTTGTCAGTAGCGTCGTTCAAGGGATGGATATTACGAAGTTAAAGTTAAACTTCAAATCCATGATGGCGGACATCAAACTTTGGAAAATATCGACATGGGTGTCGTCTCCGTGGTTTCTCGGGTTCCAACAACTTGGGCATCGTCTTAAAATAGTACGTTTGAACTCGGCTGAAGAAGCAGGCGCGTGTGCAGATGTTGGCGACGCGCAACGACAGCGCGGCGTTCGAGCCGGTGCGCGCGGCGCTGGGCGCGCTGGCCGCCGCGCACCGCGCCGCGCGGCTGCACGTGCTGGAGGCGGCGCTGCCGGAGCCCGCGGGCGCCTGGAGCGCGGAGGAGGAGCTGCAGCGGGCGCAGCGGCTGGCGCTGCAGCACGCGCTGCCGCACGCCGCGCCCGACGCGCTCGTGCTGCTGGCCGCGCCCGACGCGGACTTCGGCGAGGAGTTCCTCAACCGCGTGCGCATGAACACCATCGCGGGCGAGCAGTGGTTCCTGCCCGTGCCGTTCGCGCGCTACGCGCAGTCCGCGCACCCGCGCTTCGTGGACGCGAGCGGCGCGCGCCCGCAGCAGCACACCGGCCGCTTCGGCGCGCGCCGCCGCCGCCGCCGCCGCCGCCGCCGCCGCCGCCGCCGCCGCCGCCGCCCTGCGCGCCGCCCGCCGCGCCGCTCGCCGCGCCGCTCGCCTGCCTGCAGCGCGCGCGCGCCGCCGGCCTGGAGCAGCTGGAGCTGGGCGCGCGCCACACGCTGGCCAAGCTGCTGCTCGAGACGCAGGCCGACGTGCACTGACCGGCACACGCACACGCTCGCTGCTACTCTATTTGCATGATGCTCACAAACCATCAAGATTCCCACTTACAAAAAGTGCCTTTCTATCTCTATATGTATAGTACACTAAAAATAATTAACTAAATGTAGAAAACAAAAAGTACAAAATAAAAGCACAAAAGTACATTATTCACGTGAATTACATAGATATTTTTTATACTGGTGATAGTTGAATGAAATTGTTATAATTATTGCGAAACAAATAAAGTTCACTTTGTAAATCTGAAACGTTGTTTTTAATTCTTTTCTCATTACAACTTTTTACGGTCCTTCAAACGGAAAACCAGTACCTGCATCTTACATAAACATGACAATACAATCTATTATTTAATTTTTGTAGAAGTTTAGTTTTGAATTTAAATTATAGAAATTGGTGTAGTAATACAAAAGACATGGCTTAAACTCTCTTCAGTATAAGTCATCGTTCAGTAGGAAAGTCAAATTAGAATTGACGATTATTTAGTTAATATTTCAAGTACTCGCAATTTGTTCAGCAAATTTTGATACCTTTCCAATGTTACTAATGTTAATATACAGATTAATTAACTGCACCACATTAGATCAATGTTGATTTTCTGGCATAGTGCAGTCATACCTAAAAACTGCAATACTTTTCATCCCCAATGTATGTATACAGGGGACTAGAGATTCGCGTCACAAACTTCACGATTTCTATATAAATCTACCCGATATTCACCCATTAGAGGTAAAGTTTTAGCGAAACGCCGATTTACACAAAAGGAAAAAACAAATCTTCACGACATTTCCGATACTGGGATGGACAGAGGTAGGAGGGCTTACTCTGTAACGAAATCCCAATTGATCGAATTGGATTTTGGATGTTTCGTGCACTGCAAAGCTATTCTAGCGCCAGATTGTTTTAATATTGGGTGGTCATTAGGAGAACTACTCGGGATTGTGATTATCCGTAAATCGGTACTCTCGACGCCAATTTGACAACTATTTGTAATTTGTGTTTTAGTTTAGTGTAGAGGTAAATTATATTACAAAAGTAACATTTATTAAGTATACAAACATCCTTATTGCGGATTCTACTGTGACCAAGATCGTGTGTAATGACAAAATCGCTCGCCAATTTTAACGCAATTAGAATTTCGATTCTAAGTTTCCGGAATTGTTTTCAAAAGTAACGTAATTGGTTAAACTTTCCAATATGGACCATCGATATGAGGTTTTAAGGATGGAGCTACCCTCCCCTACTGAATACCCTTTACTACCATCATTAGGTGCAGCGACTACGACGCAGGTGCGCTCTCTGCACGTGTAGCGGTAGCTCGAGGAAGTCAATGCTCACGGTAGCGGAATGGCGGGTGGGCGATCGGGATTCTTGTGGACGATTTATATCGTTGGCTTGGACGTAAAGACGGCGACGGGCTCCCCGCCTGTCACGTTGTTCCAAAAAATTTCTTCAGTGGAAAGTAGGTCGAAAACTTAATTGAAGAAGATTTTTTTAAGTTGGTATTATAAAAACCGTCTATTCTTTGCTGTGATTCGTTTGCAATAGAAAGCAGTGTATCAGGGCAGTAGTTGATAGCGCGTGTGTCCGTCAGCGCTGGCGCTGTGGCACAAGACGCAGAGCGCGGCGCCGGCGGGCGCGGCGGACGTGCTGGCGCGCGGCCCGCTGCGAGCGCTGCGCGCGCCCGAGCCCGCGCTGCTGCTGGCGCCGCCGCCGCCGCCCTGCGCGCCGCCCGCCGCGCCGCCCGCCGCGCCGCTCGCCGCGCCGCTCGCCGAGCCGCTCGCCGCGCCGCTCGCCTGCCTGCAGCGCGCGCGCGCCGCCGGCCTGGAGCAGCTGGAGCTGGGCGCGCGCCACACGCTGGCCAAGCTGCTGCTCGAGACGCAGGCCGACGTGCACTGACCGGCACACGCACACGCTCGCTGCTACTCTATTTGCATGATGCTCACAAACCATCAAGATTCCCACTTACAAAAGTGCCTTTCTATCTCTATATGTATAGTACACTAAAAATAATTAACTAAATGTAGAAAACAAAAAGTACAAAATAAAAGCACAAAAGTACATTATTCACGTGAATTACATAGATATTTTTTATACTGGTGATAGTTGAATGAAATTGTTATAATTATTGCGAAACAAATAAAGTTCACTTTGTAAATCTGAAACGTTGTTTTTAATTCTTTTCTCATTACAACTTTTTACGGTCCTTCAAACGGAAAACCAGTACCTGCATCTTACATAAACATGACAATACAATCTATTATTTAATTTTTGTAGAAGTTTAGTTTTGAATTTAAATTATAGAAATTGGTGTAGTAATACAAAAGACATGGCTTAAACTCTCTTCAGTATAAGTCATCGTTCAGTAGGAAAGTCAAATTAGAATTGACGATTATTTAGTTAATATTTCAAGTACTCGCAATTTGTTCAGCAAATTTTGATACCTTTCCAATGTTACTAATGTTAATATACAGATTAATTAACTGCACCACATTAGATCAATGTTGATTTTCTGGCATAGTGCAGTCATACCTAAAAACTGCAATACTTTTCATCCCCAATGTATGTATACAGGGGACTAGAGATTCGCGTCACAAACTTCACGATTTCTATATAAATCTACCCGATATTCACCCATTAGAGGTAAAGTTTTAGCGAAACGCCGATTTACACAAAAGGAAAAAACAAATCTTCACGACATTTCCGATACTGGGATGGACAGAGGTAGGAGGGCTTACTCTGTAACGAAATCCCAATTGATCGGAATTGGATTTTGGATGTTTCGTGCACTGCAAAGCTATTCTAGCGCCAGATTGTTTTAATATTGGGTGGTCATTAGGAGAACTACTCGGGATTGTGATTATCCGTAAATCGGTACTCTCGACGCCAATTTGACAACTATTTGTAATTTGTGTTTTAGTTTAGTGTAGAGGTAAATTATATTACAAAAGTAACATTTATTAAGTATACAAACATCCTTATTGCGGATTCTACTGTGACCAAGATCGTGTGTAATGACAAAATCGCTCGCCAATTTTAACGCAATTAGAATTTCGATTCTAAGTTTCCGAAATTGTTTTCAAAAGTAACGTAATTGGTTAAACTTTCCAATATGGACCATCGATATGAGGTTTTAAGGATGGAGCTACCCCCTCCCCCTACTGAATACCCCCTACTACCATCATTAGGTCCCCTGCGGAACCTAATGATAACCAAGATGGCGGATATCATATTTTGGAGAATACTGACAAGGGTGTCGTTTCCATGGTTTCTTGGGATGGATATTACGAAATTAAAGTTAAATTTCAAATACAAGATGGCGGACATAAAATTTTGGAACATATCGACATGGGTGTCGTTTCCATGGTTTCTTAGGGTGCTAATTATGAAATTAAAGTAAAATTTCGAATCCAAGATGGCGGACATCAAATATTGGAAAATATCGACTTACTTGTCGTTTTCATGGTTTCTTGGGATGGATATAACGAAATTAAAGTTAAACTTCAAATCCAAGATGGCGGAAATGAAATTTTGGAAAATATCGACAGGGGTGTCGTTTCCGTGGTTTCTTGGGATGGATATAACGAAATTATTCTACGCGCGCGCGCATTTAAGACAGACGTGTCTCGTTTTTAATTAATTCGAAAATACTTTAATAATTCACTGGCATTCAAAATAAAACCGTAAACCATAGAAGAGAAGTTCGCAATTAGTACCTGTGCAATTGCACCACTCACAATGAAAAATTGACGGTATTCACAACTGTTTCAACTCAGAATATACAGAGCCGCGTCACGACCATAGACCGTCTAAAGTTTAGAAGTGAATTTCATTTGTAATTATGCAACGTACTTCGCCCTCGAATAAGCGTTACGATTCAGACCCAGATTTATCGAACATAACCGCTCGCAAACGAAAGAATGACCATGAGAACACAGAGTCACTCAAGTCATTTATAGAAGAATTCCTGAAGAAAACGGAGTGCTGGAAATTTGAATTTAATAAAAATTTCGCTCAAATCAATGAAACTTTAAATAATGTTATTAAAGAAGATTTAATTAAATTGAAACAAGGCACTACGGAATTAAAAGAAGAAATGAAAAATATTCGAAAAAAATTCGGAAAATTGGACAAGCAACAAAGAGAAATGAAAAAAGAAATGACAGAACTCCAGCAATCCATGCAATTCACATCCGACTTACAAAATGAACATAGTAAGATGATTGATTCTTTCTCTAATAAGGTAAAAATTATAGATAATTTGAAAATAGAAACAGAAAAATTAACAATTGAAAATCAGCAAATAAAACAACAAATGAATTCGAATGAACAAAGAGATAGATTATTAAATATCGAAGTAGTTGGAATACCCGAAAACAAGAATGAAGACTTGGGAAGCCTTATCTTGAAAATATGTAAGCATGTAGCAATGGATATTTCACCCAGTGACATCTTACAAGTAAATCGTTTCTCACCAAAATTGAAGTCAGCAGGACGTCCAAGGGTGGTAGTCGCTTAAACGAGGACCAGGCTCATAAAAGATAATGTGATATCCCTTGCACGAAAAAATAAATTTTTCACTAAAGATATCGGTCTTTCCGGTGAGATTAGGCAAATATTTACTAACGAACACCTGACATAACAAATTACTTCTGAAAAAATGCAAGGAATTGGTAAAAAATAAAGAATACCGGTATGCTTGGACAAAAAACGGCAGAATCTTTCTACGACAAAACGATACCTCTCCAGCTATACAAATATTCAAAGAAGAGGACTTAAAGAAACAAAACCCTCCCAGTGAAGTAAACCATACTCGGGCTTATTCCAGGTTGATTTTTTATTTTTTTTATTTAATTCCTCTTAGTGTATTATACACGATTATTAATATTTATTATTTTAAATACACTTTACACACTCATAACATTGCCTATAATATTATCATTTATAATATTGTCATTTCTATTTATCTTTCTCAGTCTATGGTACGTACAAAAACAACGCAGTTCGTATTAATTATACGTACATTTAATATGCACCGAAATGTTGTTATCCACCAATCCTATACTATGTATATAATAAGTTTGTTCTTTTTATTAGATATGCTTTTTGTTCATTTTTGTATCAATATGTTACATTTATTAATTTTCACTTTAAAATATGGTTTTATAAAGGATAAATTATTCATCAAATCAAATTTATTCACTGCATTTTCGTATTCGAAAAGCTTATTCTAATAATCTTTTCTGGAGATGACTGTAGTTTTCCAAATCATTACCATATTGTGCGTAGTGTTGACCAGATTCTCGTCGGCGTATTCTATATCGCACCCTTTTACGTTGAGTGTATCATGCCGATTTACAATTTTTTTCTTAACAAATACCTTCAAACTAAATGTAACCATAAACTTATTATTTTATGTATTTTTGGAAAGGTAACTTACCGCCACAAATCATCTTCAAAGATATATATTAATTATTTTATCATACAAAGTTTTATAAGTCACGATAGCCGAGTGGTTGGGTGGTCGGAATTTCGAGTCAATAGACCCGAGTTCGATCCCCAGTTGGTAGGCTCGTACCAATGGGTTTTTCAAAAACTTATGTACGAATATCGTTGGCTTGGACATAAAGGCGGCGACGGGCTCACCACCTGTCACGTTGTCCCGAAAATATCTTCGGTGAAAGGTGGGTTGAAGGGACTTAATTGTCTAGACTCGGCCTCTGTCTACCCCTGTATTGGGAATTGCGTGAAGATATTTATATTTATTTATTTATTATACAAAGTTTTATTCTTAAATTATTACCGCTGTATGACCTAAATATATTCTCTATAACTCACACATATAATATAAAAAATCCTCAGTCTCTTACTCATATTCAATATAATTTTAAACGTCGAATACAAATATTGACGGCTATCTTCTTTAGTAAAAATTATTTATTATAATGAAAATGAAGATTTAGTTATTTATTATCAAAACGTACGCGGACTGAGAACGAAATGTTTCGAGTTACGACAGCAAATACTAAGTTATTGGGAGATTTTAATTTACCATGTATATCCTGGTGTGATACTGGCCCAGAGCATGTAAATGCAGGTGCTTCGGAAGTACGTAATGCTGCAATTAGATTCACTGACGATTTAAGTTTTCATGGATTGACACAATATAATACCATTAAGAACTATGCTGGAAATACATTGGATTTGGCTATATCAAATCTTCCTCTTAACGTCGTTAAGTGTTCATCACCACTAGTACACCTTGACCGCGCACATCCAGCACTTACACTGAACGTATTAGACCTCACAATAACACCATTAGAGGAGGTGCCAATACTTAAAAGAGACTTTAAAAAATGTAACTACAGCATTATAAATAAAATATTCCTCGAAGTAAATTGGAACTCCCTTTTTAATTCATGTGCAACCGAGGAGGCTATTAAATTATTTTATGAAACTGTCAATCAAGTGATAGAACAACATGGTTCATATCATAAAAAGACACAAGGTAGTCGTAAATATCCAGTTTGGTATAGTACGGCGTTAAAAAAAATAATTAAGGAAAAGTTTAAGGCACATAAGAAATGGAAAAAAATTGGCAATTTATTAGATTATGACCAGTTTTCACTTTTACGCAAAAGGCAACAACGTGTTCAAGAAGAATGTTTTACCAATTTTATAAAGACAGCCGAAGATTCTATAGGGCACAACCCAAAAGCTATTTGGACATACATTAAATCTATGCGCGTTTAGATTTGAAAAAAAAATATATATAAAAAAAATATATATATATTGATTGAGAAAAAAAAATTTAGTTTAGATTAGAATTATTGAAATTGGTGTAGTAATACAAAATACATGGCTTAAACTCTCTTCAGTATAAGTCATCGTTCAGTAGGAAAGTCAAATTAGAATTGACGATTATTTAGTTAATATTTCAAGTACTCGCAATTTGTTCAGCAAATTTTGATACCTTTCCAATGTTACTAATGTTAATATACAGATTAATTAACTGCACCACATTAGATCAATGTTGATTTTCTGGCATAATGCAGTCATACCTAAAAACTGCAATACTTTTCATCCCCAATGTATGTATACAGGGGACTAGAGATTCGCGTCGACACATACAATTGTTTTGTAGTCGTAGTACTGCCAATCATTTGCCAATCGTGAAACTTCACGATTTCAATTTGACAACTAGTGATTTGTGTTTAAAATTAGATAAAGTATATGACAAAAGTAATATTTTTAAAGTATGCAAACATCCTTATTGCGGAGTCTATTTCGACTAAGATCGTGTCTAATGATAAAATCGTTCGTCAGTTTTAACGCAATTAGGTTTCCGGAATAGAATAGCGCTATTTAGTTAATATTTCAAGTACTCGCAATTTGTTCAGCAAATTTTGATACCTTTCAATGTTACTAATGTTAATATACAGATTAATTAACTGCACCACATTAGACCAATGTTGATTTTCTGGCATAATGCAGTCATACCTAAAAACTGCAATACTTTTCATCCCCAATGTATGTATACAGGGGACTAGAGATTCGCGTCGACACATACAATTGTTTTGTAGTCGTAGTACTGCCAATCATTTGCCAATCGTGAAACTTCACGATTTCAATTTGACAACTAGTGATTTGTGTTTAAAATTAGATAAAGTATATGACAAAAGTAATATTTTTAAAGTATGCAAACATCCTTATTGCGGAGTCTATTTCGACTAAGATCGTGTGTAATGATAAAATCGTTCGTCAGTTTTAACGCAATTAGGTTTCCGGAATAGAATAGCGCTATTTAGTTAATATTTCAAGTACTCGCAATTTGTTCAGCAAATTTTGATACCTTTCAATGTTACTAATGTTAATATACAGATTAATTAACTGCACCACATTAGATCAATGTTGATTTTCTGGCATAATGCAGTCATACCTAAAAACTGCAATACTTTTCATCCCCAATGTATGTATACAGGGGACTAGAGATTCGCGTCGACACATACAATTGTTTTGTAGTCGTAGTACTGCCAATCATTTGCCAATCGTGAAACTTCACGATTTCAATTTGACAACTAGTGATTTGTGTTTAAAATTAGATAAAGTATATGACAAAAGTAATATTTTTAAAGTATGCAAACATCCTTATTGCGGAGTCTATTTCGACTAAGATCGTGTGTAATGATAAAATCGTTCGTCAGTTTTAACGCAATTAGGTTTCCGGAATAGAATAGCGCTATTTAGTTAATATTTCAAGTACTCGCAATTTGTTCAGCAAATTTTGATACCTTTCAATGTTACTAATGTTAATATACAGATTAATTAACTGCACCACATTAGACCAATGTTGATTTTCTGGCATAATGCAGTCATACCTAAAAACTGCAACACTTTTCATCCCCAATGTATGTATACAGGGGACTAGAGATTCGCGTCGACACATACAATTGTTTTGTAGTCGTAGTATTGCCAATCGTGAAACTTCACGATTTCAATTTGACAACTAGTGATTTGTGTTTAAAATTAGATAAAGTATATGACAAAAGTAATATTTTTAAAGTATGCAAACATCCTTATTGCGGAGTCTATTTCGACTAAGATCGTGTCTAATGATAAAATCGTTCGTCAGTTTTAACGCAATTAGGTTTCCGGAATAGAATAGCGCTATTTAGTTAATATTTCAAGTACTCGCAATTTGTTCAGCAAATTTTGATACCTTTCAATGTTACTAATGTTAATATACAGATTAATTAACTGCACCACATTAGACCAATGTTGATTTTCTGGCATAATGCAGTCATACCTAAAAACTGCAATACTTTTCATCCCCAATGTATGTATACAGGGGACTAGAGATTCGCGTCGACACATACAATTGTTTTGTAGTCGTAGTACTGCCAATCATTTGCCAATCGTGAAACTTCACGATTTCAATTTGACAACTAGTGATTTGTGTTTAAAATTAGATAAAGTATATGACAAAAGTAATATTTTTAAAGTATGCAAACATCCTTATTGCGGAGTCTATTTCGACTAAGATCGTGTGTAATGATAAAATCGTTCGTCAGTTTTAACGCAATTAGGTTTCCGGAATAGAATAGCGCTATTTAGTTAATATTTCAAGTACTCGCAATTTGTTCAGCAAATTTTGATACCTTTCAATGTTACTAATGTTAATATACAGATTAATTAACTGCACCACATTAGATCAATGTTGATTTTCTGGCATAATGCAGTCATACCTAAAAACTGCAATACTTTTCATCCCCAATGTATGTATACAGGGGACTAGAGATTCGCGTCGACACATACAATTGTTTTGTAGTCGTAGTACTGCCAATCGTGAAACTTCACGATTTCAATTTGACAACTAGTGATTTGTGTTTAAAATTAGATAAAGTATATGACAAAAGTAATATTTTTAAAGTATGCAAACATCCTTATTGCGGAGTCTATTTCGACTAAGATCGTGTGTAATGATAAAATCGTTCGTCAGTTTTAACGCAATTAGGTTTCCGGAATAGAATAGCGCTATTTAGTTAATATTTCAAGTACTCGCAATTTGTTCAGCAAATTTTGATACCTTTCAATGTTACTAATGTTAATATACAGATTAATTAACTGCACCACATTAGACCAATGTTGATTTTCTGGCATAATGCAGTCATACCTAAAAACTGCAACACTTTTCATCCCCAATGTATGTATACAGGGGACTAGAGATTCGCGTCGACACATACAATTGTTTTGTAGTCGTAGTATTGCCAATCGTGAAACTTCACGATTTCAATTTGACAACTAGTGATTTGTGTTTAAAATTAGATAAAGTATATGACAAAAGTAATATTTTTAAATAGAAAGCATTCTTACAACAGAAAAAAGAGACGAGTCTGAAATTTAGTTTATTTCATATCGTTTGTTTCTATAAATAAATTGAAAACTGCGTTACAGTTTAGTAGCAAAACAATTAGTTTTTTAAATTTTTTGTATACTAATGGTACGGAGCAATATATGACATTTCAACTAGGAATCTTATCTTCTGTGAAAACAAGTTTTTGCTATTAAAATTTCGAAGGAGTTTTAATGAAAATCGAATGCTTACAAAATATTTGGATTGTAAAACTTCGGTTCTCTAATTTTTTTCCTTTGTATGAACACTGTTAATGACCAACTGTCATTGTAATTTAGGAAGTTTCCGCTAGATGTCGATCTGAAGCAATTACAGTTTTCTTCTTCTGAGATCAGTGTTCGACACAAATCGTTGAGGTGGTCAGATCACCTCAACAACGGTTGGGAAACGAAGAGTTAAAATAAATAGTGCAGAATAAAATGCATAGAGACAACTTATTTAACTACATATATTAATTTAAATGAAAGCCACAATTTAACTTGCTAAGGTAGATTGGTGGGCTAGATTTTACAATTAAAGTCAGACTGTGTTAAAATTTCGAGTTTTAGACCTTTGTATTTTACAACCTTTGGAAATGTACAGATGATTCTTGCCGATCTAAGATTTAATAAAAAAAAAACAAACTTTATGATCTTAGGAGTCATCGATTTGAGTTATTTGCCAGATGCCTTTAATTTTACTAACTGGTTAGCACGCGTATAGAGCGAGCTCCAATGGCGTGCGCTTTTCTAGCGTAAAGTTTCAAGATTACTGCTCGTTATTTCCTGCTTCGAATTGTAATGTAAGTCGTACGATTTTACATGTGGCCCAAAAAGTACGCATCAGTTGAAATTATGCTTGCAATCTCTCTTTAATTATGCTTGTTGTTGGCGTCGGCGCCATCTACCGGAATTATGGCTAATTCCAGCTTAATATTATTAAACTGGAATTGTATATTACAGCTATTATTATAACTGTCGTATTTTTAATCTATATAAAAAGTCACGATAGTCGAGTGGTTGGGTGGTCGGAATTTCGAGTCAATAGACCCGAGTTTGATCCCCAGTTGGTAGGCTTATACCAATGGGTTTTCAAAAACTTATGTACGAATATCGTTGGCTTGGACATAAAGACGGCGACGGGCTCATCACCTGTCACGTTGTCCCGAAAATATTTTCGGTGGAAGGCGGGTCGAAGGGATTTAATTGTCTAGACTAGACCTCTGTCTACCCCTGTATTGGGAAGTGCGTGAAGATATTTTGTTTTTATTTAAGATTTAATAAAAAAAACTTCATGATCTTAGGAGTCATCGATTTGAGTTATTTGCCAGTTGCCTTTAATTTTACTAACTAGTTGGCACGTGTATAGAGCAAGCTCCAGTGGCGTGCGCTTTTCTAGCGTAAAGTTTCAAGATTACTGCTCGTTATTTCCTGCTTCGAATTGTAATGTAAGTCGTACGATTTTACATGTGGCCCAAAAAGTACGCATCAGTTGAAATTATGCTTGCAATCTCTCTTTAATTATGCTTGTTGTTGGCGTCGGCGCCATCTACCGGAATTATGGCTAATTCCAGCTTAATATTATTAAACTGGAATTGTATATTACAGCTATTATTATAACTGTCGTATTTTTAATCTATGTACAGAAAAATCTTAAAGCAAATGGGACCCATATCTTTATATTTTAAAATAGTCATATGTGTCAAATTGTATGTTTTTTTTTAAGTTTGACTATTTATATCTAGTACCAGCCCAAGATGGACCATAGGCTGCGCTGAAAATCAGTGTTGCAGGGATACCCGTATCGTATGCTGAGCGTTGACCTTTTTTATTTAATTTTAAAATATCTTGTATTTATATTTTATTGATTGTATACGGTGCAACAAATTAAGTTTTCTTTCTTTATTTGTTTATTTTCTACTGATGAAATGTCTTCCAGGATCCTACATGGTGTCATATAGAGGCCTAAAACATTCGGTGTTGTAAAATAAAAGTCTCAATTTAAATGCAATTTAATAATTAAACAATAAGATATACCCAGGAGATAAAGAAATAAGCCATATCCACCAGGAAGGGCCGCCTAATTAAAGTTTAGTGTCTTTTATAGGAAAATTAACTTAAGGTCGGCCGAGTCCGTCGCGCCGCGTGTTTCTGCTGCTGTACCAATCGCTTGAAACATTTATTTCATAACACTAATTACCCGTAATTTTACAATAATACTGAGCCATCGAGACCTTCCGGTTCCTGCTGAAAATATTTCTGTTTTCTGTCAACACAAATCAAGAGCATCGAATAAATGCATACAAGCAAGTCCCGCAAGCAACTAGGGTTGTCAGCCGCACATTACAATATTACATAGCTCCGAAGGCCTGCTATTTTACATGAGGTAATTCTCTGTAGTATGTTATACACATATTAATAAACATAAAAAAAACATCTTAACTAGCCAACTATAATTTAAGAGACATGATAAAATACACAACCAATTATATTAAAATTTTTTTATGTAAATAACATTTCATTTCTTTTTCATTCTACGATTCATTTTAGGAAAAGGAGACAAGTCCATTGAATCTGAAATAAAATGTAAAAGACACAACTGATTTCAATATAAAATTTTTCTTAGTATTGAAATATTTTTTATCAAGTTTTAATAAGAGTGTCAAGGTATTATAATCCATTCAATTAAAAAAAAAAAAACAAAATTGATTAATAAAGAAATATAAAAAAAATATTTTTTTGAAATCACTTGAAAATATTGACAACCCAAGACTTCTTTTACAGTGGATTAAATTGGACGACTTGGTTAAAGTAAATTTTCATCCGATTGGGACAGTAGCGTTATTTAAAATTCCGTTGTAAGCTTCGTAATAAAAAAAATTGCCTATAATTTATATAAATACATGCTTGTAAATATTTCAACTAATTAATTACGTAAGCTAACGAATTTTACATTTTTGAACATTAATACTTTGCTCGCAACGCGACGGCGGCCGGAGCTCGGCAGTGCTTACACATAAAAAATTGACGGCAACTGTGGACGCCCACACACCTACAGTATACGTGGAAATCCTTGCAGCTTACAATACTATAGCCGTATCCAAAGATCTTATCAAAACATGGACGAATTATATAAACAAATACATTACAAGTAAAACGAGTGCCGAGGTGCGGCTGAGAGATCCTAGAAAAATTAATCGAAACGGGTTCTGTAAAATATGGTATAATTTATTTTATTTTTAAAAGTGCACGTGATGATCCATCGTTTGCAGCGTACCCTAACTTAAATAACCGTTTACACAATTGTTCTCAATGATAATAACATTTTTCGTGGATTTTCAGTGCCTTCGAAGGGTCGCTGATAATTTTGAGGTAGGTTCCGTGGAGCGGGGGCCGGCTTGCAACGCGCGCTACGCGGGACGTAGCACGGAACTGTTTTGGAATATTTTAATGATACACGTGCAAAGCTCCGGCGAAAGAGACATTTGCTGGCACGACGCTGCGGGACCGCACTTTGTAGTGGTTGCCGGAGGTGCGGCCCGTGCCGGAGGTGCGGCCCGTGCCGGAGGTGCTGCACTAGCCGGAGGTGCGGCCCGTGCCGGAGGTGCTGCACTAGCCGGAGGTGCGGCCCGTGCCGGAGGTGCTGCACCGGCCGGAGGTGCGGCCCGTGCCGGAGGTGCGGCCCGTGCCGGAGGTGCTGCACTAGCCGGAGGTGCGGCCCGTGCCGGAGGTGCTGCACTAGCCGGAGGTGCGGCCCGTGCCGGAGGTGCGGCCCGTGCCGGAGGTGCGGCCCGTGCCGGAGGTGCTGCACCGGCCGGAGGTGCGGCCCGTGCCGGAGGTGCTGCACTAGCCGGAGGTGCGGCCCGTGCCGGAGGTGCTGCACCAGCCGGAGGTGCGGCCCGTGCCGGAGGTGCGGCCCGTGCCGGAGGTGCTGCACCGGCCGGAGGCGGCGGCGCTAGTGCAGCGCGGCGGGCGCGGGCGCGGGGCGCTGCGTGTGGTCGCTGTGCCGCGCGCGCGTCTCCTCCGGCTTGGCGAGCCGCGCGCCCGCGCCGCCCGCCTCCACGTCTGCGTCGCCGTTGCGCTCGGCTCCAAGCTTCTCTTCCTTAGCGGGCGGACTCTCCTCATTTTGCTGAAATTATTGATAGTATATCACTTTATAAAACTAATTCTTTTCTTTAAACATAATTTAAATCTTTCATACAAAAATTATTTCATAGGTCTGCTAAAAAATAAAACTTACGCCTTGCTTCACATGGGACAGCTTACCAAATAGAATAGTAAGTGAAACTGGAGCTTACGTGTAGTTGCGCGAGCGGCGCGGCAGGCGGCGGCGCGGCCAGCAGCGAGGTCCAGCAGCCGTCGGGCTCGTACAGGCACTCGACGCTGGCCAGGAACTCCTGGCCGCTGAAGCCGCCCGCCGCGTACAGCACGTCGCGCAGCACGCACAGCGCGGGCGCGGCGCGCGGCTCGCGCAGCGGCGGGCCCTCGCGCCACGCCGCGCCGCGCGCCGCCAGCCACGCCGTGGCGCGCAGCGACGCGCTGCCGCCCGAGCCGCCCGCCGCCACCAGCCGCCCGCGCCACACGCAGCCGCCCATCGAGCGCCGCGCCGTCGGCAGCGCCGGCCCTGCGCACACCGCGCTGCACTCGCACTCGCCACACCTCACTGCACACCGCGCTGTACTCGCACTCGCCACACCTCACTGCACACCGCGCTGCACTCGCACTCGCCACACCTCACTGCACACCGCGCTGCACTCGCACTCGCCACACCTCACTGCACACCGCGCTGTACTCGCACTCGCCACACTTCGCTGCACACCTCACTGCACTCGCACTCGCCACACCTCTTTGCACTCGCACTCGCCACACCTCGCTGCACTCGCCACACTTCGCTGCACACCTCACTGCACACCGCGCTGTACTCGCACTCGCCACACTTCGCTGCACACCTCACTGCACTCGCACTCGCCACACCTCCTGCACACCGCGCTGCACTCGCCACACCTCGCTGCACTCGCCACACTTCGTTGCACCTCACTTCACACCGCGCTGCACTCGCACTCGCCACACCTCACTGCACACCGCGCTGTACTTGCACTCGCCACACTTCGCTGCACACCTCTCTGTACTCGCACTCGCTGCACACCGCGCTGCACTCGCACTCGCCACACTTCGTTGCACACCTCACTGCACTGCGCTGCACTCGCACTCGCCACACCTCCTGCACTGCGCTGCACTGCACTCGCACTCGCCACACCTCACTGCACACTGCGCTGCACTCGCACTCGCCACCTCACTGCACACTGCTGCACTCGCACTCGCCACCTCACTGCACCGCGCTGCACTCGCCACACCTCACTGCACTCGCACTCGCCACACCTCGCTGCACTCGCACTCGCTGCACACCGCGCTGCACTCGCACTCGCCACACCTCACTGCACACCGCGCTGCACTCGCACTCGCCACACCTCACTGCACACTGCGCTGCACTCACTCGCCACACCTCACTGCACACTGCGCTGCACTCACTCGCCACACTTCGTTGCACCTCACTGCACTCGCACTCGCCACACCTCTTTGCACTCGCACTCGCTGCACCGCGCTGCCTCGCACTCGCCACACCTCGCTGCACTCGCACTCGCCACACACCTCACTGCACCGCGCTGTACTTGCACTCGCCACACTTCGCTGCACACCTCTCTGTACTCGCACTCGCCACACCTCACTGCACCGCGCTGCACTCGCACTCGCCACACCACTGCACACTGCGCTGCACTCGCACTCGCCACACTTCGCTGCACACCTCACTGCACTGCGCTGCACTGCACTCGCACTCGCCACACCTCCTGCACACCGCGCTGCCTCGCACTCGCCACACCTCACTGCACACTGCGCTGCACTGCACTCGCACTCGCCACACCTCCTGCACTGCGCTGCACTCGCCTCGCCACCTCACTGCACTGCGCTGCACTGCACTCGCCTCGCCACACCTCCTGCACTGCGCTGCACTCGCACTCGCCACACCTCCTGCACACTGCGCTGCACTCGCACTCCCGCCACACCTCACTGCACACTGCTGCACTCGCACTCCGCCACACTTCGTTGCACACCTCACTGCACTCGCACTCGCCACACCTCACTGCACTGCTGCACACCGCGCTGCACTCGCACTCGCTGCACCGCGCTGCACCTCGCACTCGCCACACTTCGCTGCACACCTCTCTGTACTCGCACTCGCCACACCTCGCTGCACTCGCACTCGCTGCACACCGCGCTGCACTGCACTCGCCACACCTCGCTGCACTCGCACTGCCACACCTCACTGCACTCGCACTCGCCACACTTCGCTGCACACCTCTCTGTACTCGCACTCGCCACACCTCGCTGCACTCGCACTCGCTGCACCGCGCTGCACTCGCCACACCTCACTGCACTGCGCTGCACTCTGCACTCGCCACACTTCGCTGCACACCTCTCTGTACTCGCACTCGCCACCTCACTGCACACTGCGCTGCACTCGCACTCGCCACACTTCGTTGCACCTCACTGCACCTGCACTCGCCACACCTCGCTGCACTCGCACTCGCCACCTCACTGCACCGCGCTGCACTCACTCGCCACACTTCGCTGCACACCTCACTGCAAACTGCGCTGCACTCGCCACACTTCGTTGCACACCTCACTGCACTGCGCTGCACTCGCCTCGCCACACCTCCTGCACACTGCGCTGCACTCGCCTCGCCACCTCACTGCACTCGCCACACCTCACTGCACACCGCGCTGTACTCGCACTCGCCACCTCCTGCACACTGCGCTGCACTCGCCACACTTCGTTGCACACCTCACTGCACACTGCGCTGCACTCGCACTCGCCACACCACTGCACACCGCGCTGCACTCGCACTCGCCACACCTCTTTGCACTCGCACTCGCCACACCACTGCACACCGCGCTGCACTCGCACTCGCCACACCTCGTTGCACACCTCACTGCACACCGCGCTGTACTCGCACTCGCCACACCTCACTGCACACTGCGCTGCACTCGCACTCACCACACTTCGTTGCACACCTCACTGCACACCGCGCTGTACTCGCACTCGCCACACTTCGTTGCACACCTCACTGCACACCGCGCTGTACTCGCACTCGCCACACTTCGTTGCACACCTCACTGCACACCGCGCTGTACTCGCACTCGCCACACTTCGCTGCACACCTCACTGCACTCGCACTCGCCACACCACTGCACACCGCGCTGCACTCGCACTCGCCACACGTCACTGCACACTGCGCTGTACTCGCACTCGCCACACTTCGTTGCACACCTCACTGCACACTGCGCTGCACTCGCACTCGCCACACTTCGTTGCACACCTCACTGCACACCGCGCTGCACTCGCACTCGCCACACCTCACTGCACACTGCGCTGCACTCGCACTCGCCACACCTCACTGCACACTGCGCTGCACTCGCACTCGCCACACCACTGCACACTGCGCTGCACTCGCACTCGCCACACTTCGTTGCACACCTCACTGCACACTGCGCTGCACTCGCACTCGCCACACCACTGCACACTGCGCTGCACTCGCACTCGCCACACTTCGTTGCACACCTCACTGCACACCGCGCTGTACTCGCACTCGCCACACTTCGTTGCACACCTCACTGCACACTGCGCTGCACCTGCACTCGCCACACTTCGTTGCACACCTCACTGCACACCGCGCTGTACTCGCACTCGCCACACCACTGCACACTGCGCTGCACTCGCACTCGCCACACCACTGCACACCGCGCCGCCAGCCGCCCGCCACGTACAGCGCGCCGCGCGCCTCGTCCGCCGCCGCGGCCGCGTGCGAGCGCGCCAGCGGCAGCCGCGCGCGCGCGCGCCACGCGCCGCCGCAATACGCGTCCACCGAGTCCAGCTCGGCGTGCCCGTCGCTGCCGCCCAGCGCGTACACCGCGCCGCCAGCCGCGCCGCCGGGAAGCGCGCGCGCGCGCAGCGCATGTCGGGCAGCGCGGCCCACGCGTTCGCGTCCGGGTCGTACGCCTCGGCGCAGCGCAGCACGCGCGCGCGGTCGTAGCCGCCGCACACCAGCAGCCGGCCGCCCAGCTCGGCGGCGCCCAGCGCGCAGCGCGGCACGGCCATGGGCGCGCGGCGCGCGGCGGCGGCGGGCGGCTCCTCGCCGCGCTCGGCCCGCTCGCCGGACCGCTCGCCGCGCCGCGCGCCGCGCCGCGCGCCGCGCCGCCGCCGCCCGCGCGCCACGCCACGCGCGCCGCCGCCAGCCGCCCGCCACGTACAGCGCGCCGCGCGCCGCGCCGCCGCCGCCCGCGCGCCACGCCACGCGCGCCGCCGCCGCCCGCGCGCCACGCCACGCGCGCCGCCAGCACGCCGCAGTCGGCCGCGTCGCGCTCCGCGGCCGCGCGCTCCTCGCCGCCCGGCTCGCCGCGCTCGGCCCGCTCGCCGGACCGCTCGCCGCGCCGCGCGCCGCGCTCGCGCTCGGCCGCCTCGCGCCGGTACTCCAGCAGCTCGGGCGCGTCGCCGCAGCTGGCCGGCAGCTCGCCGCAGTCGCGCAGCGCGCCGCCCGCGTCCACGAACAGCAGGTGCGTGCGCGAGCACAGCTCCTCCAGCTGCCAGCGCAAATGTTTTACCTTTACTGAATGCTTTTTAAAGTTGAGCCAGAAAAACAAAGCGCCGAAGTGTGTTGAGGATGCTGGTATGATGGTACGTGAATGTGAGTGTGTGCGAGTATCGAACAGTACAAGTGTCAGGGAGTGCAAGAGTTGGGCAGTGCGAATGTCGAACATTGTGAGTGTCGGAGAGTGCGAGTATCGGGGAGCACGATTGTCAAAAAGTGGTCGTGTCAGGGCGCGAGTGTCGGTGCGCTCACGTCGAAGCCGGCGCCGTGGCGCGCGCGCAGCCAGGCCAGCGCGGCGAGCGCGACGGCGGCGGGCGGCTCCTCGCCGCGCTCGGCGCTGGTCTCGCGCAGCAGCTCGATGCGGATGAGCGGCAGCGCAGACAGCGCGCCCCCCTCGCAGATCTCGTCGAACTGCAACCAGCGTAGCGTTCCTCAGCTACCTTCAAATTGAACTACGAAGTTCACCTTGAATTTCAATTTCAAAGCTCCTCCGAAAGTATCTCCGTCGAATTACAATATAACTATATATTCTTTTGGGTACATAGGCTAAAGTAAAAATTTATATATAAATGTAGTCTGGCCATAAGTACTGTTACATAAAAACTTTTCTTTTTTTTAATTTTCGGGCAGCACGACATGCAGCAGTGCGCATAAGTGCTGCAGGTGGGCGGCGCACAACGGTGCCGCAGTGCGCGTGCGTACTCACGTGCTCCGCGATGTAGGCGTCGAGCGCGGCGCGGTGGCGCTGCTGCAGGTCGGGCAGCGCGCGCACGGCCAGCACGTCGTGCGGCGACAG
Organism: Sericinus montela; assembly: GCA_029286605.1. Lineage (NCBI taxonomy): Eukaryota > Metazoa > Arthropoda > Insecta > Lepidoptera > Papilionidae > Sericinus > Sericinus montela. The sequence goes on from JAGSMR010000147.1 coordinate 333,464, forward strand.
GCGGCGCAGCAGGCGCTCGGCGAGGTGCGCGCGCGCCGCCTCCATGCGCAGGCGCGCGGCGGCGCGGTACAGGCGGCGCGCGGCGGCGGCGTCGCGCACGCGCAGGCGGCCGGTGTACGCGAAGTCCACGAGGTCGCGCAGCGCCTCGGCGTCCACGTCGGGCAGCCGCAGCGCGGGCGCGGCGGCGGCGGGCAGCGCGGCCAGCAGGCGCGGCGAGGCGGCGGCCAGCACGGCGCGGTGCGCGGCCACCTCCTCGCCCGCGGCGCCGCCCACCAGCAGCACGTCGTAGTGCTGGCGCGCCTTGCGCAGCGCGTTCAGCGCGTTGAGCGCGCGCGCCGGCGCCGCCTCGTCCACCAGCGACAGCTCCTCCTCCAGCGCGCCCTCCTCGCCCTCGCTGTCGTCCGAGCGCGTGCCGCCGCTGCTCGACTCTGCGCCGCAACCGACACACCACACACTTTTAAACTCTTGCGTTCGTCAACGTCTCTAGTTGCTATGAACTACGCGGTCCGAAAAACACTGACTGAAATCGCTAATCGTGCGTTTGATACGATAAACCACAATCTAAGGATTATTGAGATTAATAGCCGATAGCCGGCAATAGCGCACCCAACAATAAAACGTACCGACTGTCAAAAAGTTTTGTATTATTTTATATATTTAACATTCCGCATGCGACTTCGTCCGCTTGGACTAATTGTAAATGGTGTGCTGATAGATTTTGAAGGTTAAGTACATCTTATATAACTTTTGCCTGCCGCTTCGCCTGCGTGGCGCCGGCCGCCGCGCGCCGCGCTCGCGCTGGTCTCGCGCAGCAGCTCGATGCGGATGAGCGGCAGCGCAGACAGCGCCCCCCCCTCGCAGATCTCGTCGAACTGCAACCAGCGTAGCGTTCCTCAGCTACCTTCAAATTGAACTACGAAGTTCACCTTGAATTTCAATTTCAAAGCTCCTCCGAAAGTATCTCCGTCAAATTACAATATAACTATATATTCTTTTGGGTACATAGGCTAAAGTAAAAATTTATATATAAATGTAGTCTGGCCATAAGTACTGTTACATAAAAACTTTTCTTTTTTTTAATTTTCGGGCAGCACGACATGCAGCAGTGCGCATAAGTGCTGCAGGTGGGCGGCGCACAACGGTGCCGCAGTGCGCGTGCGTACTCACGTGCTCCGCGATGTAGGCGTCGAGCGCGGCGCGGTGGCGCTGCTGCAGGTCGGGCAGCGCGCGCACGGCCAGCACGTCGTGCGGCGACAGGCGGCGCAGCAGGCGCTCGGCGAGGTGCGCGCGCGCCGCCTCCATGCGCAGGCGCGCGGCGGCGCGGTACAGGCGGCGCGCGGCGGCGGCGTCGCGCACGCGCAGGCGGCCGGTGTACGCGAAGTCCACGAGGTCGCGCAGCGCCTCGGCGTCCACGTCGGGCAGCCGCAGCGCGGGCGCGGCGGCGGCGGGCAGCGCGGCCAGCAGGCGCGGCGAGGCGGCGGCCAGCACGGCGCGGTGCGCGGCCACCTCCTCGCCCGCGGCGCCGCCCACCAGCAGCACGTCGTAGTGCTGGCGCGCCTTGCGCAGCGCGTTCAGCGCGTTGAGCGCGCGCGCCGGCGCCGCCTCGTCCACCAGCGACAGCTCCTCCTCCAGCGCGCCCTCCTCGCCCTCGCTGTCGTCCGAGCGCGTGCCGCCGCTGCTCGACTCTGCGCCGCAACCGACACACCACACACTTTTAAACTCTTGCGTTCGTCAACGTCTCTAGTTGCTATGAACTACGCGGTCCGAAAAACACTGACTGAAATCGCTAATCGTGCGTTTGATACGATAAACCACAATCTAAGGATTATTGAGATTAATAGCCGATAGCCGGCAATAGCGCACCCAACAATAAAACGTACCGACTGTCAAAAAGTTTTGTATTATTTTATATATTTAACATTCCGCATGCGACTTCGTCCGCTTGGACTAATTGTAAATGGTGTGCTGATAGATTTTGAAGGTTAAGTACATCTTATATAACTTTTGCCTGCCGCTTCGCCTGCGTGGCGCCGGCCACAATAGCTTTAAAAAGCACGATTTTTTCGTTTTGAATTCCAATTTTCGAAAATGTTGTGAATTAATCCATTCATACAGAACAGTCTGTAAAATCCACTGTTGGACAGGCCTCTCCGGATTGGCGCGCGAATTGGCGATCACAGTAACAAATAGACCTTACTGTATGCACCACCACCACTACACTCAAACCAGGTAACACACAGGTTTGACTCTGCGGTCGCTCATCGTAGAGTTTACTCGCTTGAGGATGCCTTGTTTTGAGGCGAAACACGTGTCGCGTTTTCGGTGGTGGTGTGTGTTACCTGGTTTGAGTGTAGTGGTGGTGGTGCATACAGTGGAGTTGGTGCACACATCTGTGGAATTGGTGCACGCATCTGTGGAATTGGTGCACGCATCTGTGGGAGGGAGGGTGGTGCTCTTCTTCTTCTTCTTCTCTTCGGACCAGGTAGCATATACCTTTTTATATTTTCATGCGGAGGGTTGCGAAGTAATTTTTTAAATAACAACTTTACAATGAATTTCCGCAAAGTAACGCCTGAGTCAATTAACTATCTTAAACAGACCTTAGACAATGCTGCACGTCACCGGACTGATGAATTTTGGTCTTTTAGTTTTTTGGTCCTTTAATTTTTAGAGATGGTTATCCCACCAACGGTCGGTAGCCAATTACATTTTGAAGGCCCTTAGTCGCCTTTTACGACGGCCACGGCAAGGAAGGAGATGGTAGATTATTATTCAACATCGCGAAAATTAAAGTAACATTATTTAATAGCCCTCTGTGAATATTCGAGAATGTAGTACAAAAGTCACGACAGCCGAGTGGTTGGGTGGTTGGAATTACGAGTCATTAGACCCGAGTTCGATCCCCAGTTGGCAGGCTCGTACCAATGGGTTTTTTAAAAACTTATGTACGAATATAGTTGGCGTGGATATAAAGACGGCGACGGGCTCTCCACCTGTTGTCCCGAAAATATCTTCGGTGGAAGGTGGGTCGAAGGGACTTAATTGTCTAGACTAGACCTCTGTCTACCCGTGTATTGGGAATTGCGTGAAGATAGTACATGCGTAATGTGTGATCGTCGCAAATTTAGTGGTTGAGGACAGCGCTAACGGACGTCACGACGCGCGCGGTGCATGTGGAGGGACAGCGGGCGCGATGCGACGCGGCGCTCGTTAAGTGGAATTATCGCCGCGACTCGGATCTCCTTCCGAGGAAATTTCAACACAAACAAATATAAACCAACATTTTCCGACGTCATGTGCTTAGCTGTTAAGTAGATCGCCCATGAATATACGAAATCTGGTTACATATACCTAACTATAAATACGCTAAATTTGATTTTTTATTATTTTTTTTTGTTTTATTCCGGGTGTGTTCTGATTTGGTCTACTGTTGAATTAAGACAAACGCATTGATTCCAGTGTTTTGAGAAGTAATATTAAGTTACGAAAGATAATGCCAAGGCCCAAATATTGCTGCAAAAAGGCAACAACAATTATGAATTGAATTCTTTATTAAATGCTGAATTTAATAAAGAATCATAGGTTTTTTCAAGTTTCAATTTGATTTTGCAACGTTCGAAACTTCTACATATCAATGTTAGTTGAATAATAAAATGTTCGCGCAATTTGCTATCGAACGAAGTACACTCGCACGTCGTGAACGCTAACATAGATATGATTCAATAAATACATGTGTCAGCAAAACCTAGACGCTTCAATGCCATACAATGGTTTATGTTCTATATTAAGACAACATGGAGTTAAGCGGCTAAATGGGATTGTGAGTGCACATCGGATTTGTGGGTGGCGGTCACTTCGGCGGGGCTTCCTGCGCACGTGCCACTACGGCCCCACTGCCTCACTATTAACATTATTTATCTGCGATTTACGTGGACTGCAAGAAGCATGCTGCAGATCTGTTTTCATCTGTTAACAGTGGTAGAGCCATGCATCAGCTTTTGTTGTTGCATGAATAGGCCGACTTGACCGTGGAAGTACCACGACCTCACAGAATACCGGTGTGAAGTAGAAGTCTAACAAACTTCTGCGTTTCGTCTGGTGAATACAGGTAACCGGAGGCCCACACACCCCCTCTCCCAATTCTAGGGGGGAGGGGCACTCTAAGGTCGGCAACGCATCAGCTATGCCTCTGGTATTACATACAGACATAAATATATCTGTATGTGAACGTACGCAAGGACTTTTATATCATAAATATAATAAAAATCATAAATATAATAAATATGCCTAAATCAAAATAATAAATTACTATTATTAATTAGTCAACAAGGGCAACATACTTAAAATAAGCCGGCTCAATGATAACCAATCTAGTTATTGCACAACGTGACCGTCCTACATCCACGGTATATGCACGTAATTAAAAGACTTTGTCTAATAATAGACCTTCCAGCCGTTCAATACAACCGATCTTTTATTCGATTTTTAACGAAAGATATTGTCGCACAGATTTGTCATTGTACATCACTGGAGGTACAGCGGGCCACTCGGTACGCGAGAAAGAGAGATTGCTGCTCTCACTTACGCTGCACTATATTTTTATTACTTTGAAGTAACGCTGTTCATTTTGGTCCAGGAATGGCCGCTAGAGCTAGATCTTTCGTTCCAGCTTTCGCCCAACTTTTGATTGAATTGGTGCTAGATGTATAATAAAATCGATGACGACTTTCAGTGTACAGAGCCTCTGGTTACACATAAAGATAGGCTACTATTCCATTGCAGTGGGAAAATAATTAGCTTCTTACAGAACAGTAGGATCCGAGGACAGCTCAGCGAGCTTCAAAGTGCTCGTAAGCCCGCTACCTTAGCAGCTTGGCCGAGTGATAACGACGTAACAATCTGTTCACTCCCTTGTTCGGTGGGTGTCGTGACATGCGGCCGCCGGGCAGTGGGCGGAGTAATCGCCTTCACACATATTGCCTGCCACTGGATTGGCGATCACAGTACTGCAACTTGCAACTTGATGCTGCCTGTTGCACGTTCTCGATTTGATTTTTTCAGATATTTTAAGGAAGTTTATACATATATATGCTATTTTCATTAAATAACGACACCTATGACGAGAAAGGATGCCATGTTGCGACTTTATCAACCTTTATGCGTTTTCGGAGAACTGGGGTAGACAGAGGTCTTGACAATTCAGTTCTTTCGACCCCCCTTTTACCAAAGCTTATTGGGGATAATGTGACAGGTGGTGAGCTCCTTTATCAATAAAATGGAATGTGGAGGGAGACAAAATTATAATGGAGAAAAATAATTATTGAAGTAGGTAGGAGTACTGGTCGGGCAGACTAGTGCAATTCTAAAACTGACATAATTATAATAAGCAAAGATATGAGCGAAACGTTTTACGTTGCGAGTTTATCGCGCAAATAAATCATATAAAACCTCTTAACGCCCGATCGACTGCACGCTGTTTATAGATAAATCTTCCAAACTTTAGGCTCCAGTTTGTTTTCTTTAGCAAAAACATTGAGCGAGAAGTCCTTGACATTGAATTGTAGTCGCACCGCTTACACGGCGACTAGCTGGACCGATTTAATTTATGGTCATTGGCAGCGCGGCCGCGAATGACGCAGTTAAAGTAAATACTTAGATCAATGTTACAACGCAATGAGAAGAGTTCGAATGGCAGGACTAGATAATAAAGAACTATCTTCGTCTGCTTCGTAGGAGATCTAATTTGCTCTGAAAGAATATTTATTTATATATTTATTTAATTTGGCTTACCAACTAAACACATACAGAACATTGCCAATTAATGTAAAAACTAAAAATTAATATATAAATTTACATATGTGTTTAAATTAAAGGTAAACTCAGCATTATACATATAAACGTTAAAAATATATGTTTAGTTTAACAGTCTCAAAAAAAAATTTAAATACATAAACATGCCTTTTCAGTAAATAATGAAGTGGGCTTTTCCAATAAAAAACAATATTTCCAAACCTTAATTGAAAATCAAGAATTGATATAATATTACTTTTTATAACAGTTAGTTAATATTTATTATATGAAGCAAATATTTATTTTCCTAACATTTTACAAATATTATTGTCTGTTGTATCGTGCCAATTTGCTATTTTATGGAATTAGGGTAAAACGAGCAAACAATAAACTTGATAGTGAATGGCTAATGCTGACCGCCGTTCCACATCTATACGTTCAAAATTTTCAAAAGACTAAAATGGGAACCTCATAGCCTGTAATTACAAATTAGTCTATATCCTTCAATCCCGAACACTACTTCGGTAAAGGCAGCGCTTAGTGTTCGGTATTTCGTTGGAGAGGATGTTTCGCGATTGCTAGTCAGTTTTTACACGAGGCTCGTGAGTTTTTTCTGCACACACGACACGGTACGAGTCGATTTATAGATATCTCATGCAAACATTGCCGGTGATTTATGACTTTACGCATTTGTTGTACTGTTTCTAGAGCGCAGGTAGAGCAGGTGCATAGATAAATGCGTCTTAAGGAACAGGTTTTGAATAACTTTTTTTTAATAGAGCATTAAATGTGACTGGTTGTGGGCCGCCGCTGCTCTTACAATACTACGCGCAATTTACAAACATGTGAAGCGCATTACTGTTTGAATTCCATGAATTCCATGGACCAATGGGGCGAGTGGGTACAGTGTTTTTCGTTGCGGATTGACTTTTCATTGCGGAAAAATGTACAGGATTCGTATGAAAGATGTGAAGTATGGTTTTCTAAGTTATGGTATTGAGAGTCCGTGACGGAATATTATAAAGTAATAGAATAAATGCACACACACACACACACATACACACACACACACACACACACACACACACTCACACACACACACAGACTCTCACACTCTCACACACACACACACACACTCTCTCTCACTCACACACACACACACACACACACACACACACACACACACACACACACACACACTCTCTCTCTCACACACACACACACACACACACACTCACACACACACACACACACACACACACACACACACACGCGCGCGCGCACGCACGCACACGTTTAATTACTTCTTTAAATGTGGAGATATCACAACATTAAATCTCGTGATACGTAATTTAGGTGGGAAAGAACGGCGTCTCCTTAATACAGGTTTCTTTGTTACCCAGCTATGACACCAGTACTGTACCCATACCAAACTATAACGTCCTGTTGAGTATATGCCACAACTTTGTAAATGTCTCCTTACAGTCTAAAACCTATATATTCTATTTAATTAAGATGTATTAACTGTGAGATGAATTTTGGATTAATTAATATATTTTACTTTACTTAAAATGCATACACAGTGGGGACAAATTCACACAAATTGCTCAGATACTTCGACGACCTCCGTGGACGAGTGGCGTAAACACCGGATTCGATTCCCGGTATATCTATATATGAATCTACATATTTTCTCGGGTCTGGGTGTTTGTGGTGCCTCCGTTGTTGCCGATTACCATACCACAAGTGCTTTAGCATCTTACATTGGGATCGAAGCAATATATGAGCTGATGTTCCTGTCTTTATAACTATCTTTATTTAGGCTGCTTCTTCCTCGGGGACATTAAAGGATCCTGCAGGAAATTAGATACAATGCGTGGTCCAAGTCGTGGGCAGGAGAAGTAAAATATAAAATCAGTATGCTAGTTATGTCATCTACATATGTATGTTCATTGGTTGCAAATAATCACGAAGTCTCTAAAGCCACTCGATGCGTGCAGATGAAATGTACCAAAACGATTTTTTACGAATACATAATTTATGCATATTTTGATTACGAATAGGAGATGTCAACTATGAAAGTACTCTGGGAAACTGCCCGCGCAAAGAGTAGAAAGGGTGGTGAAAGTTTCTGACATGTTTAACAACATTTTCGGAATTATATACGGTAGGGGTAAACGAGGATGGAAGTTTGTACAGGAAACTTACGATTTCAAAGTTGTACTCTTGGGATTTGGTAATTAAACAACTGACCGCCTATTTACGAATGTAACAGTAATCGCCAGCGCCACGCAGGAGAAGCGGCGTGCGGAAAGATTATTGCTGCCATGGCATGGCAGCCACACCCATCAAGCTTAGGGACCTGAGTGATTGCTACTGTTGTAAAATCAGAAATATTTATAAATTTAGGGGATCCCACACACATATGGATAAAACAAAACTATATCAGTGATCTAAGTTCACCAGCGTTAAAGTCACGATAGCCGCGTGATGCGGTGGTCGGAATTAGAGTCAAGAGAACCGAATTCGATCCCCTGGTGGCAGGCTCGCTTTTCAAAACCTATGTACCATTCATATCATTGGCTTGGACATAAAGACGACGATAGGCTCACCACCTGTCACGTTGTAACAAAATATCTTCAGAGGAAGGTGGGTTGAAGGGACTTAATTGTCTAAACTAGACCTCTGTGTACCTTAGTATTATTGGGAATGGCGTAAAGATATTTATTTGACTCAAAAGACCTGAGTTTCATCATACCAATGGGTTTATTCCAAACTTATGTACAATTTATTTAGTTGTATTGAGCAAAAGAAAGACAACAGGCTCACCACTTGTCACATTGCCCCAAAATGAGCCACATTTCAGCAAAACACAATTGTCTAGACCTCTGGCAACCTTTGTATTGTTTTTTAAGTATTATTATTATTATTTATATTCACGCACAATTCCTGATGGGGTAGCCAGAGAGAACAGATTGTCAGGTGTCACAATCCTTACATACCTCTTTTGCTTTATTCAGATTCATAATTTTCTTCATACATGCACAAGGTATCCAAGTGAGTACTTCAATAGTACTCTTGAGTAGTGGATCAAGAGTTTGACCCTTCCCTTTTCGAGCAATTTACTCACATGGTCTTTGAAAGTTCTTTAATTATTAAATTGTATAATAAGTACTTATTAGATATATCATAAGCAAATTATCTAAACAGGGGATATTAAAATCATAAATCAAAATCACACATTCAGATACAGTTTCTCGGAACTGTGCATAAAACTAAACCTTATTACTGTACTAGGTAAAAAGTATGTAATAACTAAAAATTCTTTAAATCACCAACATTCACAATATTACAATACTTACATTAAAATAAGTTTATTTGTAAGAGGGCAGTGCAAAGTTTACATTTATGAAAGAAATGGAAACCCTGACCTCTAAGCTAAGTGAAAGCTGTGCTTCAGGTGTATGTAAATAAAAAAATATTCAATGACTTGTTGCAATTTGCTTTGGGTGTATTCTATCACAATTGATATTATTAGATAGAACAATGTAAATATATTAGCAGATAATAAAAAATAAATTCAATTGACAACATTTGAAATAATATACTGCTTTAAACTCAGTTTGGTTTACATTATTATACAAATTCTTCTGTCTAATACAACTTTTTTCTACTTATATTTTTTTTCTATCAACTTTAAATGAATAAACTTATAGAATGTAGTAGAAGTTACCTTGCCCATGTTTACACTGGATCCGTATATATTTCCGAAAACCAGCACACAACTGTAGTTGAGTAAACCTTATGTAACCTCTTATAGTGACATTATTTTACAATAAATATTTGACCCATGGGGCTCTACTTTGCTATTCAACATAACTAAGTTATAATTTGTATTCCCCTCTGCCACCACATTTCTTCTGCCTTGACATTTATCACCAGCCTGTATGGTCCTTTTGATAGTACTATTGATGAAATACAATGCATACATAATGATTTCTTGTATTTACGCGAATACTACACATTTAAAATAAAACAATTTTCAGATTTTATCGCGTTTTTAATTAGTTTTTACAAACTATTTTTATTTCCCGACGTTTAGGATGCTGTAAAGCATAGTTTGTAAAAACTAATTAAAAACGCAATAAAATCTGAAAATCGTTTTATTTTAAATACAATGCATACAATAATAAATACCACTGAAGATTTTTTTATTAATTTTTTTTCTTTATTTATAGTATCAATATTAAAAATACCACAAATTCATTGTTTAAAAATTTAAACAATTTTAGATTTGACAATTTTTATTGATTTCAATCATTTAAGTTATGCTGAACTTTTTACTATGAATTTTTTTCTCTTTACTTAAATTTGTGTTAAAAATAATGTAGATAAGTGTCTTTTTATGGCAAAAATGATTTAATTTCAGTAATTAAATTTTATTAAAACAATTATTTCAAGCAATTCTTCAACAGTTTAGCATTAAGAAAACTAGTTTGCTGCAGAGTTTACTAGCCTCTCTCAATGACAGTCCACAATTTACCAATTAGTTTGATTAACTTCAATCAGTTCCATTGAGAAGTTTAAAAATTCCAAGGAACAAAGTAGCAAGTTTATTTAAATTATAAGCCTGTGATCAGGATGCTATCATACAGCATCATACAGCAGTCATGCAGACATACTAGAATATATAATATCACCCAACATATAGCTTAGATAATATGTCAACAAGTCGTGTTTCAACATATTTATAATACGGTTGTTATCTTTAACACGCAAATATGTTGCAGCTTTATTACCAAATGGTTTATTCCTGAAGTTTCACTTTGTGAATGAGCTGTGAATTTACTGTCGGTAGAAAATTGTTAAATCAATAATACCAAGCGATAACAAAAGATTTCGATACAGATACGTAATGACGACTGTGGTTACACAAAGTAATTAAGTTTAGAGCAGTGATTAGTACAGAGTTGTTATTATATTTGCAGTTTTACCTACGAGCTGATAGATGTTCAGTTATGTTATTAAGGGTAGGCATTTCTCACCATGGCCGTTGGTTCCGTCGTCTTGAGGCTTCATGTTGCCGCTCTGCAGCTCAGATCCTGCAAGGACTACTGCGTCAGCGTCAGCCATAAACCGGATCGCACCGGCGCGAACACGCGGCCGGTTTTCAGGCAATCCTTACGCTTAGACGTTTTAACTCTGTCGCTATCTACCGGATATAAATATTAGAAGTTTATTCACGCAATTGGTTCCACTATAACTTTCGTACCGTCGTCTAAACTACGACTACTCTACTCGTCCGCGTGCCACACGAGCGCGCCTTGTTTTGACTTTTGACACTTGTATTTTTTTGTCTATTTGATTTTGACGTTGACACTTTTAGGTGACAATGATCTGTCGAGTGTTACCAAAGCAAATAGATTGTGTGACATATTGCCATCGTTGTAAGCTTAGTTATAGATAATATTGCATTGATCTAATATGTTAATCATGTTGTACAATCTATTCTTCTATACATGCATACTATTATAAAATATTACAATACATTAACCTTTGACAAACATTATTTGAGTGAAACTAATGGGAATAGATTACTAGAATGTGTCTGAACCCAAAAAAATGATTTTTAGAATTCTTGTCCGTTTTTCTGTTTGTTGACGAACTGACCACTGTACAAATTTTGTTTTCTGTTTCCAATGTTACAAAATTTTAGTCTAGAATAAAAAAAGAAGAAAAAATTCCTAAAAAAGGGAGTAAAAGTTCCTGTGGGATGAGTAGTGCGGAATACCTTTTACGGATTTAGATCAATATTAATTTCCTAGCATTTTGAATGCACACTTAATAACTGCAATATACTGTACGCCACTAATGTCTGTACAAAGGAGACTAGCCGACCTACCCGGCTTCGCGCGGGTAGTAGAGTAGAAATTTGTTATCCCATTCGTAGTTTAATTTAACATTTGCAAGTGAGTGTCAGGAATTCTTAGATATAAAGTGTTAAAGAACGCCGATGGCTAGAAAGAAGGAAATGAAATATGCTTTTGCAATAAAAAATTTATTATGCTGATCTACGTACAATAACTATATATAATTATATTTTTTAAATCCTATTTGATTGGTAGCGCGAAGTTGTATCTTTACAGTTGCGCCCAGAGCCAGGAAGAGTAGGCAGTGATACGCGTGTAGCCTGCAGGGTGGCCGCGCTGGCAGCCCGACGATGACACGAACGATACCACGCCAATCTGTGAATCAACACGATCTTTTTTATAACAAAAAGGATTGTGGAGTCACGATGTAAACATATCCTTTGCCATCAGTGCTAGGTGAACCTACACATGGTCTTTCATTGTTGCCATAAAAAATTGTACCCAAGTGGGTTAGAAGGCTATGGAAATGACTATGCTCGTTGTTTCCTAGATTATCTGCAATTATTGTTACTCGCAGAACTGTAATTACTGTAACATATTAAGCAGAAATGCTAGGTAATAAGGATATTCAGATATTAGCCGGACATGCGCTAGACACTGACCAACAAATCACGGCCAGCACTGGAGAGCGCCAGCGGGCCACCAGCGTCACCGCCGCATGGGCCGCGGCCGTTCGCACCGCTCGTGCACAGCACGCCGCTCGTCACCGCAGCGCCGTAGCTCTGCGAGCACTCGCTGTTCGTTATCACCGTCAGGTACACGTCGCGCAGCGCCGCGCTCGACGTGATGCTCGCCGCTGACACAAGTTATATTACGTTCAACACTGCACATGTAGACGTAAGACACGAACGAATTTCTCTGGTTTGCACCATATGCAAGACACTTACAATCACTGGTCTTGCCGAAGCCTATTGCCTGGGCGCGGTTGCCAGCGAACGTATTGCTTAGTTCGGAACCCGTGGGCAAGGCGATTGGTTTGATGCTAGCTGTTGATAGAATTATTAGTTGATAAATTAGTTACCAAGTTATTATCTTGAACCGATCAATGATAATAATAAAATAGTAACTGACTAGTGCTGTAAACAAAGGGTATAACTAGAACAGCAATGTCGTTGGACAGGGTGCTGGGATTGTAGGAGCCGTGCGCTATCACAGCGCTAGCGCTGACGCGGGCGCCGCCCGAGAACAGGCGCACGGAGCCGAGCACGGCCGTGATGCTGTAGGCCTGCTCGCGCCCGTCCCACCAGCACTGCGCCGCCGTCACCAGTCGCGTGTTGCTCACCATCGCCGCGCCGCAAACAGACGTCTGCCCACTCCACAGCGTGATCACCAGCCCCGCCTGCAATATAACGCCAATAAAATATTCTATAAAAAGAGTGACGTACATAAGTCACGATAGCCGAGTGGTTCGATGGTCGGAATTTCGAGTCGAGAGACCCGAGTTCGATCCCCAGGTGGCAGGCTCGTACCAATGGGTTTTTCAAAAAACTTACGTACGAATTGTATTTTTGGCTTGGACATAAAGACGGCGACGGGCTCACCACCTGTCACGTTGTCCCGAAAGTATCTTTGGTGGAAGGTGGGTCGAAGGGGTTCAATTGCCTACACTAGATCTCTGTATTGTGAATTGCGTGAAGATATATATTTTTTAACGCAAATTGAATTTAGGAACTTACGAAGAAGGGATGCTCGCCAACAAACGAAGGTAGGCCGTTAACAATCATGGACGCGGGGCCGTTGGTCGTCTCCGTGGCGAGCTCAGCGTGGCGCAGCTCGGCGGCGAGTGGCACGCCCACGCGCTCGTGGTAGCGCGGCTCACCATCGTCCGTCGGCTCCAGCTGCGGCAACTCGCTGGAGTCCAATGCGGGCCCGTGCAGCGGCGCCCCTGACCCTAAAGCCATCACTATCGCCTCCTCTCCGGCTGCCACCAGAGCGAGCCACGTGAAACAAAATAAGCCCGACGCGATTGCCCTCATGATGTTCAATGACTGAAAACTAATTACGTAATACATACATTTTGTACTGAGCGCGTCCTTATATTCTGTACTGTCGTCTTGAATAGATTTCCTTAATGAGAACCCTTTTAAGTGTATCTTTCAATGTAAACACTTGAGGACTGAAGATAGTGACTTCTCAAACACTTAAATATATAATTATGTATAACGTTTCTTGCAAGGACTTATTTTTAAAAAAATTAAACTTCTCTTTACATTTCTTGTCTTTCCGAGAATGTGCTGATTTTTAAACGTTCCAAAAAGGGTTTTTTTTTTAAACTTAATATTCGCAGCATCTATTGCAATCTAGACAGACTTTTGGTGTTTGTGTCTAAATTCGCAAACCCTATCGATATTTTAGTCTTAACTGAATGTTGGATCACCGAAAATAAACCACCACCACTCATAACTAATTACAAAGTATACTACACAAAGACCTACCTGAACCAAAATGATGGTGTTGCAGTATATGTTAGAAATGGAATTGAGACGTCTGTAACAGAAGCACGGGTGCGTGATGGCAACTGCTTGTTACTAGAAGTAGGCAATGATACAACAGTAATATGTATTTATAGACCACCATGTAAGAGCAATTCCAACGATTACCTGGACTCCCTGGGTAATCTACTGCGGACTATACGATCTTAAAATATAATATTAACTGGTGATATTAATTTAGATGTTCTACCTGGTCAAGTTAATAGTCAAGCTGCTAGGTATCTCACTCTCATGGCGTACTACGGCCTCATAACAGGTATTACAGAACCAACTCGTAAAAAATCATGCTTAGATCATTTCATGATAAACAGTAATAAACGTTGGTAGACATTTATTTTTAATGAAATCACTGACCATGCGCCCATTTTGTTATGCATTGATATTGGGAATATAACAAGATCCTTTGAAGACATGCAAAAACGTAAATTAAAAATAGATTATAATTCCATACGAGAGTCCCTAGCTGCTCAAAACTGGGATGAATATCTAATGCTTACGGATGTGGACAAAGCTGCTATAAGCCTTGTTGATATTACACAAAAAAAAATTTAAGCAATTCAAAAACTCTTACCATCCCCTGTAGAAAGAGACCGCTTAAACCATGGATTACACCCGGTATTATTAAGTCAATACGTACTAGAAACAAAATGAACAAAATAGTCAGTAAAAACATAGATAATAACGACCTCAAACAACAATTTATCAAATGCAGAAATCGCTGTAATGCACTAATCAAAACTAGAAAGCTAGAATACTATACAACTCAATTTTCTAAAAGCTCAGGAAATTGCAAAAAAATGTGGGACCTTATAAAAGAAGTAGGAAACCTACATGGGACAAATGAAAAACCTACAAACCTACTAAAAATTAAAAACACCAATATGGAATCGCTTGATGAGGTAAACAAATATTTTACAAACGTGGGAAGTGACCTAGCAACAAACATTCTCAAAAAAATGAACACAACGGAAACCATTCTTGCTTCAAAAGCGGTCTCCTTAAGCACTCCTATAGACTCATTTTCAATGTTGCCGACTGATCCCCTAGAAGTAAAAGCCACCATTAGTAATTTAAAACAGAGCAGCGCCCCAGGCTTTGATAACATTAACATAAAAGTTCTTAGCGACAGCAGCCACATCCTGGCTGAACCAATAGCTTATCTTTGCAATCTAAGCTTTACGTCTGGGGTATTCCCTGAAATACTTAAAAAAGCTATTGTTACTCCAGTTTTTAAATCAGGTGATAAGTCACAACCCAATAACTATAGGTCAATCTCGCTACTATCGTCACTTTCTAAGATTCTAGAAAGACTTGTTAACAAAAGGCTAGTCTCTTACCTTGAAAAAAACAACATACTTTCAAAAAACCAATTTGGCTTTCGTCTTAAGAAGTCCACAGAAGATGCTACACTTTGTGTAACAACGTTTATTACAAACCATTTAGAAAGTGGAGATAAGTGTCTTGGGGTATTCTTAGACCTGCAGAAAGCGTTCGATACTGTATCGATTCCCATTCTTCTCAGGAGAATGGAGAATGCAGGAATTCGAGGCATTCCTCTCCAGTGGTTCTCAGGTTATCTGACGAATAGAAAGCAATGTGTACGCATCAGTGGGACAATGAGTAGCGATGCAAGTTGCAAATACGGTGTCCCGCAGGGAAGTATTTTAGGCCCGACTCTATTTTTACTATATGTTAATGAGTTATGTAACAAATATATAAAGGAGCTGAGATAATAATGTTTGCAGATGACACTGTCTTACTATTTCACCATAAAACCTGGAATGAAATGTACATACTGGCGGAAGCTGGACTTAAAAGTGTCACCAAAAGGCTTGAGGAGAATTTACTTTCACTAAATATTAATAAGACAAAATATATGTGTTTCAGTATCTAAGCCTGGGTTTGATATAAAACTAAAATTGCATACTTACCCATGTAATCGACAATTAGATCTTCCAAATGACTGCTGTTGCTCCATTTTGACACTTACGAACAATACCAAATATCTTGGCTTAATTATTGATGATAAACTCTCATGGAACTTGCAAATACAGACACTATCAAACCGTTTCAGAAAACTTATTCATATCTGTAAATTATATAATTATTAGAGAGATGTCGTAGACGAGGATATCCTTATAAAAATATACAAAGCGCTTGGCGAGTCTTTACTAATATATGGTATTTGCACATGGGGAGGTGCAGTCAAGTCCCTTCTTATTGAAGCAGAAAGAGCTCAATGCATTTTACTTAAAGTAGTTAAAAGACTACCGTTCAGGTATCCTACTACTGAGCTTTATAATCGTTGTAATGTCTTGTCAATAAGAAAACTATATATTTTTCAAATCTTGCGACGATATCATCGTGTATCTGTGCCTTGCCTACCTGTTAGCACAAAACGATTAGATCGTGTTCATGTGCCTAGCTGTAAGAGCGCCTTTGCAAGAAGGCACTATATATACAATGCCCGAACAATTTATAATAAAATAAATGTCAGTAACAGAGTAAGAAATTTAAATAATAATGAAATAAAATTTGTGATATCCAAATGGCTTACCGGATTTAACTATACATCAACAGAAAATCTATTATTATATTTATACAAATTCGTCATCAGTCGGTTTTTTAAGCAGTGCATAAGTTTCTCCAGCTGGATGACAGAAGTAAAAAACACTTAGCGACAACCAAATTTACTAGTTAAAAGCCTGATAACTATGAAAATAGATTCCATAATCATATTGAGTACGGGGCCGTTGATTTATGTCGCCCTTCATAATTGAGGTGGCTTCCTAGAAATAATCAGCAGGTTTGGTAATTGAGTGGAAGATAAGCACAGGCAGTAAGTACATAATAACAATAAAGCACAGGCGACATGCGTTATAAAACTTTCAGTACAACTGAATCTACTGTCACGATTGCCGAGTGTTTGGGTGAACGGAATTCGAGTCGAGAGACCCGACCCGTATGTACGATTTATGTTGTTGCTTGCGCGAATTAGCACCACATGAGTCATGAGGAGGCAAAAAATGAAAAAAAAGTCCTAAAACGACTTCATTGACGGCAATAACGGTATCATCAGTGTCTTTCACGATCACTGTTCTTGAAATGTAAACGACCGTTTCACGAAATAAATTTGCCAAACGTGGAGATCAGGCCGATTTGCATGTACGAATATGTATGTATGTAACAGATACAATAAGAATTATCAACAGTGACAAACACATCAAACAACCTACGTAGAAGAAATATATGTATAAGTGTTCAAATTAATCAATCCGAATTATTTCCTCTCAGCATACTGTAAATATGCGATTCTGAGCACACCTTATCTTATCTCATAACATCGTTCAAATATTATCTTACTATTGACAAGTTAAATGTGTATTCATACCTTATCTGTCCACAGTTTACAGCGCTGACTGCACTTAACACTGCACTACACTTTACACTAAATAAAAGAAAATAAAATAGCTTCGCGCAATTCCCAATACAGGGGTAGACAGAGGTCTAGTCTGGACAATTAAGTCCCTTTGACCCACCTTCCACAGAAGACATTTTCGGGACAACGTGACAGGTGGTGAGCCCGTCGCCGTTTTTAGGTCCAAGCCAACGATATTATTCGTACATAAGTTTTTGAAAAACCCATTGGTACGAGCCTGCCACTTGGGGATCGAACTCTGGTTTCTTGACTCGAAATTCCGACCACCCAACCACTCGGCTATCGTGACTTTACACTATTAGTGCAAATTGTTGCGTAATGTACGTATGGAGTTGCAGATGTAGTAATGTGTATATATTTTGACAAAACTGGGCCTAAAAAGCTGTCTATAATCTTTATTATCGATGCGGCGCACTTGCGTTGTTGGCGTTTTTAAATTCTCTGTTTATGATAAAGATTATCAACTCGAGGGGGCTCTAATAATAGACGAGTATCCCTCAGCGATCTAAGTATAAACAATCGCGATTAAGTATAAACGTGATAAAAGTATTATGTCAGTATTTTATGTACCCGACCCGAGTTTTCCGTTGAGTTTGATTTACTTGGCGGGAGTGACACTGGCGGCTGCAAGGGCGAGGGTGCCACAATTTCTGCCACAATAGGGTTGAGTGAAGATGGATTGCAGATAGTCAATATTGCAGATTTGGAGTCTGATAGTATGTGAGGTTGGAGGTATTTCTTTGTAAGCAGAAATTTTGTGGCTTGTAGTTCACTTGGGAAGACGCTGCAGTTACTGTCTAGTTTATAGGTGGAATTTTTATTTTACTTGCCTCCATTTTTTCGTCGTTTGCAGTGCTCCTGCCGGTTTATATTAGAGTATCGTCTTTGTCAGCCAGCCGTTTTCTGGTACAGGGCCCTTTCGATTCCTCGTCGATCTTATCGCCTCCTGAGATTAGGTATTATATTAGAGATTAGGTTAGGCTTGGTTAGGTTAGGTTAGGTAAGTTAGGTTTTTTTTTTTTTTTTTTTTTTTTTTTAATATTCCCTGACATGGGAGATCAGGGACTTTGTTTGATCTTTTCTTTAATTTTTGTCAGTGTTCTTTTTGACTGTCATATTTTCTTTTTGTTTTATGTTTTAATATCTCTTTTCTTCATTACAATGTTGACTTACTTTCTATTAGGAACTTAACATTACATTCTTCATTTTCTTAGTATTATATTTACTTATTGTATAGTAACAATGCAGTACTTATTTTAATACAAACTTAGTTTCTACATTTCTTAACTACTATTTCCATACCACTAATTTGTGTTTACATTACAAGTTTTCTTAACTATTTCTACATGTTTTCGGAATTGTTATATATAACTACAATTGTTATATATTCAATTACCTATTCTAATGCCTATAGTTTATTTATTTTACCTAACAATATTGTGCCTTATTTAATACTTGTACGAATTAAAGTCTTATACTACTAATTTTATATATCTATTTATTACTTTCTATTAGGAACTTAACATTACATTCTTCATTTTCTTAGTATTATATTTACTTATTGTATAGTAACAATGCAGTACTTATTTTAATACAAACTTAGTTTCTACATTTCTTAACTACTATTTCCATACCACTAATTTGTGTTTACATTACAAGTTTTCTTAACTATTTCTACATGTTTTCGGAATTGTTATATATAACTACAATTGTTATATATTCAATTACCTATTCTAATACCTATAGTTTATTTATTTTACCTAACAATATTGTGCCTTATTTAATACTTGTACGAATTAAAGTCTTATACTACTAATTTTATATATCTATTTATTACTTTCTATTGTTATCTTAGCGATATACTTGCAGTTTTCTAAAAATTTACCCCTACTTGTTTTGTCTCTCAACAATATGCGTATATCCTCTATATTAATTTTGCATTGAAGCTGTAATTCTAGGTCTTTTCTTACTTTATAGTATTTAGGGCACTCCGCAATGAGGTGTATGATTGTTTCATTCTTTTCCCTGTCACAGACGCAGGACAGGTTGTCCTTGCATTTAAACCTGTGTAAATACTCGGAAAACCCCCGTGTCCAGTCAGTATTTGTGTCGTCAGTGGGTCCAGTTCGATTTTCCTTACTATAGGGTAGGCACTTATAGCATCCAGGAAGAACAGCTTGGTTGTAGTAGCCGTCTTTTCCTCTCTGTATCTCCGGTTCCACTCCCAAGTGACTCCATCCAGATTTGCCGCTTGACGAATGATATTGGACACTTGTCATAATGTGGTTTTGTCTTCATCCTCAACGCAGCGTCCTTTGCCAGAATATCTGCTCTTTCATTCCCTTCCACCCCACATGAGCCTTAACCCAGTGCAGTGAAAGAGATTTCCCAAATTCTTTCAGGTTTGCGAGATTCTCCCTCACCCTCACTGCAAGGGGTGGAAAGTCTCCTCGTGTTATTGTCTCTAAGGCAGATCTTGAGTCACTGTAAATATTGAGCTTCGTGCAGAAGACTGAAGTGCGATATTTGAGGCCTCAAGCAGGGCCAAGAGTTCCGCCTGGTAGACGGTGCAGTAGTGATCAACTTTAATTTTCGGGTACTCGTTTCAGCAGCGCCATTCCATATGGATACCGCTGCCCCAACTTTCCTTCAATTTTGCACCCATCTGTGAATATTCTGAGTTCGGTGTTATTTGTTTCATCTACTTGAGCACCGTCCCCCAGACACATGAACGCCGGTCAGTTTGATCCACAGGATGTGGCAATCTCGCACAAGTCACTTGCCGCTCCAGGTCGCGATCACCTATCACTCGCCGGGTGTAGCCTTTTTAATTTCATAAATTAATGCTGCTTCCTGGATTCTTAGATCCAGAGGTAGAAGCCAGCGAGAAGAAGGGCTGAATTTAGCAACACGGTTCTATATGCCTTTACAATCTTCTGCACGAAGCCGCGTTGCACCGTCCTTAACAGTTTCTTGGTCTTCAGTTTTTTGCTGCCGGTGCCCATGCACTCGCCGCGTAGAGGACAACAGGCTCCACCACCGCGAAGTATATGGTCCTCACTATCTCAGTATTCAGGCCCCAGTTGAGTTTTGCGGCTCTCAACAACTGTGTGTATATTTGCTTAGTTTTCATGCAAACGTTTTTTATATGGGTGTTGAAAGTCAGCTTACTATCAATGGTAAGCCCCAAAATTTTTACCTCGCGAGAATAGTCAATAGCCTCCCTGAGCCACCCATGGTTAGCGCTGGTGAGTCGTATTTTATTTTATTTTGCCAAAGATGGGTTAGTTTTGAATAAAACTCACTCAGTTTACTTTCCGTGTGTTGTATTTACGTGTGGTTCTTTTGATGTCCGTGCCGATTGCCTTGCCCAGATCGAGTTCAAACAGAATCGCCCTGTGGTCCGATGAGGTGACATTTGCTGAAAGTCTCCAGTTTCCAATCCTACCGAGAAGTTTCGCTTTGCAAGTCGTTATATCTACGCAGCTGGAGAATCTTTTCCACCTCTAACTGTGTCAAGGTAGGCCCTGACCTCTGGTTTAATATGTAAAGCTCCATTTCATCTAATGCTGCCTCTACTTCAGTGCCTCTGCTGTCTGTTTCTCTGCTTCCCAAGAGATGTTCCAGGCGTTTATATCTCCCCTAACACGACGTTGTCCGTTTGCAAACCCTCAATAGCTCTTCTAATTTTGGCCAAGTATGGTTCTAGTGGCTGATCACCCTCCATGTACACTGACACTACACCTATCTCCCAGGCTCCAGTCCTCAACTTAGCAACAGCTATATTTTCCGTAGTGAGGTCCGGGTATGGGGAGACATCAATGGTGTCGTCGAACAGTACAATGGCCGACTTAACTACATTTTCTCGGCTTTCGTAATACTGTACCGCTCGTGTCCCTGAATATTGTTTAAGTTTGCCAATGTTACCGACATAGGGTTCCTGAACCATAGCAAAGGTGATCTTGTGTTTGGCTGCGTACATAATAACAGGCTCCAACACAGCGATATATAGTGTCCTGATTACTTCAGAATTTAGTCCCCAGTGAACCTTTGCGGCTCTCGACAGGTTAGGTTAGGTTTTTTTTTTTTTTTTTTTTTTTTTTTTTTTTTTTTTTTTTTTTTTTTTTTTTTTTTTTTTTTTTTTTTTTTTTTTTTTTTTTTTTTTTTTTTTTTTTTTTTTTTTTTTTTTTTTTTTTTTTTTTTTTTTTTTTTTTTTTTTTTTTTTTTTTTTTTTTTTTTTTTTTTTTTTTTTTTTTTTTTTTTTTTTTTTTTTTTTTTTTTTTTTTTTTTTTTTTTTTTTTTTTTTTTTTTTTTTTTTTTTTTTTTTTTTTTTTTTTTTTTTTTTTTTTTTTTTTTTTTTTTTTTTTTTTTTTTTTTTTTTTTTTTTTTTTTTTTTTTTTTTTTTTTTTTTTTTTTTTTTTTTTTTTTTTTTTTTTTTTTTTTTTTTTTTTTTTTTTTTTTTTTTTTTTTTTTTTTTTTTTTTTTTTTTTTTTTTTTTTTTTTTTTTTTTTTTTTTTTTTTTTTTTTTTTTTTTTTTTTTTTTTTTTTTTTTTTTTTTTTTTTTTTTTTTTTTTTTTTTTTTTTTTTTTTTTTTTTTTTTTTTTTTATTTTTTTATTTTGCCAAAGATGGGTTAGTTTTGAATAAAACTCACTCAGTTTAACTTTCCGTGTGTTGTATTTACGTGTGGTTCTTTTGATGTCCGTGCCGATTGCCTTGCCCAGATCGAGTTCAAACAGAATCGCCCTGTGGTCCGATGAGGTGACATTTGCTGAAAGTCTCCAGTTTCCAATCCTACCGAGAAGTTTCGCTTTGCAAGTCGTTATATCTACGCAGCTGGAGAATCTTTTCCACCTCTAACTGTGTCAAGGTAGGCCCTGACCTCTGGTTTAATATGTAAAGCTCCATTTCATCTAATGCTGCCTCTACTTCAGTGCCTCTGCTGTCTGTTTCTCTGCTTCCCAAGAGATGTTCCAGGCGTTTATATCTCCCCTAACACGACGTTGTCCGTTTGCAAACCCTCAATAGCTCTTCTAATTTTGGCCAAGTATGGTTCTAGTGGCTGATCACCCTCCATGTACACTGACACTACACCTATCTCCCAGGCTCCAGTCCTCAACTTAGCAACAGCTATATTTTCCGTAGTGAGGTCCGGGTATAGGGAGACATCAATGGTGTCGTCGAACAGTACAATGGCCGACTTAACTACATTTTCTCGGCTTTCGTAATACTGTACCGCTCGTGTCCCTGAATATTGTTTAAGTTTGCCAATGTTACCGACATAGGGTTCCTGAACCATAGCAAAGGTGATCTTGTGTTTGGCTGCGTACATAATTAATTCCGCTGTTGCTAGTTCACTTCTTTGAAGATTCGCTTGGACAACACCGTATTTTCCTCTAGACGTGTTTTCATTCTCTATTGAGACAACTTTAGCAATAGGCAATTGACGATCTTGCCAGAGCGTCCCATTTTCTCCTGACTGGACAGTCCGCGCTAAATGCATTGTGGTCATTTTGTCTTGTTTTGCTTTCTTGCAATTTCTACAAGAAGGCAATTCTCCGGAAACCACTCAGTACACTCCGCTCTCAGATGTGGACCACCGCAGTGACTACATACATCTTCGGTCTCACTGCCTTTTACTGTGACCATATCCCAGGCACTTGGTGCACTGGATGAGCGAGGGATTGATCTACGACTCGTACGCGTTGTAAGTCAACATGTATGAGTTCTTTGTCAATCATACGTCTCCACAACTGTGGCGATACCTTAATCACTACGTGGGAAGTTAGTGTATTCCTGGCCTTCTTTCGATACTTTACTTCCATCCTTTGCTCTTTCTCACTTATTCCCTCTAAAATCTGTCTATTTTGTGTTCTAATCCTTTAATAATATCTCCATCAGTGTTGTAGCTCATTACATCTCTAAGCATCACTAATAGATCTTTATTTTTATTTTTTTTTTTTTTTTTTTTTTTTTTTTTTTTTTTTTTTTTTTTTTTTTTTTTTTTTTTTTTTTTTTTTTTTTTTTTTTTTTTTTTTTTTTTTTTTTTTTTTTTTTTTTTTTTTTTTTTTTTTTTTTTTTTTTTTTTTTTTTTTTTTTTTTTTTTTTTTATTTCTTTTTTTTTAGAGATGTCACAGCTGCACGACAGGCTCTCCTTGCACTTAAAACGATACAAGTATTCGGAGAATCCGCCATGCCCCGTCATAAGTTGCACCAATGCACAATCGAGATTTGTTTTCTAATAATAGGGTACGCCTTAATTACGTCTGGGGAAAAAGATTCTAGTCACTGACGCTGTTCCTCCCTCTTTATAGCGCCGGTTCCATTCATCAAGGGACTCCAGGCGGATTTGTCTTTGACAGAGGAAACCAGGCACTTCTCATAATCGGGTCTTCTTTTTTTTTTTTATTTTTAAGGCAGCCTCCTTCGCCAATTCATCCGCCCTTTCATTCCCTTTCGTTCCTTTGTGTGCCTTTACCCAAAACAAGTGAGTGCTACCTTTATTTTTGCTAATCCTGTCTATGTTCCTCCTAATCTCTGCTACTAAAGGATGTGACGAGGAATACTGAGCAATTGTCTGCAGAGCGGACCTGGAGTCGCTATAGATGTTGTAATTTTGTCCCGGGTTTTTAACCATATATTTTGTTGCTTGAAGAAGGGCAAGTAATTCCGCCTGGTACACGGTGCAGAAGTGTCCCAATTTAAATTTTTTGGTACTGGTCTCGGCGACGCCATTCCAAATCGATAGCGCCGCTCCGACTTTTCCCTCAATTTTACTGCCATCAGTAAATATATTTATGGTCTTGCTGTTACTTAGTTCCACCTCTGCACCGCCCCCCAGACACATAAATTCCAGCCCTTTCTGCTCCGCCGGATGTGGCATCTCTACATACGGTAATTTCGCTTCCATTTCCCTATCTCCAACAACTCTCCGGGAGAAGCCTTTTTTCACTTCATAGAGAGCAGCTGTTTCTCAGTTCTAATGTCCAAGGGGAGCAACCCGGCAAGCAGTAAGGCCGAATGCAAAGAGACTGACCTGTACGCTCTAATAATTTTTTGGACAAAACCTCTTTGCACTGCGTCGAGCTGCCTTCTGATCAATATCTTACTGGTTGCCATCGACCATGCGCTTGCTGCGTACATAATAACAGGCTCCAACACAGCGATATATAGTGTCCTGATTACTTCAGAATTTAGTCCCCAGTGAACCTTTGCGGCTCTCGACAGGTTAGGTTAGGTTAGGTTAGGTTAGGTTAGGTTAGGTTTTTTTTTTTTTTTTTTATTACTCTTGTACCCCTGACATGGGAGATCAGGGCCTTTCTTATTCTTTTATTGTGTATTTTTCCAAGTGTTTATTTTTCTATACTAATCCAATTATTATGGTTTATATTACGTATCTATGCTCTATATTATCTATCTTCTATACTTATATGTGTTCTTATTATATACACGTTATTCTACGTAGTTTTCTCCTATGATGCTTGTACTGTGCATTTATATTTACATTTTAACGTTGGAACTTGTATCATATACTTTTGTATATGTTACAGTTTTACTATTATTTGCCTTTACTTATTTTTATTTACAACTTTATTTTGCTACATACTTACAGTATTTTATAAACCTATTTCTAATTTTCTTATCTCTTATTATATGTGCTATACTGTCTTTACTTATTTTCGTCTCAATTTCACTTTCTACCTCATTTCTTACTTTACTATGTATAGGACACTCAGTGATAAGGTGGATTATATCCTCATTCCTCTCTTGATCACAGACACACGACGGGCTCTCTTTACACTTAAAACGATGCAAATATTCAGAGAACCCGCCATGGCCTGTCATCATCTGTATTGCCATTGGGTCTAAGTTCAGTTTTCTTACAATTGAGTAAGCTTCACCAGCATCCGGAAAGAATATTTTAGTAGTCGTTGCCGTATCGCCCTCCCTATAGCGCGTCTTCCACTCGTTGATCGTTTCCTCGCGGATTTGGCTCTTAACGAAGGAAACTGGGCATTTGTCGTAGTTAGGCCGTCTTTTAATTTTAAGTGCTGCCTCCTTTGCTAATTGGTCTGCTCTCTCATTTCCTTCCATCCCAGCGTGAGCTTTTACCCAGTAAAGTGTAACAGATTTACCCTGTCTTTTAATTTTCTTTATATTTTCTACAATATTTAGCGCTAATGGATGGAAGGAATCACCTTGGATTGTTGTCTGAAGAGCAGACTTGAGTCGCAATATATATTGCAACTTTGTGCAGAGTCTTGGAGCGCAATTTAGTAGCTTCAAGCAGAGCCAGAAGTTCCGCCTGGTAAACAGTGCAAAATGTCCCAATTTTAGTTTGCGGGTGCTGATCTCAGAGGCATCTTTCCAAACTGACAGAGCCGCGCCAACTTTCCCTTCAATTTTACTTCCATCAGTAAAGATTTTTATTCCCGTATTGTTCTGTCGGTTAATTTCTGCACTATTCCCCAGACAAAGAAATTCCAGCTCCACCTGATCCGCAGGATGTGATGTCTCCTCATACGGTACTCTTCTCTCTAGCTCTCTGTCCCCTACTACCTGCTGTGAAAAACCTTTCTTTATTTCATAGAGCGTGGCTGCTTCCTGGATTCTTAGATCCAATGGAAGCAGTCCAGCCAGCAGCAGGGCTGAGTTCAGAGACACCGTTTTATAAGCTTTGATTATTTTCTGCACAAAGCCGCGTTGCGTCGTATCGAGCAACTTTTTTATTTTAATTTTATTTGTTGCGAACGCCCAAGCACCAGCTGCATACATAACTATCGGTTCTACCACTGCAATATATATAGTCCTAATTATCTCCGGGTTCAGCCCCCAGTGTATCTTAGCGGCCCTCGACAGCTGACTGTACAGGTTTTGTGCCTTACGGCATACATTATGGACATGATTGTTAAATGTTAACCTGTCGTCAACTGTGAGGCCGAGAATTTTTATTTCTCTGGACCAATTTATATGCTCCCCCATCCATGCTCAGAACTGGCGAATCATGTTTTAACTTATTTGTTATTAACATGGCCTTAGTTTTATGTGGCGCAAATGTGAGTTTATTCTTAATTCCCCAATTCCGAACATGGGCAAGTGCAGAGTTTGCTCTTTCTTCTACTTCTATTGCCGTATCCCCGGAGAAAATCAGGACTACATCGTCCGCGAACGCTTGACAGTGCTCCCCTTTTCTTGCAGCTCCTTAAGAAGTGGATTCAGCAGTAAGTTCCAGAACGTTGGACCCCTACCGAGCCCTGCACACACCCTTTTGTCGGTTTCCTAACCCATTCCGCACCTGCATACCTGACGCGCACTGTTCTATCCTTAAAATAGCTGTCTACCAGGCGCCTCAGGTTAGCTGGGCATCTGGTTTCTGCCAGTCTGCACCGTATTGATGGCCACCACGCATTATCAAAGGCTCCCTCTATGTCCAATAATACTAAAACAACCAATTTCTTGTTTCTAAGGTGTCTTTTTACAAGCTGTATCATGTCATAGAGGGAGTCCTCGGTGCTACGCTGGGGCATAAACCCATATTGCATTTTGCTGATGTGCGGAATAGTATGCCATTTGATCCTTCGCACCATCATTTTTTCCATTATTTTGCCAAGTACTGGCAGCAGCCCAATTGGTCTGTATGACTTTGGGTGTGTGTAGCTCACTTTTTCTGGCTTACGCAAGACCACTACTACTGCTTTTTTCCATTTATTCGGGAAGTATGATAGGGTGAGACACTTATTTATTAATGCCAGAAACATTTCTTGGTCCAGAGTGATAGCTTTCACACAGATGTCGGTTAGGTTAGGTTAGGTTAGGTTAGGTTAGGTTGGGTTAGGTTGGGTTGGGTTGGGTTGGGTTGGGTTAGGTTAGGTTAGGTTGGGTTAGGTTAGGTTGGGTTAGGTTAGGTTAGGTTAGGTTGGGTTAGGTTAGGTTAGGTTAGGTTAGTTTTTTTTTTTTTTTTATAAACTAGTACATCTACTGCTGTATATGCAGTACCTTTTAATTCTGTTTTTTTTATACTTTTCTGTCTTAAATCTTGTTTTTTTTTTTTTTTTTTTATTTTTTTTTTTTTATTTTTATTTTCGTCGCTGCAGTCGCACGTGTCGTCGTTAATATCTTTCAGCTTTTATTTATGATGCGACAAAGAATTTGCATCATTCGTATATGTTGCCTTACAATTAGTTCAAGTTTACATTAAGTTACATTATCTATTACTTTAACGTTGTTTATTCTTACTACAGTTTCATTTACTTCTACATTAGTAACTACTACACATAAGAAATGCAATGTGATCTATTTGTAAATATGGATTTTTTTTTTTTTTTGTATTAATTTTCCTCTTTTTTTTTGTTTACTTATTTTCTTTTTTTATTTTTTTTTTTTTTATTTTTTTTTTTATTTTTATTTTATTTATTTATTTATTTATTTATTTATTTTTTACATTACTTAGTTTTCTATTATTGATCATTTCCTTATAGTACAATTGACGTATAAGACTTATTTTAATTAGAATTATTAATTAATACAAACTTGATACAGTTTATTGATCTTAAGCTTAATCTGTTGTTTTGCTGCCATTTTCTTTATTCGTTATTCTTAATAAGGCGAGGGCAAAGTTGAGAAAGATGGGACGGCAATCGTCATGCTCCATTAGATATGACAATGTTTTTGGCTGATTGTCATTCCCATGCTGCATTCGCATTCGTATCTTTCTTTACCGAAACGAGGACATTCACAAATTATGTGGATCACGGTTTGTGGGATTTCTTCATCGCAAATGCAACCTGGGGATGGCAACAACTTAAACCTATGTAAGTAAGCTCTGTTTCCGCCATGACCAGTGAGCAATTGGGTAACAATGTTTGTCATGGGTATTTTCCTTAAAATTTTATATGCCGATACAACATTTGGGAAGAATTTCTTCGTAGTTTCGCTTGTAGTGGAGTCTTCGTATTTTCTCTGCCAGATTAGGAGCGTTTTTTGCCTGATGAGGTGTTTTGCGTACGATAAGGGGACGCAATCGTATGCTGCTTGTTGTTTGCCTTTGATTGCGGCCTGTTTAGCGAGTTCATCTGCCCTTTCGTTACCGTTTATGCCGCTGTGCGCTTTAATCCAGTAGATTTTCAAAGTTGTTCCTTCTCTTGCTTCTATTGTTTGAATTTGTTCGCGGATTTTTGCTGCAATTGGATTGAGGGATTCTGAGTCACATATTGTCATGACGGCTGACCTAGAGTCACTAAATATGTGAACATTTTTATAATTTCGTAATGCAGTGAATTCCAGCGCTTTGAGGATTGCAACCATTTCTGCCTGGAAGACGCTGCAGTAGTTTTCGAGTCTGAACATAATTTTTTTAATTTCAGAGCTTTTGTGCCATATAGTAACAGCACCCCCTACCTTGTTATCTATCTTGCTGCCATCTGTGTAAATTTTTATCCAATCGCTGTCTATTTGGTCAATGTCTGCTTGGTTATTTATAAGGTTAAATTGTTTCATAGTTCTTTCTGAGGGTGAGGTAGTTCAAATGGACTGATCCTGATTTCCAACGGTCTCCTGGTAGGCTATCTATGGTTTTCCTCGTTTGATTTTGTATATTTCTGCGTTTTCGCTAACTCGTAGTGTTAGTGGAATTATTTGTGCTAGTAGCGTGCTTGAAACCAGCGAGTTAGTTTTATGGCCTTTTGAGATCCTTATTGCGAATATACGGGTGAGTCTGTCAAGGATACGTTCGATGTATTTTTGTTAGTGGCGTCTACCCAGCAGTTAGCAGCGTAGAGGACTGTAGGTTCTACTACTGCCATATATATGGTACGAACTATCTCTGAGTTTAAACCCCATTGGGCTCTAGCTGCTCTTGATACAACTTTATAAATGTTTGTTGCTTTCCGATAGATGTCATCTACATGTGGTTTAAAGTTAAAGTTCTTATCGATAGTTAGACCAAGTACTTTCAGGTGGTCGGTGTATTTAAGCTCTATGCCTTCCATATAAATTTGCGGGCGGTGATATTTAAGTTTCTTTGTTATTATTGTCATTTGCGTTTTATGTGGCGCGAATCGCATCTTGTTTTGTTGTCCCCATTCTTCTACAATTTTAGTGTTTCGTTTGCCTCTTTTCTAGCTTTTCTCCGTCCTTGTTTGTTGCTACAATTAAAATGTCGTCGGCAAAAGCTTGAACGTGTGTGGTTAGATTTTCTGTTTTTCGTAGCAATGGATCGAGTTGAATATTCCATAGTATAGGACCACATGTA
This sequence comes from Sericinus montela, assembly GCA_029286605.1. Classification (NCBI taxonomy): domain Eukaryota; kingdom Metazoa; phylum Arthropoda; class Insecta; order Lepidoptera; family Papilionidae; genus Sericinus; species Sericinus montela. The sequence continues at coordinate 363,363 of JAGSMR010000147.1, forward strand.
GAACCCTGGATGCAGCCTTTATTGGTTGGTCTTCGAACTTCTTCTCCTGCATATTTCAAGAGAATCTCTCTTTTGGATAAGTAATCAACAATTAGTTTTAACATTGGCATATCTACTCCTTTAGCTTGTAACTGGGTGATTATAGCTGGCCACCAAGCATTATCGAACGCTCCTTCGATGTCTAGTGAAATGAGAAGGACTATCTTTTTATCTTCCAGGCCTTTTTTGATTAGGCTTATGGTATTATATAAGGCATCCTCTGTGCTCCGCTGTGGGGTGAATCCGTATTGTCTAGGGTGCAATTTTCCCTCTTTACCGAGTTGCCATTGGACTCTATTGACAAATAATTTTTCGAGTATTTTGCCTAGTACTGGTAGCAAGCCAATAGGTCTATACGATTTGGGGTGTGAATAATCTTCTTTATTTGGTTTAGGGATTATTTTTATTGAAGCCATTTTCCACTGTATTGGAAAGTATCCCATCTTGAGACATTTGTTAAATATCGCCAGCATAATTTCAGGGTTGCACGTATATGCAGCTTTGCATATATCGGATGTCAGGTGATCTTTTCCTGGGGCTTTCTTCGGACTCATGTTCTTTAGTATGTGTTCTGTTTCTGTTGAGGTGAATGGGTTTTCTACTGTGTAGCTAGTGTTTTGTATTGTCTTTATTATACTCTGTGCTTTGATTCTTACGTCGATTTGTTTTCCAGTATCAGATTGAAATTCGTCTTTTGGATAGAAAGTTTCAGCTAGTAGATGCGCCGAGTCCAACCCCGAGAGTATGTTGCCTTCTTTGCTGCGAAGTAGTTTGTCTTCTTCTTTGTTTGAACATATCTTCATAATGCGATATGTGCGCTGCCATATATTCTCTTTTCTTGCTTGGTGCAGAAATCTTTCCAGCTTTTGGTTGCTGCTTGTTCTATACTATATATGTAGTCTTCTCTAGCCTTCAGGTATTCTTCTATAACATATTTCTTTCTTCTGGGGTGTGCATTCTTTATTCTTCTTCTTCGTCTTATCATTTCCGCTTTCTTTTCTTTGATTTTTCGTTCCACCAGTTTAAAGCCTTTTTCTCTTTGTTAGTATCAGCGGAATAGATTTGTTGCAAGCCGTTTGGATGAGTTGTGTGTATTTTGTGATAGCGTTTTCTAATTCTTGTGTTTGTTCTATTTTTTTTATTTTATCTGATGTTATTCTTTGTGTATCCAATTGAGTGTGTAGTTCTGATATAAATTTTTCCAGTTTGCTTTTTTGTATTGAATTTTCTTGTACTTGTGATTTTCAGATCTGGTTCGCCCTTTTCCATAATGAGATCGTAAAGAATAGGTTTGTGATTAGATATTGTGCAAAAGATTCATCCACTTTCCAGTTTTTACTTTGTGCAGAAGCGAAGGGTACATGCAGTTATATCTATTATGCTTGTGCACAACCGGTTCTTTCTGTACGCGCTAAACGTTGGTGTGTTTCCGGTATTCAGTATTTCCAGGTTTAGCCCCACCAGACGCTGTTGGCATTTGCATCACCTCAATAATAATATCTTCTGTGTTCATTGTGTTCATAAACTTCTTTATTGTTGATATGTCTTCTTCTAAGTTTCCTTTTCGTGGAGATATATACTAATTACACCAATCTTAACGTTACCTATTGTTAGAGTTACTCCGACTATATCTTCGGTCAATAGATTTGGATTAACAGTAAAATAGATATATGGATCTATTATGACGATTGCCGACCTCACTGGTTTAGTTCTCTCGGTCGTTGGCTTTTGTATCACTCGGTATTGGGATCCTAGCGATACATGTGCCTTATTGCCTACGTAGGGTTCTTGTAGTATTAAAATTGAATATCCCTGTATCGTGGCTGCCCGTAAACACTCTTGTGTTGCCGCGCGCCCACGATCCAGGTTATATTGGACTATTTTTATCATTTGGTTAGAGCCGGAAGGGCTTTTTATATTTTGATGTGCATTGCACCTATTTTGAGATATGATTTGAAAGGTCTTTGTGGGATCAGAATTGTCAACCTTAGCAATACGAGATTGTATTTCTTGCTATTTTGTCCCATTTCTTCCATTCAGGACATTCTGTGCTGTAAGCTGGGTGGCTGTAGTCTTGTATCTTTGTCGTTTTGTTTACACAATTGACACACCTGGGAGCTTCGTTTCTATGAATGCATTCTCTTGTGTCGTGGTTGCCACTACAGTAGCCACAGTTAATTTCTTGTGTATGGCAATCTCGTGCTACATGTGAGTAGCCTAAACATTTATAACATTGGATGACTGGAGATTGATCTGTTGCCGGTACAATTTGAAATCCTAGTCTTATTCTCTGTTCTTTTAGTTTTGACCAAATTGATGGACTTACTTCCAAAATTACATTATTCGTGGAGCTTGTTCGGCCCTTTATTCTTCTAATGACCTTAATATGTATGTTGGGTACGGGAATACCATCAAGTAGTCTACTGTTTTGTTTGAGTATCGCTTCTTCAATCCTACTATTGCTTAAATCATGTGCTACGCCAGTCAGACGAAGAAGCGGGTTCTTAGTTGAGAGTTGCTGAACTGTGAGCTTTGCGGACGTGCTTTTAATTTTGGTTTGAAGGATGTTTCTGTCATTTTCTGATTCACAGCTTATCACAACTTTTTGGTTTTAGCCTTTTATACTATTAATACCGATTCCCATGTCTATGATATCTATGTCCCTCTTCACCTGTTTTATAATGTCCTCGCTAGTATTGCGAGGGTCTATTGATTCTAGAATGATTGGGTAATTTGGTTTAGCCACAGCTTCAGCATATGAGCGTGGGACGGTTTTACTTTTGAAATTTGAGTGAATGTGATTTGGTGTGTTGTTATCAGCTTTCTGATTTGTGTGTGAGGTATTTGGGCTAATTAAATCTATTGAATTGTCCAGTATGTTTTTCTTATGTTTTATTTCACTTCTTAGGCCTTCGACTGCAGTTCTGATAGGGGCTACAGCTTCAACCATGATGTCTTGCAGCTCTTTAGTCTCTCTTTTGAGCTCTTCTAGGCTTACTTGTAATGTGGTAGGCGCAGAGCTCTCCGAGTTTGTTTTAGAGGCTTGCATTTCCTTCTGTAGATTTATAATTTCCCTTTTAATGTCAGTTACCTCAACGGATATCTGTGATTTAACATCGTTGATATGCTTCTGCAGCTCCTGGAACACCACATCTCTTTGCATTTCACAATGAGCTTCGTGGTCCAAATTAGCAGCCATGATGTTTGAATTTTGGGTGCATTCGTTCCTAGAGTAGTTACATCTATTGTTCTTCGCAGTTCTTGCAGTTCTCCGACTAAGTTAGGATCCTGTTGTGTAATTGAATGCATGAGTTTATCTAGGCTTTCTCTGACTTTACTTATTTCTTCCTCAAGATGTTTTATCCGGTCTGATACCGAAATAGCCGAGGACACCTCATGGCGAACCACCGTGACCTCTCTCTTCGTCTCAGTTAGGGCTTCACAAAGGTCAAAAGAAAGTATTTGCCTTGTGGATTCTGCTTCCTTTTGGAGTTTTTCTATGTGTTCCTTAAGGAGCGCATATTGCCCCAGAGTTTCGTGCATGAATCTTGCGTGTCTTTGTGTTAGTCTTTCTGACTCCCGTGACACATTTAATTTTTGTTTGTTTGATTCCAGCATATGGAGCATTCTGGAGTCTGACAGTTTTAGCACCATTTCATAGAGAGTATATAATCCCGATACAACGCTCTCGCGGATTTCCCTCTTTAGATTACCAGATTTCTCTAGTTCCGCCTTAGCTTTCTGCAGAACTTCATTGGCACGTCTAGGCATCTCATTTAGGAACATCCTACTACCACATATTGACCTCGAAGAGGCATCGAGGGAAGAGTTGTTATCTCCGCTGTCGCCATCGGACTCAGCAGTGTCCTCGGCCTCAGACATGATTCTAAGCGCCTCATGGGTCTCAGCTGCCTTGGCTTGTTTAATTTGGGTTCTGATGCGGAGTAGACTCGATCCTGGTCTAGTAGGTATAGGTGAGGATGTAGTACATTCATCTAGTGCTATCATGGGGTTTGGGGTTTCTGTTATTTGTGTCTCGTGTCTAATTCTTTCCATTTCGCTGCTTGGGAGGCCTTGCGGTTGGTGTTCCTCGTGTCTGCATGGTTGGGGTGGTGCTGATGTCCCTCCATTTGCCTGATCGAGGTTCCGTCACCGTCAGCTTCCACATGAGGAGAACCGCGTGGTGGTTCTTTCAAACCTCAGGGCATAGCGGCTAGTATTTTCTTTTGGGAATCGATTGTCTTTCTGTGTTACTGGACTTTTTGTGTTTTCTGACATGATGCTCTATGCAGAGACGCTATGAACGACTCTATGTAGAGACGCTCTGAACGACTCTATGTAGAGCCAAAATTAGTGCCACAGAAAGAGCTTGATAAGCTCAGCCCAAAGGTGAAAACCGCGTCGCGATAGGACGCTCCGTTCCGGAGTTATTGCAGTTTAAAAATTCCAATATGGCGGTCCAAGATGGCTGCCAGGTATGAAAACTGATGTTACTCCGGGTTCCGACCACCAAAATAGGCGTGTTTGGGCTTGTTAGACTCGTACTGACGTGACCTAGGTCCTGGTATACTTAGATTGTAGGGTGTGAGGGTCATGTGTCGCCTATTGTAGGAGCACTATTTGGCTTATACCAATTTGTACAAAGAAAACCGCAAACTTGTAGGACTAGTCGTTTGCGAGATATTAGACTTTTAAATTTTTCAATATGGCGGCCAATACGGCGAAAAATACTTAAATTTGAATATCTCGACAACGGAGAGAGATAAAAGGCTCGTGTTTGGGCTCTATGGGTAGAGCTCAAGTGCCTGCAGACTTTAATCTAGGTTAAGAGGATGTCAGCTGAAGCACGTGAGAGATATCCTGAAAAATCACTGAAAATGGTATAACTCCTGAACGGATACAGCTAGAGACAAACTGAAAGCTGTTAAATTCTCAGCAAAATGTAAGTTAATTTATTAGACTGCAAGATTCATCCGCACGCCTCTGCAAGTGTGAGCACGTGTTTCTGATTTTTCATGAAAAACTGAATATCTTCGTGGATGTAGATGAATAAGTTAAGCATCAAACTATGAGTTAAAACATGTATATTATCGATCGCCTTTTTGAGATATAAGTTGCCAAAGATACATGCTATTTTTTAAAAGTGGTTTTTCCCGAATATCTTTGTGGATAATATTCCGATTCCAATGCAACAGGCACCAGAGTATTCAGTGAGCCATAAGGAAAGACCCTGTGGTTTGCAATTTAGCCGCACGCTTTCGGTTTCGGTTTTCAGCGCCACGTGGTTTTAAGGAATTTCCTTAATAACTTCTAAACTATGAGTTGGAAAAATTTGGTTCAAGCAGTGAAGTGTGAAGCCCGCCAGGCTATCAATTCCTCTAATAAGAATATGGGGTTATCGATCTAGATAAAGCAGCGTTTGCAAAATGTGTAAAATTTTTGAAGGTAATTTTACCTTTTTGCTTTTGGCTGCAGACGAATCCAGAATTTCCGGAAGAATGGCCTTCCTGACGGTAAAGACACAATCACTGGCACTTAGAACACACAAAAAGGCACTCGCTAACGCTTATTTCACCAAAATCGGACCACTTTTACCACTTTCCGTGATTTTTAAACGCGGAGCGACGCAAAACGATGCTTACGGGACAAGGAACGGCGAGCGACTGGGTTAGGTTAGGTTAGGTTGGGTTGGGTTAGGTTAGGTTAGGTTAGGTTAGGTTAGGTTTTTTTTTTTTTTTTTTTTTATTACTTTCTTGACTTTACTACTGCTATTCTGCAGTACTCTTTTTTCTTTTCTATTTTCTTTTGCTTTATTTATAGTGATATACTGACTTTTTTTTTTTTTTTTTTTTTTTTTTTTTTTTTTTTTTTTTTTTTTTTTTTTTTTTTTTTTTTTTTTTTTGTTTGAATACCGCCGTATTCTTTTAATCATTACAGTCATTGTTGTTAGTACTTATTGCTATTGTAATAGTATCGACACATTAACTATTAACTTTACTTAACTTTAAAAAAAAAAAAAAAAATTTCATGTTTCTTATTTTTTTTTTTTTTTTTTTTATTTCTATGTGTTTTCTGTTCATTTTTTGTATTATTATTACATTTTCAGTGCAATCGTAGATGTTGTTATTAATTAGTATACAAGGTTATCTTGTCAACAATTGTATGTACAGTTTTACTTTTGTTAATTGTTATATCAGCTTTTTTTTTTTTTTTTTTTTTTTTGAATTTTCATAATTGGACAATACTTGATTATTATGTTATATAAGGACTAATTTACAATTGTAACTATACTAATCTTATATTATACTCCCATTTTCTTTATTTATAGTTTGCAATATTGAAAGTGCAAAACTCATAAAGGTAGATCTGCGATCATCATCCTCCATAATTACATGTAAATTTTTACAAATTATTGATATCCCCATGCTGCACTCACAATCATATCTTTTAGCTGAAAATCGTGGACAGTCTGTAATTAAATGTTCTAAGGATTGTACTTCGGTGTTGCTGCAAGTGCAGGATGGAGACGCCAGCAACTTGAATCTATACAGGTATGCTTTATTGCCTCCATGTCCAGTTAACAGTTGTGCAACCATGTTGGTGATCTTTACATGTTTAAGGATTTTGTATGCTTGAGTAACACTCGGGAAGAAGGTTCTGATGGTTTCACTTGTAGCAGCCTCTTCGTATCTTCGTTGCCATATTCTTAAGGTGTTGTTTCTGGTGAGGTGTTTGGCGTACGACAATGGGAAACGGTCATAAACCGGTTTCTGCTTTTGCTCATTGCTGCGTATTTGGCTAGTTCGTCTGCTCTCTCATTACCGACTAGGCCGCAATGTGCTTTTATCCAATAAAGCTCAATTGTTCCATTATGTTGCTCTATTTCTTTTATGTTAGTGGAGATTTCTGCCACGATAGGATTGAGTGAAGATGGGTTGCAGATAGCCAATATTGCAGATCTGGAGTCTGATAGTATGTGAGCTTGGAGGTATTTTTGGTAAGCAGGAATTTTGTGGCTTGTAGGATGGCTATCAGTTCGGCTTGGTAGACGCTGCAGTAACTGTCTAGTTTATAGGTGGAATTTTTAATTTCAGCTCCATTGTGCCAAATAGACACTGCAGCGCCCACCTTGTTGTTTAGTTTGCTACCATCTGTGAAAATCATAGGCCAGTTGATATTTATTGTTTCTTCGATGTCCTGTTGGCTGTTTATTAGTTTATAATGTCTCTGCCGTCTTTCTGATGGATGTGGCAGGTGATATGGGCTTATTCTGGTTTGAAGTTTTCTTCCTGGGAGTAAATCGATGGACTTTCCTCGTTTTATCTCATATATCTCCGCGTTCTCTTTGACACGTAATGCCAGAGGTATTATTTTGGCAAGAAGGGCACTAGAGACAAGGGATATTGTTTTATGTCCTTTACTTATGCGTATGCAGAATAAGCGAGTGAGTCTGTTGAGCATTCTTTCAACGTATTTTCTTGAGGTCGTTTCTGCCCAGCAGCTCGCAGCATAAAGTACTGTGGGTTCAACTACGGCGAGGTAAATAGTTCGTACTATTTCGGAGTTGAGTCCCCATTGTGCTCTAGCTGCTCTGGATACCATTTTATAGAGAGCAATGGCCTTTCGGGAGATGTTATCTAAATGTGGTTTGAAATTAAAGTTTTTTGTCAAATGTTAGGCCGAGGATTTTTAATTGATCTGTATAAGATATTTCTGTTTCATCGATAATTAATACTGGGCGGTGATACTTGAGCTTCCTGGTGATTATGGTCGCTTGGGTTTTATGTGGTGCAAACCTGAGTTTATGTTTTTTCTCCCCCACTCCACTATGATTTGTAGTGCGTTGTTTATGTCGTGTTCTAAATCTAGTCCATTGTTGTTTTTTGCGACTATCAGTATATCGTCAGCGAAGGCTTGGACATATACGTTTAGATCTTCCGTTGCATCCAGTAAGGGATCAAGTAAAATGTTCCACAGCATGGGGCCGCATGTTGAACCTTGGATGCATCCTTTGTTAGTAGACGAGATTATTGTTTCGTTTGCGTATTTTAATATTATTTCTCTGTCTGATAAATAGCTGGTGACGAGTTTTAGCATGGAAGGTTCCACTTGTTTTGCTTTTAGTTCGCAAATAATAGCGGGCCACCATGCATTATCGAATGCGCCCTCGATATCTAGGGACACTAACGTGACAATTTCTTTTTTATCGAGTCCATTTTTTATGAGAGTTCTAGCTTCGTATAACGCATCCTCTGTACTGCGCTGTGGAGTAAATCCATATTGTCTCCGATTTGTTTTACCTTCGTTGCCTAGTTGCCATTGCACCCTGTTCGTGAATAACTTTTCAAGACTTTTTCCCAGGACTGGCAATAGGCCAATGGGTCTGTAGGACTTTGGATTTGTGTAGTCCTCTTTATTGGGCTTTGGAATAACTCTGATAGTTGCTTTTTTCCAGCTAATTGGAAAGTGACCCAGTTCGAGGCATTTGTTTAACAAGGTTGTGAGGACTTCTGGTTTGCAGTTGTGTGCTTCTCTACAGATGTCTGAAGTAATACCATCTTTTCCAGGTGCTTTCTTCGGGTTCATGTCGTGAAATATAAGATCTATTTCTGTTTTCGTGAAGGGTTGAGTAATTTTAGATGTTTCATTTTTTAGTTTTTCCCTGTACTCTGTAGCTTTCTTTCTGATATTTAATTGTTCCTCTGTGTCTGTGTTTGGATCATCTGTTGGATAAAATGTTTTAGCAAGAAGCGTTGCTGATTCTTTACTGGAGAGGATATCTCCATTGTGGTTTTTTAGTAGTTTGTCCTCTTCTCTGTTTGAGCACACTTTCAGGATGCGGTACGTGCGTTGCCAGATACTCTCTTTTTCTTCCTTTGTACATAATTCTTTCCAACTATTTGTTGCGGCGTTGTCTATACTTTTCTTGTATTCTTCTTTAGCGAGTATATATTGCTCAATGACAAAGGGTTTCCTCTTCGGGTGTGCATTTCTTATTCTTCTTCTGTATCTTATCATTACCGTCTTTTTGTTTGTAATTTCAGAGTTCCACCATTTAGCTGCTTTTGTGACCTGTTTCTTCTCTATCTCTGGAATAGACTTATTACCAGCGGTAAGTATGGTGTCAGTGTATTTGTTTACTACTTTATCTAGCTCTTGTATTGATCTGATATTTTGTATATTATCTTTGGTTAGTTCTTTTTCAGTTAGTTCTTTCTCCAGTTCGTCTCTGAAACATTGCCAATCCGCCTTCCTAGTGTTATACTTTCTGGTGTTGTTTGAAATTTTGTTTTGTGATGTATCTAAGTCTGTGAGTTTGAATAATATTGATTTATGGTTTGATATGGTGCAGAATGTGTCATCTACTCTCCAGTCTCTTATTCTGTGCAGTAATGAAGTTGAGCATGCCGTTATGTCTATTATACTGGAGCACACAGTGCCATCCTATATGCACTAAATGTGGGTGACGTTCCTGTGTTCAGCAGTTCAAGGTTGAGTTCGGTCATGGTTTCCACTATTGCAGATCCTCTTTTGTCGTCCGCCTTACATCCCCACCAGATACTGCTGGCGTTTGCGTCGCCGCCGATGACAATGTCTTCTGTATTCATGGATTTTATAATTATTTTGATCTTGGACAGGTCCTCTTCTATATCGCCTTTTTCGTGTAAGTACATGCTAATGAATCCTATATTTAAATAACCTATTTTTAATTCTACTCCTACAATATCTTCTGTTAACAATTTGGGGTTTATTGTGAACTGTATGTTCGGGTCTGTGATGACGATCGCAGATCTAACCGGTTTATCTTTGTTGGTAGTTACTTTTTGTATGACACGGTATTGTGAACACATTGTTATGTGTGCATTCGCACCAACATAAGGTTCCTGCATTAATATTACTGAGTACCCGTGTAAGGCAGCCTCCCGCAGGCATTCCTGGGTGGCTGCCCGTCCGCGGTCTAAATTGTATTGTATTATCTTGAGTTCTTTACTGTTTACGGTATCTTTTCTTAAATCTGAAGTTTTGATTATTACGTTTGATTTTTTAACAATATGAAACAGAGGATCTCGCTATTTTATCCCATTTAACCCAGTGTGGGCATTCTGGACTATACGCCGGGTGGTGAACTAATTCATTTGAGACTTCTTGCAGTTGCAGCAAATTGGCACTCGACTCCTGTTTGAGCACTCTCTGGTATCATGCTCTTCGGAGCAGTAGCCACACTGCTGCTTATTTTTGCAGTCTATAACCCTGTGGTTGAAACCAAGACATTTGTAGCATTGCGTTAGTGGCGACTGATCTATGCAAGGTACAACTTGGTATCCAATGCGTAATCTTTGGTCTTTTAATTGATTCCACATTTGGGAAGTTACCTCAATGATTACATTTGTTAGTTCTTGTATTCTACCTTTCGTTCGGCGTATAACTTTGATTATTTTGTCTTCTTCTTTTATATTTACTAGAAGTTTAGTATTTTGGTTAGTTATTGCTTGGGTGATCTTTATATCATTTAAGTCGGTTGATACACCTATGAGGCGAAGTTGTGGATATTTAATCGGTGGTGTTGAGACAGTTATTTGATTGCATGTGTCTTGAATTGCAGTTTTTAAGATTGTTCTGTCCTTGTTAGAGTCGCAGTTTATAACTAATTTTTGATTTTTAATTTTGGTCACCCTATTCACGCAGATGCCTAGTTCAACCAGATCAATATCGCTTTTAATTTGCTTCAGGATGTCATTGCTTGAATAGCGGGGGTCAACCGATTCCAAGACTACAGCGTATCGTGGTTCGGTTGCCGCTTCAGCGTAAGAACGTCGGTGTTCTTTATGTTTTTTACCTATAGGTGGTTGGTCGTTTTTATCTCCGTTCTCGTTACTGTTTGATGGTGCGGTTTTTGATTGGTTTATTTTTTTACTGCTTTGTTCGTTGTTGTTGTGTGTTACTGTAGGATGAGTGCGTTGATTGGTATACATTTCGTTTATTTTGTCTTTGATATCGGCTATCGCCAGCTCTGTGCCTATGTCTGAATTTTCCTGAAAAGCCATCTTTGTCGTTGTGAAGTCTTTTATCTCTTCCACCTCGTTATTTAGTTTGTTCATTAAGGTTATTAAGGGAGCGATTGTCTTTCGTAATTGGTCTTCATTTTCCTCTTTAGTTATTGGTTCGTTTGTAGGTCGAGTTAGCATTTCCCGAACGCTAGTTTTTAGGTCCTCAAGGCTGTCGGTGATGCCGTCTACTCGTGGGAGTTGGTGTTTGTATTGCTACGTGTTTATTGTGTTCTATATTTTCTATGTTAATGTGCAAGGCTTTTATAAGTTCTGCTGTTTCTGCTACTTGTTCGGATAATAACTTAAGGTTTTCCTTATACTCTGGTAGAGAAATGTTTGTTGTTTCAGTAATTTGTTTAGGTTTCGTGTTGATTTTTGTTAACTCTTGTACATCTTTTTTGATTTTTTGTATTGATTTAATAGGGTCGTCCATTTCATAACTTAGCCAGCTACGTATAGCTTCAACGGCCTTAGCTGTGTTTTGTGTAAGCTCGTGTGTTTCTTTGAGGACTTGCTGATGCTGAGCTTGGATTTCAGCGATTTGTTTGTTG
>JAGSMR010000147.1:380000-407500 GCA_029286605.1 Sericinus montela
TTTAATTTAATTTAATTTAATTTAATTTAATTTAATTTAATTTAATTTAATTTAATTTAATTTAATTTAATTTAATTTAATTTAATTTAATTTAATTTAATTTAATTTAATTTAATTTAATTTAATTTAATTTAATTTAATTTAATTTAATTTAATTTAATTTAATTTAATTTAATTTAATTTAATTTAATTTAATTTAATTTAATTTAATTTAATTTAATTTAATTTAATTTAATTTAATTTAATTTAATTTAATTTAATTTAATTTAATTTAATTTAATTTAATTTAATTTAATTTAATTTAATTTAATTTAATTTAATTTAATTTAATTTAATTTAATTTAATTTAATTTAATTTAATTTAATTTAATTTAATTTAATTTAATTTAATTTAATTTAATTTAATTTAATTTAATTTAATTTAATTTAATTTAATTTAATTTAATTTAATTTAATTTAATTTAATTTAATTTAATTTAATTTAATTTAATTTAATTTAATTTAATTTAATTTAATTTAATTTAATTTAATTTAATTTAATTTAATTTAATTTAATTTAATTTAATTTAATTTAATTTAATTTAATTTAATTTAATTTAATTTAATTTAATTTAATTTAATTTAATTTAATTTAATTTAATTTAATTTAATTTAATTTAATTTAATTTAATTTAATTTAATTTAATTTAATTTAATTTAATTTAATTTAATTTAATTTAATTTAATTTAATTTAATTTAATTTAATTTAATTTAATTTAATTTAATTTAATTTAATTTAATTTAATTTAATTTAATTTAATTTAATTTAATTTAATTTAATTTAATTTAATTTAATTTAATTTAATTTAATTTAATTTAATTTAATTTAATTTAATTTAATTTAATTTAATTTAATTTAATTTAATTTAATTTAATTTAATTTAATTTAATTTAATTTAATTTAATTTAATTTAATTTAATTTAATTTAATTTAATTTAATTTAATTTAATTTAATTTAATTTAATTTAATTTAATTTAATTTAATTTAATTTAATTTAATTTAATTTAATTTAATTTAATTTAATTTAATTTAATTTAATTTAATTTAATTTAATTTAATTTAATTTAATTTAATTTAATTTAATTTAATTTAATTTAATTTAATTTAATTTAATTTAATTTAATTTAATTTAATTTAATTTAATTTAATTTAATTTAATTTAATTTAATTTAATTTAATTTAATTTAATTTAATTTAATTTAATTTAATTTAATTTAATTTAATTTAATTTAATTTAATTTAATTTAATTTAATTTAATTTAATTTAATTTAATTTAATTTAATTTAATTTAATTTAATTTAATTTAATTTAATTTAATTTAATTTAATTTAATTTAATTTAATTTAATTTAATTTAATTTAATTTAATTTAATTTAATTTAATTTAATTTAATTTAATTTAATTTAATTTAATTTAATTTAATTTAATTTAATTTAATTTAATTTAATTTAATTTAATTTAATTTAATTTAATTTAATTTAATTTAATTTAATTTAATTTAATTTAATTTAATTTAATTTAATTTAATTTAATTTAATTTAATTTAATTTAATTTAATTTAATTTAATTTAATTTAATTTAATTTAATTTAATTTAATTTAATTTAATTTAATTTAATTTAATTTAATTTAATTTAATTTAATTTAATTTAATTTAATTTAATTTAATTTAATTTAATTTAATTTAATTTAATTTAATTTAATTTAATTTAATTTAATTTAATTTAATTTAATTTAATTTAATTTAATTTAATTTAATTTAATTTAATTTAATTTAATTTAATTTAATTTAATTTAATTTAATTTAATTTAATTTAATTTAATTTAATTTAATTTAATTTAATTTAATTTAATTTAATTTAATTTAATTTAATTTAATTTAATTTAATTTAATTTAATTTAATTTAATTTAATTTAATTTAATTTAATTTAATTTAATTTAATTTCATCCACCAGACATGCAAACTGTAGGTCCATACAAGTTGCTGGATGGGGCAATTCGGTTACTCTCGCTTTTTGTTCCAGAACTCGGTCCCCCAGCACTGATCGGAGATTGCCTCTCTTTGCTGCAAAAAGAGAAGCTGCTTCTTGAACTCTTAAGTCTAGAGGAAGCAGACCTGCCAGTGCTAAAGCCAGTGGCGAGACAGTTCTGTACGCTTTTATTATTTTTGGGCAAACCCTCTGCACCATATCCAGGTGTTTTCGGACTCCCAACTTACGAGTCGCTGGCGCCCACGCGCTCGCCGCGTACAGTATCACCGGCTCAACCACCGCCGTGTACACAGTCCTGATAATCTCAGGTTGAAGGCCCCAACTGATCTTAGCAGCTCTCGACAGCTGTGCGTATAGAGCTGTTGTTTCTTACACACATTCTTCACATGTGTGTTGAATGAGTTTCGTCAATTGTGACACCGAGCACCTTGATCTCATCCGACATGCCAATGCCTGGTCCTGCCCATGTTTAGTTGTGGAGAATCGTATTTCAGCTTGTTTGTTAGAACCATTGCCTTGGTCTTCTGAGGCGCGAATTTAAGTTTGTTACGGATTCCCCACTTCCGAACATGCTCGAGAGCTGCATTGGCACGTCTCTGGATTTCAAGAGCTGTGTCCCCTGCAAATAATAGGACTATGTCATCAGCAATGCCTGACACCGGTCCCCGGTCGCGTCTAGCTCTTAAGCAGAGGGTCCAGAAGCAAATTCCACAATACAGGACCCCAATGGAACCTTGTACATCCCTTTGAAGTCATTTGAGTGACTTCCGCACCAGCATACCTTACCCTTACTTTTCTGTCCTGGAGATAGCTGTCCATCAGTCGTCTGATATTTATTGGACATCTTTCCTCAGCCAATCGGCATCTTATGGCTGGCCACCGCCGCCATCAACAAAATATCCTGCTGGGCTAGGCGAAGCACAGGCCAGGCCAGGCCAGGCTCAGGCCAGGCCAGGCCAGGCCAGGCCACAGGCCAGGCCAGGCCAGGCCAGCCAGGCCAGGCCAGGCCAGGCCAGGCCAGGCCAGGCCAGGCCAGGCCAGGCCAGGCCAGCCAGCCAGGCCAGGCCACAGGCCAGGCCAGGCCAGGCCAGGCCAGCCAGGCCAGGCCAGGCCAGGCCAGGCCAGGTCAGGCCAGGCCAGGCCAGGCCAGGCCAGGCCAGGCCACAGGCCAGGCCAGCCAGGCCAGGCCAGGCCAGGCCAGGCCAGCCAGGCCAGGCCAGGCCAGCCAGGCCAGGCCAGCCAGGCCAGGCCAGGCCAGGCCAGGCCAGGCCAGCCAGGCCAGGCCAGGCCAGGCCAGGCCAGGCCAGGCCAGGCTCAGGCCAGGCCAGGCCAGGCCAGGCCAGGCCAGGCCAGCCAGGCCAGGCCAGCCAGCCAGGCCAGGCCAGCCAGGCCAGGCTCAGGCCAGGCCAGCCAGGCCAGCCAGGCCAGCCAGGCCAGCCAGGCCAGCCAGGCCAGGCCAGCCAGGCCAGGCCAGGCCAGGCCAGGCTCAGGCCAGGCCAGTCAGGCCAGGCCAGGCTCAGGCCAGGCCAGGCCAGGCCAGGCCAGGCCAGGCCAGGCTTCAGGCCAGGCCAGGCCAGGCCAGGCCAGGCTCAGGCCAGGCCAGGCCAGGCCAGCCAGGCCAGGCCAGGCCAGGCCAGGCCAGGCCAGCCAGGCCAGGCCAGGCCAGGCCAGGCCAGGCCAGGCCAGGCCAGGCCAGGCTCAGGCCAGGCCAGGCCAGGCCAGGCCAGCCAGGCCAGGCCAGGCCAGGCCAGCCAGGCCAGGCCAGGCCAGGCCAGGCCAGCCAGGCCAGCCAGCCAGGCCAGCCAGGCCAGCCAGGCCAGGCCAGGCCAGGCCAGGCCAGGCCAGGCCAGGCCAGGCCAGCCAGGCCAGGCCAGGCCAGCCAGGCCAGGCCAGGCCAGGCCAGCTCAGGCCAGGCCAGGCCAGGCCAGCCAGGCCAGCCAGGCCAGGCTCAGGCCAGGCCAGCTCAGGCCAGGCCAGGCCAGGCCAGGCCAGGCCAGGCCAGGCCAGGCCAGGCCACAGGCCAGGCCAGCCAGCCAGGCCAGGCCAGGCCAGGCCAGGCCAGGCCAGGCCAGGCCAGGCCAGGCCAGGCCAGCCAGCCAGGCCAGCCAGGCCAGGCCAGGCCAGGCCAGGCCAGCCAGGCCAGGCCAGGCCAGGCCAGGCCAGGCTTCAGGCCAGGCCAGGCCAGGCTTCAGGCCAGGCCAGCCAGGCCAGGCCAGGCCAGGCCAGGCCAGGCCAGGCCAGGCCAGGCCAGGCCAGGCCAGGCCAGGCCAGGCCAGGCCAGGCCAGGCCAGGTCAGGCCAGGCCAGGCCAGGCCAGGCCAGGCCAGGCCAGGCCAGGCCAGGCCAGGCCAGGCCAGGCCAGGCCAGGCCAGCCAGCCAGGCCAGCCAGGCCAGGCCAGGCCAGGCTTCAGGCCAGGCCAGGTCAGGCCAGGCCAGGCCAGGCCAGGCCAGCCAGGCCAGGCCAGGCCAGGCCAGGCCAGGCCAGGCCAGGCCAGCCAGGCCAGGCCAGGCCAGGCCAGCCAGGCCAGGCCAGGCCAGCCAGGCCAGGCCAGGCCAGCCAGCCAGGCCAGGCCAGGCCAGGCCAGCCAGCCAGGCCAGGCCAGGCCAGGCCAGGCCAGGCCAGGCCAGCCAGCCAGGCCAGGCCAGGCCAGGCCAGGCCAGGCCAGGCCAGGCCAGGCCAGGCCAGCCAGGCCAGGCCAGGCCAGGCCAGGCCAGGCCAGGCCAGGCCACAGGCCAGGCCAGGCCAGGCCAGGCCAGGCCGCCAGGCCAGGCCAGGCCAGGCCAGGCCAGGCCAGGCCAGGCCAGGCCAGGCCAGGCTTCAGGCCAGGCCAGGCCAGGCCAGGCCAGGCTTCAGGCCAGGCCAGGCCAGGCCAGGCCAGGCCAGGCCAGGCTTCAGGCCAGGCCAGGCTCAGGCCAGGCCAGTCAGGCCAGGCCAGGCCAGGTCAGGCCAGCCAGGCCAGGCCAGGCCAGGCCAGTCAGGCCAGGCCAGGCCAGCCAGGCCAGGCCAGGCCAGGCCAGGCCAGGCCAGGCCAGGCCAGGCCAGGCCAGGCCAGCCAGGCCAGCCAGGCCAGCCAGGCCAGGCCAGGCCAGCCAGGCCAGCCAGCCAGGCCAGGCCAGTCAGGCCAGGCCAGGCCAGCCAGGCCAGGCCAGGCCAGGCCAGCCAGGCCAGCCAGGCCAGGCCAGGCCAGGCCAGCCAGGCCAGGCCAGGCCAGGCCAGCCAGCCAGGCCAGGTCAGGCCAGGCCAGGCCAGGCCAGGCCAGGCCAGCCAGGCCAGGCCAGGCCAGGCCAGCCAGGCCAGGCCAGGCCAGGCCAGGCCAGGCCAGGCCAGGCCAGGCCAGGCCAGGCCAGGCCAGGCCAGGCCAGGCCAGGCTCAGGCCAGGCCAGGCTGTGCCAGGCCAGGCCGTGCCAGGCCAGGCCAGGCCAGGCCAGGCCAGCCAGGCCAGGCCAGGCCACCAGGCCAGGCCAGGCCAGGCTCAGGCCAGGCCAGGCCAGGCCAGGCCAGGCCAGGCCAGGCTGTGCCAGGCCAGGCCAGGCCAGGCCAGGCCAGGCCAGGCCAGGCCAGGCCAGGCCAGGCCAGGCCAGGCCAGGCCAGGCCAGGCCAGCCAGGCCAGGCCAGGCTGTGCCAGGCCAGGCCAGGCCAGGCCAGGCCAGGCCAGCCAGCCAGCCAGGCCAGCCAGGCCAGGCTGTGCCAGGCCAGGCCAGGCCAGGCCAGGCCAGGCCAGCCAGGCCAGCCAGGCCAGGCCAGGCCAGGCCGCCAGGCCAGGCCAGCCAGGCCAGCCAGGCCAGGCTGTGCCAGGCCAGGCCGCCAGGCCAGGCCAGGCCAGGCCAGGCCAGGCCAGGCCAGGCCAGGCTGTGCCAGGCCAGGCCAGGCCAGGCCAGCCAGGCCAGGCCAGTCAGGCCAGGCCAGGCCAGGCCAGGCCAGGCCAGGCCAGGCCAGGCTGTGCCAGGCCAGGCCAGGTCAGGCCAGCCAGGTCAGGCCAGGCCAGGCCAGGCCAGGCCAGGCCAGGCCAGGCCAGGCCAGCCAGGCCAGGCCAGGCCAGGCCAGGCCGCCAGGCCAGGCCAGGCCAGGCCAGGCCAGTCAGGCCAGGCCAGGCTGTGCCAGGCCAGGCCAGGCCAGCTCAGGCCAGGCCAGGCCAGGCCAGCCAGGCCAGGCCAGGCCAGGCCAGGCCAGCTCAGGCCAGGCCAGGCCAGGCTGTGCCAGGCCAGGCCAGCCAGGCCAGCCAGGCCAGGCCAGGCCAGGCCAGGCCAGGCCACAGGCCAGGCCAGGCCAGGCCAGGCCAGGCCAGCCAGGCCAGGCCAGGCCAGGCTGTGCCAGGCCAGGCCAGGCCAGGCCAGTCAGGCCAGGCCAGCCAGGTCAGGCCAGGCCAGGCCAGGCCAGGCCAGGCCAGGCCAGGCCAGGCCAGGCCAGGCCAGGCCAGGCCAGGCCAGTCAGGCCAGGCCAGGCCAGCCAGCCAGGCCAGGCCGTGCCAGGCCAGGCCAGGCCAGGCCAGGCCAGGCCAGGCCAGGCCAGGCCAGCCAGGCCAGGCCAGGCCAGGCCAGGCCAGCCAGGCCAGGCCACAGGCCAGGCCAGGCCAGGTCAGGCCAGGCCAGGCCAGGCTCAGGCCAGGCCAGGCCAGGCCAGGCCAGGCCAGGCCAGGCCAGGCCAGGTCAGGCCAGGCCAGCCAGGCCAGGCCAGGCCACAGGCCAGGCCAGGCCAGCCAGGCCAGCCAGGCCAGGCCACCAGGCCAGGCCAGGCCAGCCAGGCCAGCCAGGCCAGGCCAGGCCAGGCCAGCCAGCCAGGCCAGGCCAGCTCAGGCCAGGCCAGGCCAGCCAGGCCAGCCAGGCCAGCCAGGCCAGGCCAGGCCAGGCCAGGCCAGGCCAGGCCAGGCCAGGCCAGGCCAGCCAGCCAGGCCAGGCCAGGCCAGGCCAGGCCAGGCCAGGCCAGGCCAGGCCGTGGCCAGGCCAGGCCAGCCAGGCCAGGCCAGGCCAGGCCAGGCCAGCCAGGCCAGGCCAGGCCAGTCAGGCCAGCCAGGCCAGCCAGGCCAGGCCACAGGCCAGGCCAGGCCAGCCAGGCCAGGCCAGGCCAGGCCAGGCCAGGCCAGCCAGGCCAGGCCAGCCAGGCCAGGCCAGCCAGGCCAGGCCAGGCCAGGCCAGGCCAGGCCAGGCCAGCCAGCCAGGCCAGGCCAGGCCAGGCCAGGCCAGGCCAGGCCAGGCCAGGCCAGGCTGTGCCAGGCCAGGCCAGGCCAGGCCAGGCCAGGCCAGGCCAGGCCAGGCCAGCCAGCCAGGCCAGGCCAGGCCAGGCCAGCCAGGCCAGGCCGCCAGGCCAGGCCAGGCCAGGCCAGGCCAGGCCAGGCCAGGCCAGGCCAGCCAGGCCAGGCCAGGCCAGGCCAGGCCAGGCCAGGCCAGGCCAGGCCAGCCAGGCCAGGCCAGGCCAGGCCAGGCCAGGCTGTGCCAGGCCAGGCCAGGCTTCAGGCCAGGCCAGCTCAGGCCAGGCCAGGCCAGCCAGGCCAGGCCAGGCTTCAGGCCAGGCCAGCCAGCCAGGCCAGGCCAGGCCAGGCCAGGCCAGGCCAGGCCAGGCCAGGCCAGGCCAGGCCAGGCCAGGCCAGCCAGGCCAGGCCAGCCAGGCCAGGCCAGCCAGGCCAGGCCAGGCCAGGCCAGGCCAGGCCAGGCCAGCCAGGCCAGCCAGGCCAGGCCAGGCCAGGCCGTGCCAGGCCAGGCCAGGCCGCCAGGCCAGGCCAGGCCAGGCCAGGCCAGGCCAGGCCAGGCCAGGCCAGCCAGGCCAGGCCAGGCCAGGCTGTGTCAGGCCAGGCCAGGCCAGTCAGGCCAGGCCAGGCTGTGCCAGGCCAGGCCAGGCCAGGCCAGGCTGTGTCAGGCCAGGCCAGGCTGTGCCAGGCCAGGCCAGGCCAGGCTGTGCCAGGCCAGGCCAGGCCAGGCCAGCCAGGCCAGGCCAGGCCAGGCCAGGCCAGGCCAGGCCAGGCCAGGCCACAGGCCAGGCCAGGCTGTGTCAGGCCAGGCCAGGCCAGCTCAGGCCAGGCCAGGCCAGGCCAGGCCAGCCAGCCAGGCCAGGCCAGGCCAGGCCAGGCCAGGCCAGCCAGGCCAGGCCGTGCCAGGCCAGGCCAGGCCAGGCCAGTCAGGCCAGGCCAGGCCAGGCCAGGCCAGGCCGTGGCCAGGCCAGGCTCAGGCCAGGCCAGGCCAGGCCAGGCCAGGCCAGGCCAGGCCAGGCCAGCCAGGCCAGCCAGGCCAGGCCAGGCCAGGCCAGCCAGGCCAGCCAGCCAGGCCAGCCAGGCCAGGCCAGGCCAGGCCAGGCCAGCCAGGCCAGGCCAGGCCGCCAGGCCAGGCCAGGCCAGGCCAGGCCAGGCCAGGCCAGCCAGGCCAGGCCAGGCCAGGCCAGGCCAGCCAGGCCAGGCCAGGCCAGGCCAGGCCAGGCCAGGCCAGGCCAGGCCAGGCCAGGCCAGGCCAGGCTCAGGCCAGGCCAGCCAGGCCAGTCAGGCCAGGCCAGGCCAGGCTGTGTCAGGCCAGGCCAGGCTGTGCCAGGCCAGGCCAGGCCAGGCCAGGCCAGGCCAGGCTCAGGCCAGGCCAGGCCAGGCCAGGCCAGGCTGTGCCAGGCCAGGCCAGGCCAGGCCAGGCCGCCAGGCCAGGCCAGGCCAGGCCAGGCCAGGCCAGGCCAGGCCAGGCCAGGCCAGGCCAGGCTCAGGCCAGGCCAGGCCAGCCAGGCCAGGCCAGGCCGCCAGGCCAGGCCAGGCCGTGGCCAGGCCAGGCCAGGCCAGGCCAGGCCAGGCCAGGCCAGCCAGCCAGCCAGGCCAGGCCAGGCCAGGCCAGCCAGCCAGGCCAGGTCAGGCCAGGCCAGGCCAGGCCAGCCAGGCCAGCCAGGCCAGGCCAGGCCAGGCCAGGCCAGCCAGGCCAGTCAGGCCAGCCAGGCCAGCCAGGCCAGGCCAGGCCAGGCCAGGCCAGGCCAGGCCGGGCCAGGCCAGGCCAGCCAGGCCAGGCCAGGCCAGCCAGGCCAGGCCAGGCCGTGCCAGGCCAGGCCAGGCCAGGCCAGGCCAGGCCAGGCCAGGCCAGCCAGCCAGGCCAGGCCAGGCCAGGCCAGGCCAGGCCAGGCCACAGGCCAGGCCAGGCCAGGCCAGGCCAGCCAGGCCAGGCCAGGCCAGGCCAGGCCAGGCCAGGCCAGGCCAGGTCAGGCCAGCCAGGCCAGGCCAGGCCAGGCCAGGCCAGCCAGCCAGGCCAGGCCAGGCCAGGCCAGGCCGTGGCCAGGCCAGGCCAGGCCAGCCAGGCCAGGCCAGGCCAGGCCAGGCCAGGCCAGGCCAGGCCAGGCCAGGCCAGCCAGGCCAGGCCAGGCCAGGCCAGGCCAGGCCAGGCCAGGCCAGGCCAGGCCAGGCCAGGCCAGGCCAGGCCAGGCCAGGCCAGGCCAGGCCAGGCCAGGCCAGGCCAGGCCAGGCCAGGCCAGGCCAGGCCAGGCCAGGCCAGCCAGGCCAGGCCAGGCCAGCCAGGCCAGGCCAGGCCAGGCCAGGCCAGGCCAGGCCAGCTCAGGCCAGGCCAGGCCAGCCAGGCCAGGCCAGCCAGGCCAGGCCAGGCCAGGCCAGGCCAGGCCAGGCCAGGCCAGCCAGGCCAGGCCAGGCCAGGCCAGTCAGGCCAGCCAGCCAGGCCAGGCCAGGCCAGGCCAGGCCAGGCCAGCCAGCCAGCCAGGCCAGCCAGGCCAGCCAGCCAGCCAGCCAGGCCAGGCCAGGCCAGGCCAGGCCAGGCCAGGCCAGGCCAGCCAGGCCAGGCCAGCCAGCCAGGCCAGCCAGGCCAGGCTGTGTCAGGCCAGGCCAGCCAGGCCAGGCCAGTCAGGCCAGCCAGCCAGCCAGCCAGCCAGCCAGCCAGGCCAGCCAGGCCAGGCTTCAGGCCAGGCCAGGCCAGGCCAGCCAGGCCAGGCCAGGCCGCCAGGCCAGGCCAGGCCAGGCCAGGCCAGGCCGTGGCCAGGCCAGGCCAGGCCAGGCCAGGCCAGGCCAGGCCAGGCTGTGTCAGGCCAGGCCAGGCCAGGCCAGGCCAGGCCAGCCAGCCAGGCCAGGCCAGGCCAGGCCAGGCCAGGCCAGGCCAGGCCAGGCCAGGCCAGGCCAGGCCAGGCCAGGCCAGGCCAGGCCAGGCCAGCCAGGCCAGGCCAGGCCAGGCCAGCCAGCCAGGCCAGGCCAGGCCAGGCCAGCCAGGCCAGGCCAGGCCACAGGCCAGGCCAGGCCAGGCCAGGCCAGGCCAGGCCAGGCCAGGCCAGCCAGCCAGGCCAGGCCAGGCCAGGCCAGGCCAGGCCAGCCAGGCCAGGCCAGGCCAGGCCAGGCCAGGCCAGCCAGCCAGGCCAGGCCAGGCCGTGGCCAGGCCAGGCCAGGCCAGGCCAGGCTGTGCCAGGCCAGGCCAGGCCAGGCCAGGCCAGGCCAGGCCAGGCCAGGCCACCAGGCCAGGCCAGGCCAGGCCAGGCCAGGCCAGGCCAGGCCAGCCAGGCCAGGCCAGGCCAGGCCAGGCCAGGCCAGGCCAGGCCAGCCAGGCCAGGCCAGGCCAGGCCAGGCCAGGCCAGGCCAGGCCAGGCCAGGCCAGGCCAGGCCAGGCCAGGCTGTGCCAGGCCAGCCAGTCAGGCCAGGCCAGGCCAGGCCAGGCCAGGCCAGGCCAGGCCAGGCCAGGCCAGGCCAGGCCAGGCCAGGCCGCCAGGCCAGGCCAGGCCAGGCCAGGCCAGCCAGGCCAGGCCAGGCCAGGCCAGGCCAGGCCAGGCCAGGCCAGGCCAGGCCAGGCCAGGCCAGGCCAGGCCAGCCAGCCAGGCCAGGCCAGGCCAGGCCAGGCCGCCAGGCCAGGCCAGGCCAGGCCAGGCCAGGCCAGCCAGCCAGCCAGGCCAGGTCAGGCCAGGCCAGGCCAGGCCAGGCCAGGCCAGGCCGCCAGGCCAGGCCAGGCCAGGCCAGGCCAGGCCAGGCCGTGGCCAGGCCAGGCCAGGCCAGCTGTGCCAGGCCAGCCAGCCAGCCAGGCCAGGCCAGCCAGGCCAGGCCAGGCCAGGCCAGGCCAGGCCAGGCCAGGCCAGCCAGGCTCAGGCCAGGCCAGGCCAGGCCAGGCCAGCCAGGCCAGGCCAGGCCAGGCCAGGCCAGGCCAGGCTGTGCCAGGCCAGGCCACAGGCCAGGCCAGGCCAGGCCAGGCCAGGCCAGGCCAGGCCAGGCCAGGCCAGGCCAGGCCAGGCCAGCCAGGCCAGCTGTGCCAGGCCAGGCCAGGCCAGGCCAGGCCAGGCCAGGCCAGGCCAGCTGTGCCAGGCCAGGCCAGCCAGGCCAGGCCAGGCCAGGCCAGGTCAGGCCAGGCCAGGCCAGGCCAGGCCAGGCCAGGCCAGGCCAGGCCAGGCTGTGTCAGGCCAGGCCAGTCAGGCCAGCCAGGCCAGGCCAGGCCAGGCCAGGCCAGCCAGGCCAGCCAGTCAGGCCAGGCCAGGCCAGGCCAGCCAGCCAGGCCAGGCCAGCCAGCCAGGCCAGCTGTGCCAGGCCAGCCAGGCCAGGCCAGGCCAGCCGTGCCAGGCCAGGCCAGGCCAGGCCAGGCCAGGCTGTGCCAGGCCAGGCCGTGGCCAGGCCAGGCCAGGCCAGGCCAGGCCAGCCGTGCCAGGCCAGGCCAGCTGTGCCAGGCCAGGCCAGGCTTCAGGCCAGGCCAGCCAGGCCAGGCCAGGCCAGGCTGTGTCAGGCCAGGCCAGGCCAGGCCAGCTGTGCCAGGCCAGGCCAGGCCAGCTGTGCCAGGCCAGGCCAGGCCAGGCCAGGTCAGGCCAGGCCAGGCTGTGTCAGGCCAGGCCAGCTGTGCCAGGCCAGGCCAGCCAGGCCAGGCCAGGCCAGGCCAGGCCAGCCAGGCCAGGCCAGGCCAGGCCAGTCAGGCCAGGCCAGGCCAGGCCAGCCAGGCTCAGGCCAGGCCAGCCAGGCCAGCCAGCCAGGCCAGCCAGCCAGCCAGGCCAGCCAGGCCAGCTGTGCCAGGCCAGGCCAGGCCAGGCCAGGCCAGGCCAGGCCAGCCAGGCCAGGCCAGGCCAGGCCAGGCCAGGCCAGGCCAGGCCAGGCCAGGCCAGGCCAGGCCAGGCTCAGGCCAGGCCAGCTGTGCCAGGCCAGGCCAGGCCAGCCGCCAGGCCAGGCCAGCCAGGCCAGCTGTGCCAGGCCAGGCCAGGCTTCAGGCCAGGCCAGCTGTGCCAGGCCAGGCCAGGCTGTGTCAGGCCAGGCCAGCTCAGGCCAGGCCAGGCCGTGGCCAGGCCAGGCCAGGCCGTGGCCAGGCCAGGCCAGCCAGCCAGGCCAGCTGTGCCAGGCCAGGCCGTGCCAGGCCAGGCCAGCTGTGCCAGGCCAGGCCAGGCCAGGCCAGCCAGGCCAGGCCAGGCCAGGCCAGGCCAGCCAGGCCAGGCCAGGCCAGGCTCAGGCCAGGCCAGTCAGGCCAGGCCAGGCCAGGCCAGGCCAGGCCAGGCCAGGCCAGGCCAGCCAGGCCAGCCAGGCCAGGCCAGGCCAGGCCAGGCTTCAGGCCAGGCCAGCTGTGCCAGGCCAGGCCAGGCCAGGCCAGGCCAGGCCAGGCCAGGCCAGGCCAGGCTCAGGCCAGGCCAGGCCAGGCCAGGCCAGCCAGGCCAGGCCAGGCCAGGCCAGGCCAGGCTCAGGCCAGGCCAGCCAGGCCAGGCCGTGGCCAGGCCAGGCCACAGGCCAGGCCAGGCCAGGCCAGTCAGGCCAGGCCAGGCCAGGCCAGGCCAGGCCAGGCCAGGCCAGGCCAGGCCAGGCCAGGCCAGGTCAGGCCAGGCCAGGCTTCAGGCCAGGCCAGGCCAGGCCGTGGCCAGGCCAGGCCAGGCCAGGCCAGGCCAGGCCAGCCAGGCCAGCCAGGCCAGCCAGCCAGGCCAGGCTGTGTCAGGCCAGGCCAGGCCAGGCCAGGCCAGGCCAGGCCAGGCCAGGCCAGGCTGTGCCAGGCCAGGCCAGGCCAGGCCAGGCCAGGCCAGCCAGGCCAGGCCAGGCCAGGCCAGCCAGGCCAGGCCAGGCTGTGCCAGGCCAGGCCGTGCCAGGCCAGGCCAGGCCAGGCCAGGCCAGGCCAGGCCAGGCCAGGCCAGCCAGGCCAGGCCAGGCCAGCCAGGCCAGGCCAGGCCAGGCCAGGCTCAGGCCAGGCCAGGCCAGCCAGGCCAGGCCAGGCCAGGCCAGGCCAGGCCAGCCAGTCAGGCCAGGCCAGGCCAGGCCAGGCCACCAGGCCAGGCCAGGCCAGGCCAGGCCAGCTCAGGCCAGGCCAGGCCAGGCCAGGCCAGGCCAGGCCAGGCCAGGCCAGCCAGGCCAGGCCAGGCCAGGCTGTGTCAGGCCAGGCCAGGCCAGGTCAGGCCAGGCCAGTCAGGCCAGGCCAGGCCAGCTCAGGCCAGGCCAGGCTGCGCCAGGCCAGGCCAGGCCAGGTCAGGCCAGCCAGGCCAGTCAGGCCAGCCAGCCAGGCCAGGCCAGGCCAGGCCAGGCCAGGCCAGGCTGTGCCAGGCCAGGCCAGGCCAGGCTCAGGCCAGGCCAGGCCAGCCAGGCTCAGGCCAGGCCAGGCCAGGTCAGGCCAGGCCAGGCCAGGCCAGGCCAGGCCAGGCTGTGCCAGGCCAGGCCAGGCCAGCCAGGCCAGGCCAGGCCAGGCCAGGCCAGGCCAGGCCAGGCCAGCCAGGCCAGGCCAGGCCAGGCCAGGCCAGGCCAGGCCAGGCCAGGCCAGGCCAGGCCAGGCCAGGCTGCGCCAGGCCAGGCCAGCCAGGCCAGGCCAGCCAGGCCAGCCAGGCCAGGCTTCAGGCCAGGCCAGGCCAGGCCAGGCCAGGCCAGGCCAGCCAGGCCAGCCAGGCCAGGCCAGGCCAGGCTCAGGCCAGGCCAGTCAGGCCAGGCCAGGCCAGGCCAGGCCAGCCAGGCCAGGCCAGGCCAGGCCAGGCCAGGCCAGGCCAGGCCAGGCCAGGCCAGGCCAGGCCAGGCCACCAGGCCAGGCCAGGCTCAGGCCAGGCCAGGCCACAGGCCAGGCCAGGTCAGGCCAGCCAGGTCAGGCCAGGCCAGGCCAGGCCAGGCCAGGCTGTGTCAGGCCAGGCCAGGTCAGCCAGGCCAGGCCAGGCCAGGCCAGGCCAGGCCAGGCCAGGCCAGGTCAGGCCAGGCCAGGCCAGGCCAGGCCAGGCCAGGCCAGGCCAGGCCAGGCCAGGCCAGGCCAGGCCAGGCCAGGCCAGGCCAGCCAGCCAGCCAGGCCAGCTGTGCCAGGCCAGGCCAGGCCAGGCCAGGCCAGGCCAGGCCAGCCAGGCCAGCCAGGCCAGGTCAGGCCAGGCCAGCTGTGCCAGGCCAGGCCAGGCTGTGTCAGGCCAGGCCAGGTCAGCCAGGCCAGCTGTGCCAGGCCAGGCCGTGGCCAGGCCAGGCCAGCCAGCCAGCCAGGCCAGTCAGGCCAGGCCAGGCCAGGTCAGCCAGGCCAGGCCAGGCTGTGTCAGGCCAGGCCAGGCCAGGCCAGGCCAGGCCAGCCAGGCCAGGCCAGGCCAGGCTGTGTCAGGCCAGGCCAGCCAGGCCAGGCCAGGCCAGGCCAGGTCAGCCAGGCCAGCTGTGCCAGGCCAGGCCAGGCCGTGCCAGGCCAGGCCAGGCCAGGCCAGGCCGTGCCAGGCCAGGCCAGGCCAGGCCAGGCCAGGCCAGGCTGTGCCAGGCCAGGCCAGGCCAGGCCAGCCAGGCCAGGCCAGGCCAGGCCAGGCCAGCCAGTCAGGCCAGGCCAGGCCAGGCCAGGCCAGGCCAGGCCAGCCAGGCCAGGCCAGGCCAGGCCAGGCCAGGCCAGGCCAGGCCAGGCCAGGCCAGGCCGCCAGGCCAGGCCACAGCCAGGCCAGGCCAGGCCAGGCCAGGCCAGCCAGGCCAGGCCAGCCAGGCCAGGCCAGGCCAGGCCAGGCCAGGCCAGGCCAGGCCAGGCCAGGCCAGGCCAGGCTGTGCCAGGCCAGGCCAGGCCAGGCCAGGCTGTGTCAGGCCAGGCCAGCTTCAGGCCAGGCCAGGCCAGGCCAGGCCAGGCCAGGCCAGGCCAGGCCAGGCCAGGCTGCGCCAGGCCAGGCCAGCTTCAGGCCAGGCCAGCCAGGCCAGGCCAGGCCAGGCCAGCCAGGCCAGCCAGGCTCAGGCCAGCCAGCCAGGCCAGGCCAGCCAGGCTCAGGCCAGGCCAGGCCAGGCCAGGCCAGCCAGGCCAGCCAGCCAGGCCAGGCTGTGCCAGGCCAGCCAGGCTCAGGCCAGGCCAGGCCAGGCCAGGCCAGGCCAGGCCAGGTCAGCCAGGCCAGGCCAGGCCAGGCCAGTCAGGCCAGGCCAGGCCAGGCCAGGCCAGGCCAGGCCAGGCCAGGCCAGGCCAGGCCAGGCTGTGCCAGGCCAGGCCAGGCCAGGCCAGGCCAGGCCAGGCCAGGCCAGGCCAGCCAGGCCAGGCCAGGCCAGGCCAGGCCAGGCCAGGCTGCGCCAGGCCAGGCCGTGCCAGGCCAGGCCAGTCAGGCCAGGCCAGGCCAGGCCAGGTCAGGCCAGCCAGCCAGCCAGCCAGGCCAGGCCAGGCCAGGCCACAGCCAGGCCAGGCCGTGCCAGGCCAGGCCAGCCAGGCCAGGCCAGGCCAGGCCAGGCCAGGCCAGGCCGTGCCAGGCCAGGCCGTGCCAGGCCAGGCCAGCTCAGGCCAGGCCAGCCAGCCAGGCCAGGCCAGGCCAGGCCAGGCCAGGCCACAGCCAGGCCAGGCCAGGCCAGGCTGTGCCAGGCCAGCCAGGCCAGCCAGGCCAGGCCAGGCCAGGCTGTGCCAGGCCAGGCCAGGCCAGCCAGGCCAGCCAGCCAGGCCAGGCCAGGCCAGGCCAGGCCAGGCCAGGCCAGGCCAGGCCAGGCTCAGGCCAGCCAGCCAGGCCAGGCCAGGCCAGCCAGCCAGGCCAGCCAGGCCAGTCAGGCCAGGCCAGGCCAGGCCAGGCCAGGCCAGGCCAGGCCAGCCAGGCCAGGCCGCCAGGCCAGGCCAGGTCAGCCAGGCCAGGCCACAGCCAGGCCAGGCTCAGGCCAGCCAGGTCAGGCCAGCCAGGCCAGCCAGCCAGGCCAGGCCAGGCTGTGTCAGGCCAGGCCAGGCCACAGCCAGGCCAGGCTGTGCCAGGCCAGGCCAGGCTTCAGGCCAGGCCAGTCAGGCCAGGCCAGGCCAGGCCAGGCCAGGCCAGGCCAGGCCAGGCTGTGTCAGGCCAGGCCAGGCCAGCTCAGGCCAGGCCAGGCCAGGCCAGGCCAGGCCAGGCTGTGCCAGGCCAGCCAGGCCAGGCCAGGCCAGGCCAGGCCAGGCTTCAGGCCAGGCCAGTCAGGCCAGCCAGGTCAGGCCAGCCAGGCCAGGCCAGGCCAGGCCAGGCCAGGCCAGGCCAGGCCAGGCCAGGCCAGCCAGGCCAGGCCAGGCCAGCCAGGCCAGGCCAGGCCAGGCCAGGCCAGGCCAGCCAGGCCAGGCCAGGCCAGGCCAGGCCAGCCAGCCAGGCCAGCCAGGCCAGGCCAGGCCAGGCCAGGCCAGGCCAGGCCAGGCCGCCAGGCCAGGCCAGGCCAGGTCAGCCAGGCCAGGCCAGGCCAGGCCAGGCCAGGCCAGGCCAGGCCAGGCCAGGCCAGGCCAGGCCAGCCAGGCCAGGCCAGCCAGGCCAGGCCAGGCCAGCTCAGGCCAGGCCAGGCCAGGCTTCAGGCCAGGCCAGGCCAGGCCAGGCCAGGCCAGGCCAGGCCAGCTTCAGGCCAGGCCAGCCAGGCCAGGCCAGGCCAGGCCAGGCCACCAGGCCAGGCCAGGCCGTGGCCAGGCCAGGCTCAGGCCAGGCCAGGCCAGGCCAGGCCAGGCCAGGCCAGCCAGGCCAGGCCACCAGGCCAGGCCAGCTCAGGCCAGGCCAGGCCAGGTCAGGCCAGGCCAGGCCAGGCCAGGCCAGGCCAGGCCAGGTCAGGCCAGGCCAGGCTGCGCCAGGCCAGGCCAGGCCAGGCCAGGCCAGGCCAGGCCAGGCCAGGCCAGGCCAGGCCAGGCCAGGCCAGGCCAGGCCAGGCCAGGCCAGGCCAGGCCAGTCAGGCCAGGCCAGGCCGTGGCCAGGCCAGGCCAGGCCAGGCCAGGCCAGCCAGGCCAGGCCAGGCCAGGCCAGGCCAGGCCAGGCCAGGCCAGGCCAGGCCAGGCCAGGCCAGGCCAGGCCAGGCCAGGCCAGGCCAGGCCAGGCCAGGCCAGGCCAGGCCAGCCAGGCCAGCCAGGCCAGGCCAGGCCAGCCAGGTCAGGCCAGGCCAGGCCAGCCAGGCCAGGCCAGGCCAGGCCAGGCCAGCCAGGCCAGCCGCCAGGCCAGGCCAGGCCAGGCCAGGCCAGCCAGGCCAGGCCAGCCAGGCCAGGCCAGCCAGCCAGGCCAGGCCAGCTCAGGCCAGGCCAGGCCAGGCCAGGCCAGGCCAGGCCAGGCCAGGCCAGGCTGCGCCAGGCCAGCCAGGCCAGGCCAGCCAGGCCAGGCTCAGGCCAGGCCAGGCCAGGCCAGGCTCAGGCCAGCCAGGCCAGGCCAGCCAGGCCAGGCCAGGCCAGGCCAGGCCAGTCAGGCCAGGCCAGGCCAGGCCAGGCCAGGCCAGGCCAGTCAGGCCAGGCCAGGCCAGTCAGGCCAGGCCAGGCCAGGCCAGCCAGGCCAGGCCAGGCCAGGCCAGGCCAGGCCAGCCAGGCCAGGCCAGCCAGGCCAGGCTCAGGCCAGCCAGGCCAGGCCAGCCAGGCCAGGCCAGGCCACCAGGCCAGGCCAGGCCAGGCCAGCCAGGCTCAGGCCAGCCAGGCCAGGCCAGGCCAGGCCAGGCCAGGCCGGTGGCCAGGCCAGGCCAGGCCAGCCAGGCCAGCTGTGCCAGGCCAGCCAGCCAGGCCAGGCCAGGCCAGGCTTCAGGCCAGGCCAGGTCAGGCCAGCCAGGCCAGGCCAGGCCAGGCCAGCCAGCCAGGCCAGTCAGGCCAGGCCAGCCAGGCCAGGCCGCCAGGCCAGGCCAGGCCAGGCCAGGCCAGGCCAGGCCAGGCCAGGCCAGGCCAGGCCAGGCCAGCCGCCAGGCCAGGCCAGGCCAGGCCAGGCCAGCCAGGCCAGGCTTCAGGCCAGGCCAGGCCAGGCCAGGCCAGGCCAGGCCAGGCCAGGCCAGGCCAGCTGTGCCAGGCCAGCCAGTCAGGCCAGGCCAGGCCAGGCCAGGCCAGGCCAGGCCACAGGCCAGGCCAGGCCAGGCCAGGCCAGGCCAGGCCAGGCCACCAGGCCAGGCCACCAGGCCAGGCCAGGCCAGGCCAGGCCAGCCAGGCCAGGCCAGGCCAGGCCAGCCAGGCCAGGCCACCAGGCCAGGCCAGGCCAGGCCAGGCCAGCCAGGCCAGGCCAGGCCAGGCCAGGCCAGGCCAGGCCAGGCCAGGCCAGGCCAGGCCAGCCAGCCAGGCCAGGCCAGGCCAGGCCAGGCCAGCCAGCCAGGCCAGGCTGTGTCAGGCCAGGCCAGGCCAGGCCAGCCAGGCCAGGCCAGCCAGGCCAGGCCAGCCAGGCCAGGCCAGGCCAGGCCAGGCCAGGCCAGGCCAGGCCAGGCCAGGCCAGCCAGGCCAGCCAGGCCAGGCCAGGCCAGCCAGGCCAGGCCAGGCCAGGCCACAGGCCAGGCCAGGCCAGGCCAGCCAGGCCAGGCCAGCCAGGCCAGGCCAGGCCAGGCCAGGCCAGGCCAGGCCAGGCCAGGCCAGGCCAGGCCAGCCAGGCCAGTCAGGCCAGGCCAGGCTCAGGCCAGCCAGCCAGGCCAGCCAGGCCAGGCCAGGCCAGGCTTCAGGCCAGGCCAGGCCAGGCCAGCCAGGCCAGGCCAGGCCAGGCCAGGCTCAGGCCAGGCCAGGCCAGGCCAGGCCAGGCCAGGCCAGGCCAGGCCAGTCAGGCCAGGCCAGGCCAGGCCAGGCCAGGCTTCAGGCCAGGCCAGCTGTGCCAGGCCAGGCCAGGCCAGCTCAGGCCAGGCCAGTCAGCCAGGCCAGGCTGTGTCAGGCCAGGCCAGGCTGTGTCAGGCCAGGCCAGGCTGTGTCAGGCCAGGCCAGGCTTCAGGCCAGGCCAGGCTGTGTCAGGCCAGGCCAGGCTTCAGGCCAGGCCAGGCTTCAGGCCAGGCCAGGCCAGGCTTCAGGCCAGGCCAGGCTTCAGGCCAGGCCAGCTCAGGCCAGGCCAGGCTGTGTCAGGCCAGGCCAGGCTTCAGGCCAGGCCAGGCTGTGTCAGGCCAGGCCAGCTGTGCCAGGCCAGGCCAGTCAGCCAGGCCAGCTGTGCCAGGCCAGGCCAGGCTTCAGGCCAGGCCAGGCTGTGCCAGGCCAGGCCAGGCTTCAGGCCAGGCCAGGCTGTGTCAGGCCAGGCCAGGCTGTGTCAGGCCAGGCCAGCTTCAGGCCAGGCCAGGCTTCAGGCCAGGCCAGCTTCAGGCCAGGCCAGGCTGTGTCAGGCCAGGCCAGCTTCAGGCCAGGCCAGGCTGTGTCAGGCCAGGCCAGCTTCAGGCCAGGCCAGCTTCAGGCCAGGCCAGCTCAGGCCAGGCCAGGCTGTGTCAGGCCAGGCCAGCTTCAGGCCAGGCCAGCTTCAGGCCAGGCCAGCTTCAGGCCAGGCCAGCTTCAGGCCAGGCCAGCTTCAGGCCAGGCCAGCTTCAGGCCAGGCCAGGCCAGCTTCAGGCCAGGCCAGCTTCAGGCCAGGCCAGCTCAGGCCAGGCCAGGCCAGCTTCAGGCCAGGCCAGCTTCAGGCCAGGCCAGGCTGTGCCAGGCCAGGCCAGTCAGCCAGGCCAGGCTTCAGGCCAGGCCAGGCCAGCTTCAGGCCAGGCCAGCTTCAGGCCAGGCCAGCTTCAGGCCAGGCCAGGCTTCAGGCCAGGCCAGCTTCAGGCCAGGCCAGCTTCAGGCCAGGCCAGCTTCAGGCCAGGCCAGGCTTCAGGCCAGGCCAGCTTCAGGCCAGGCCAGGCTTCAGGCCAGGCCAGCTTCAGGCCAGGCCAGCTTCAGGCCAGGCCAGCTTCAGGCCAGGCCAGCTTCAGGCCAGGCCAGCTCAGGCCAGGCCAGCTTCAGGCCAGGCCAGCTTCAGGCCAGGCCAGCTTCAGGCCAGGCCAGCTTCAGGCCAGGCCAGTCAGGCCAGCCAGGTCAGGCCAGGCCAGCCAGTCAGGCCAGCCAGGTCAGGCCAGGCCAGCTTCAGGCCAGGCCAGTCAGGCCAGGCCAGCTTCAGGCCAGGCCAGCTTCAGGCCAGGCCAGCTTCAGGCCAGGCCAGGCCAGCTTCAGGCCAGGCCAGCTTCAGGCCAGGCCAGCTCAGGCCAGGCCAGGCTGTGCCAGGCCAGGCCAGCTTCAGGCCAGGCCAGTCAGCCAGGCCAGGCCGTGCCAGGCCAGGCCAGGTCAGGCCAGGCCAGCTCAGGCCAGGCCAGCTTCAGGCCAGGCCAGGCTTCAGGCCAGGCCAGCTTCAGGCCAGGCCAGCCAGTCAGGCCAGGCCAGCCAGGCCAGGCCAGCCAGGTCAGGCCAGGCCAGCTTCAGGCCAGGCCAGTCAGGCCAGGCCAGCTTCAGGCCAGGCCAGCTTCAGGCCAGGCCAGTCAGCCAGGCCAGGCTCAGGCCAGCCAGGCCAGCCAGTCAGGCCAGGCCAGGCTGTGCCAGGCCAGGCCAGCTTCAGGCCAGGCCAGCTTCAGGCCAGGCCAGCTCAGGCCAGGCCAGGCCAGTCAGGCCAGGCCAGCCAGTCAGGCCAGGCCAGGCTGTGCCAGGCCAGGCCAGCCAGGCCAGGCTGTGCCAGGCCAGGCCAGGCTGTGCCAGGCCAGGCCAGCTTCAGGCCAGGCCAGGCCAGCTTCAGGCCAGGCCAGCCAGTCAGGCCAGGCCAGTCAGGCCAGGCCAGGCTTCAGGCCAGGCCAGCTTCAGGCCAGGCCAGGCTGTGCCAGGCCAGGCCAGCCAGGCCAGGTCAGCCAGGCCAGGCTGTGCCAGGCCAGGCCAGCTTCAGGCCAGGCCAGCTTCAGGCCAGGCCAGGCTCAGGCCAGGCCAGCTTCAGGCCAGGCCAGGTCAGCCAGGCCAGGCCAGCCAGTCAGGCCAGCCAGGCTCAGGCCAGGCCAGTCAGGCCAGGCCAGCTCAGGCCAGGCCAGGCTGTGCCAGGCCAGGCCAGCTCAGGCCAGGCCAGGCCAGGCTTCAGGCCAGGCCAGGCTTCAGGCCAGGCCAGGCTTCAGGCCAGGCCAGCCAGGCCAGGCTGTGCCAGGCCAGGCCGTGGCCAGGCCAGCCAGGTCAGGCCAGGCCAGCTTCAGGCCAGGCCAGCTTCAGGCCAGGCCAGCTTCAGGCCAGGCCAGCTCAGGCCAGGCCAGTCAGGCCAGGCCAGGCTTCAGGCCAGGCCAGGCTTCAGGCCAGGCCAGCTTCAGGCCAGGCCAGCTTCAGGCCAGGCCAGTCAGGCCAGGCCAGGTCAGGCCAGGCCAGCTCAGGCCAGGCCAGCTTCAGGCCAGGCCAGCTTCAGGCCAGGCCAGGCTGTGCCAGGCCAGGCCAGCCAGGCCAGGCCAGCTTCAGGCCAGGCCAGGCCAGCTCAGGCCAGGCCAGGCTGTGCCAGGCCAGGCCAGTCAGGCCAGGCCAGGCCAGGCTCAGGCCAGCCAGGTCAGGCCAGCCAGGCCAGTCAGGCCAGGCCAGCCAGTCAGGCCAGGCCAGCTTCAGGCCAGGCCAGGCTGTGCCAGGCCAGGCCGTGGCCAGGCCAGCCAGTCAGGCCAGGCCAGGCCAGGCCAGGCCAGGCCAGCCAGTCAGGCCAGCCAGGCTCAGGCCAGGCCAGCTTCAGGCCAGGCCAGGCCGTGCCAGGCCAGGCCAGCCAGGCCAGGCTGTGCCAGGCCAGGCCAGGCTTCAGGCCAGGCCAGCTTCAGGCCAGGCCAGGCTTCAGGCCAGGCCAGCTTCAGGCCAGGCCAGCTTCAGGCCAGGCCAGGTCAGGCCAGGCCAGCTTCAGGCCAGGCCAGCTTCAGGCCAGGCCAGCCAGTCAGGCCAGGCCAGCTTCAGGCCAGGCCAGGCCGCCAGGCCAGGCCAGGCTTCAGGCCAGGCCAGCTCAGGCCAGGCCAGCTTCAGGCCAGGCCAGTCAGCCAGGCCAGGCTGTGCCAGGCCAGGCCAGCTTCAGGCCAGGCCAGGCTTCAGGCCAGGCCAGCTCAGGCCAGGCCAGGCCAGGCCAGGCTTCAGGCCAGGCCAGTCAGGCCAGGCCAGTCAGCCAGGCCAGGTCAGGCCAGCCAGGCTCAGGCCAGCCAGGCTCAGGCCAGGCCAGGCTCAGGCCAGCCAGGCTCAGGCCAGCCAGGCCAGTCAGGCCAGGCCAGCTTCAGGCCAGGCCAGCTTCAGGCCAGGCCAGGCTTCAGGCCAGGCCAGGCCACAGGCCAGGCCAGGCTTCAGGCCAGGCCAGCTCAGGCCAGGCCAGGCCACAGGCCAGGCCAGCTTCAGGCCAGGCCAGGCCAGGTCAGGCCAGGCCAGCTTCAGGCCAGGCCAGCTTCAGGCCAGGCCAGGCTGTGTCAGGCCAGGCCAGGCTCAGGCCAGGCCAGCTTCAGGCCAGGCCAGGTCAGCCAGGCCAGCCAGGCCAGTCAGCCAGGCCAGG
Organism: Sericinus montela; assembly: GCA_029286605.1. Lineage (NCBI taxonomy): Eukaryota > Metazoa > Arthropoda > Insecta > Lepidoptera > Papilionidae > Sericinus > Sericinus montela. Next base: position 402,432 of record JAGSMR010000147.1, read on the forward strand.
CCAGGCTGTGTCAGGCCAGGCCAGCTCAGGCCAGGCCAGGCTGTGTCAGGCCAGGCCAGCTCAGGCCAGCCAGGCCAGGCTTCAGGCCAGGCCAGCTTCAGGCCAGGCCAGGCTTCAGGCCAGGCCAGCCAGGCCAGGTCAGCCAGGCCAGGCCGTGGCCAGGCCAGCCAGTCAGGCCAGGCCAGCTTCAGGCCAGGCCAGCTTCAGGCCAGGCCAGCTTCAGGCCAGGCCAGCTCAGGCCAGCCAGGTCAGGCCAGGCCAGGCTGTGCCAGGCCAGGCCAGGCTGTGTCAGGCCAGGCCAGCTTCAGGCCAGGCCAGCTTCAGGCCAGGCCAGTCAGCCAGGCCAGGTCAGGCCAGCCAGCTCAGGCCAGGCCAGGCTGTGTCAGGCCAGGCCAGGCTGTGTCAGGCCAGGCCAGTCAGGCCAGCCAGGCCAGGCCAGCTTCAGGCCAGGCCAGCCAGCTCAGGCCAGGCCAGGCCGTGGCCAGGCCAGGCTTCAGGCCAGGCCAGTCAGCCAGGCCAGCCAGCTCAGGCCAGCCAGCCAGGCCAGTCAGGCCAGGCCAGCCAGTCAGGCCAGGCCAGCTTCAGGCCAGGCCAGGCTGTGTCAGGCCAGGCCAGGCTGTGTCAGGCCAGGCCAGTCAGGCCAGCCAGGCCAGGCCAGCCAGCCAGCCAGGCCAGTCAGGCCAGGCCAGCTTCAGGCCAGGCCAGGCTGTGTCAGGCCAGGCCAGGCCAGGCTGTGTCAGGCCAGGCCAGGCTGTGTCAGGCCAGGCCAGCTTCAGGCCAGGCCAGGCTTCAGGCCAGGCCAGCTTCAGGCCAGGCCAGCTTCAGGCCAGGCCAGGTCAGGCCAGGCCAGCTTCAGGCCAGGCCAGCCAGTCAGGCCAGGCCAGCTTCAGGCCAGGCCAGGCCGCCAGGCCAGGCCGTGGCCAGGCCAGGCTTCAGGCCAGGCCAGCTCAGGCCAGGCCAGCTTCAGGCCAGGCCAGTCAGCCAGGCCAGGCTGTGTCAGGCCAGGCCAGGCTGTGTCAGGCCAGGCCAGGCTTCAGGCCAGGCCAGGCTGTGTCAGGCCAGGCCAGGTCAGGCCAGCCAGCCAGGCCAGTCAGGCCAGGCCAGTCAGCCAGGCCAGGCTGTGTCAGGCCAGGCCAGCTCAGGCCAGGCCAGCCAGCTCAGGCCAGCCAGGCCAGGCCAGCCAGGCCAGTCAGCCAGGCCAGGCTGTGTCAGGCCAGGCCAGCTTCAGGCCAGGCCAGCTTCAGGCCAGGCCAGGCTTCAGGCCAGGCCAGGCCACAGGCCAGGCCAGCTTCAGGCCAGGCCAGCTCAGGCCAGCCAGGCCAGCCAGGCTCAGGCCAGCCAGCTCAGGCCAGGCCAGCTTCAGGCCAGGCCAGCCAGCTCAGGCCAGCCAGGCCAGGCTCAGCCAGGCCAGGTCAGCCAGGCCAGGCCAGGCTTCAGGCCAGGCCAGGTCAGCCAGGCCAGGCTCAGGCCAGGCCAGCTTCAGGCCAGGCCAGGCCAGGCCAGGCCAGTCAGCCAGGCCAGGCCGTGGCCAGGCCAGCCAGTCAGGCCAGCCAGGTCAGGCCAGCCAGGCCAGGCTTCAGGCCAGGCCAGCTTCAGGCCAGGCCAGCTCAGGCCAGCCAGCCAGCCAGCCAGGCCAGGCTGTGCCAGGCCAGGCCGTCAGGCCAGGCCAGGCCAGTCAGCCAGGCCAGGCCAGGCTTCAGGCCAGGCCAGCCAGGTCAGGCCAGGCCAGCCAGTCAGGCCAGCCAGGCTCAGGCCAGGCCAGGCCGTCAGGCCAGGCCAGCTCAGGCCAGGCCAGTCAGGCCAGCCAGGTCAGGCCAGCCAGGCCAGGCTTCAGGCCAGGCCAGCTTCAGGCCAGGCCAGGCTGTGCCAGGCCAGGCCAGCCAGGCCAGGCCAGGCCAGGCCGTGGCCAGGCCAGGCCACAGCCAGGCCAGGCTGTGCCAGGCCAGGCCAGGCTTCAGGCCAGGCCAGGCCAGGCCAGGCTGTGCCAGGCCAGGCCAGCTTCAGGCCAGGCCAGCTTCAGGCCAGGCCAGCTTCAGGCCAGGCCAGGCCAGGCCAGGCCACAGGCCAGGCCAGTCAGGCCAGGCCAGGCCGTGCCAGGCCAGGCCAGCTTCAGGCCAGGCCAGGCTTCAGGCCAGGCCAGGCTCAGCCAGGCCAGGCTTCAGGCCAGGCCAGGCTTCAGGCCAGGCCAGCCAGCTCAGGCCAGCCAGCTCAGGCCAGCCAGGCCAGCCAGCCAGGCCAGGCTTCAGGCCAGGCCAGGCCAGCTTCAGGCCAGGCCAGCTCAGGCCAGGCCAGTCAGGCCAGCCAGGCCAGGCCAGCTTCAGGCCAGGCCAGTCAGGCCAGGCCAGCTTCAGGCCAGGCCAGCCAGTCAGGCCAGGCCAGCTTCAGGCCAGGCCAGGTCAGCCAGGCCAGGCCAGCTTCAGGCCAGGCCACAGCCAGGCCAGGCCGTGGCCAGGCCAGGCTCAGCCAGGCCAGGCTTCAGGCCAGGCCAGCTTCAGGCCAGGCCAGCTTCAGGCCAGGCCAGTCAGGCCAGGCCAGGCCGTGGCCAGGCCAGGCTTCAGGCCAGGCCAGGCCAGGCTTCAGGCCAGGCCAGGCCGTCAGGCCAGGCCAGCTTCAGGCCAGGCCAGTCAGCCAGGCCAGGCTCAGGCCAGGCCAGCTTCAGGCCAGGCCAGTCAGCCAGGCCAGGCTGTGGCCAGGCCAGGCTCAGCCAGGCCAGGCTTCAGGCCAGGCCAGCTTCAGGCCAGGCCAGTCAGCCAGGCCAGGCTGTGGCCAGGCCAGGCCGTCAGGCCAGGCCAGCTTCAGGCCAGGCCAGCTCAGGCCAGGCCAGCTTCAGGCCAGGCCAGCTTCAGGCCAGGCCAGGCCAGCCAGCTCAGGCCAGCCAGGCCAGGCTTCAGGCCAGGCCAGGCTGTGCCAGGCCAGGCCACAGGCCAGGCCAGCTTCAGGCCAGGCCAGCTTCAGGCCAGGCCAGCTCAGGCCAGGCCAGGCTCAGCCAGGCCAGGTCAGGCCAGCCAGGCCAGGCCAGGCTTCAGGCCAGGCCAGCTTCAGGCCAGGCCAGCTGTGCCAGGCCAGGCCACAGCCAGGCCAGGCTTCAGGCCAGGCCAGCCAGGCTCAGGCCAGGCCAGTCAGGCCAGCCAGGCTCAGGCCAGGCCACCAGGCCAGGCCAGTCAGCCAGGCCAGGCTCAGCCAGGCCAGGCTGTGTCAGGCCAGGCCAGTCAGGCCAGCCAGGCCAGGCTTCAGGCCAGGCCAGGCTGTGTCAGGCCAGGCCAGGCTGTGGCCAGGCCAGGCTGTGTCAGGCCAGGCCAGGCCAGGCCAGGTCAGCCAGGCCAGGCCGTGGCCAGGCCAGGCCACAGCCAGGCCAGGCTGTGTCAGGCCAGGCCAGCTTCAGGCCAGGCCAGGCCAGGCCAGGCTGTGCCAGGCCAGGCCAGCTTCAGGCCAGGCCAGCTTCAGGCCAGGCCAGGCTGTGCCAGGCCAGGCCAGGTCAGGCCAGGCCAGGGCCAGGCCAGGCCGTGGCCAGGCCAGGCTGTGCCAGGCCAGGCCAGCTTCAGGCCAGGCCAGGCTTCAGGCCAGGCCACCAGGCCAGGCCAGGCTTCAGGCCAGGCCAGGCTTCAGGCCAGGCCAGCCAGCCAGGCCAGGCCAGCTTCAGGCCAGGCCACAGGCCAGCCAGGCCAGGCCAGGCTGTGTCAGGCCAGGCCAGCTTCAGGCCAGGCCAGCTTCAGGCCAGGCCAGCTTCAGGCCAGGCCAGGCTGTGCCAGGCCAGGCCAGGCCAGGGCCAGGCCAGGCCGTGGCCAGGCCAGGCTGTGTCAGGCCAGGCCAGCTTCAGGCCAGGCCAGGCTTCAGGCCAGGCCACCAGGCCAGGCCAGGCTTCAGGCCAGGCCAGGCTTCAGGCCAGGCCAGCCAGCCAGGCCAGGCCAGCTTCAGGCCAGGCCACAGGCCAGCCAGGCCAGGTCAGGTCAGGTCAGGTCAGGCCAGGCCAGCTTCAGGCCAGGCCAGGTCAGCCAGGCCAGCCAGCCAGGCCAGGCCAGCTTCAGGCCAGGCCAGTCAGGCCAGGCCAGCTTCAGGCCAGGCCAGGCCAGGTCAGGTCAGGTCAGGTCAGGTCAGGTCAGGTCAGGTCAGGTCAGGTCAGGTCAGGTCAGGCCAGGCCACAGCCAGGCCAGGCCGTGGCCAGGCCAGCCAGCTCAGGCCAGGCCAGGCTGTGTCAGGCCAGGCCAGCTTCAGGCCAGGCCAGCTTCAGGCCAGGCCAGTCAGGCCAGGCCAGGCTGTGCCAGGCCAGGCCAGCTTCAGGCCAGGCCAGGCCAGGCTTCAGGCCAGGCCAGGCTGTGCCAGGCCAGGCCAGCTTCAGGCCAGGCCAGTCAGGCCAGCCAGGCTCAGGCCAGGCCAGCTTCAGGCCAGGCCAGTCAGCCAGGCCAGGCTGTGTCAGGCCAGGCCAGCTCAGGCCAGGCCAGGCTTCAGGCCAGGCCAGCTTCAGGCCAGGCCAGGCTGTGTCAGGCCAGGCCAGGCTGTGTCAGGCCAGGCCAGGCTGTGTCAGGCCAGGCCAGCTCAGGCCAGGCCAGGCTGTGTCAGGCCAGGCCAGCCAGCTCAGGCCAGGCCAGGCTCAGCCAGGCCAGGCTGTGTCAGGCCAGGCCACAGGCCAGGCCAGCTTCAGGCCAGGCCAGCTTCAGGCCAGGCCAGCTCAGGCCAGGCCAGGCTCAGCCAGGCCAGGTCAGGCCAGCCAGGCCAGGCCAGGCTTCAGGCCAGGCCAGCTTCAGGCCAGGCCAGCTTCAGGCCAGGCCAGGCTTCAGGCCAGGCCAGCTCAGGCCAGGCCAGGTCAGCCAGGCCAGGTCAGGTCAGGTCAGGTCAGGTCAGGTCAGGTCAGGTCAGGTCAGGTCAGGTCAGGCCAGGCCAGGCTGTGTCAGGCCAGGCCAGCTTCAGGCCAGGCCAGGCTGTGTCAGGCCAGGCCAGGCTGTGTCAGGCCAGGCCAGGCTGTGTCAGGCCAGGCCAGGCTGTGTCAGGCCAGGCCAGCTCAGGCCAGGCCAGCTTCAGGCCAGGCCAGCTTCAGGCCAGGCCAGGCTGTGTCAGGCCAGGCCAGCTTCAGG
>JAGSMR010000147.1:410000-417500 GCA_029286605.1 Sericinus montela
GCTTCAGGCCAGGCCAGCTTCAGGCCAGGCCAGGCTTCAGGCCAGGCCAGGCTCAGCCAGGCCAGGCTGTGCCAGGCCAGGCCAGGTCAGCCAGGCCAGGCTCAGGCCAGCCAGCTCAGGCCAGGCCAGGCCGTGGCCAGGCCAGCCAGGCTCAGGCCAGGCCAGTCAGGCCAGCCAGGCTCAGGCCAGCCAGGCCAGGCCGAGGCCAGGCCAGGTCAGCCAGGCCAGGCCAGGCCAGCTTCAGGCCAGGCCAGCTTCAGGCCAGGCCAGCTTCAGGCCAGGCCAGGCTTCAGGCCAGGCCAGCTTCAGGCCAGGCCAGCCAGTCAGGCCAGGCCAGGTCAGCCAGGCCAGGCCAGCTTCAGGCCAGGCCAGCTTCAGGCCAGGCCAGCTTCAGGCCAGGCCAGCCAGTCAGGCCAGGCCAGGTCAGCCAGGCCAGGCTTCAGGCCAGGCCAGGCTGTGGCCAGGCCAGCCAGTCAGGCCAGCCAGGCCAGCCAGCTCAGGCCAGGCCAGGCTGTGCCAGGCCAGGCCAGGCCAGGCTGTGGCCAGGCCAGGCTTCAGGCCAGGCCAGGCTTCAGGCCAGGCCAGGCCAGCTTCAGGCCAGGCCAGTCAGCCAGGCCAGGTCAGGCCAGCCAGCCAGCCAGGCCAGTCAGGCCAGCCAGCCAGGCCAGGCCAGCTCAGGCCAGGCCAGGCTGTGGCCAGGCCAGGCCAGCTTCAGGCCAGGCCAGGTCAGCCAGGCCAGGCTTCAGGCCAGGCCAGGCTGTGGCCAGGCCAGGCTTCAGGCCAGGCCAGGCTTCAGGCCAGGCCAGGCTTCAGGCCAGGCCAGGCTTCAGGCCAGGCCAGGCTTCAGGCCAGGCCAGGCTGTGTCAGGCCAGGCCAGGCTTCAGGCCAGGCCAGGCTTCAGGCCAGGCCAGGCTGTGGCCAGGCCAGGCTGTGTCAGGCCAGGCCAGGCTTCAGGCCAGGCCAGGCTGTGTCAGGCCAGGCCAGCTCAGGCCAGGCCAGGCTTCAGGCCAGGCCAGGCTTCAGGCCAGGCCAGGCTGTGTCAGGCCAGGCCAGGCTTCAGGCCAGGCCAGGCTGTGGCCAGGCCAGGCTTCAGGCCAGGCCAGGCTGTGCCAGGCCAGGCCGTGCCAGGCCAGGCCAGCCGCCAGGCCAGCCAGTCAGGCCAGGCCAGGCTGTGGCCAGGCCAGGCCGTGGCCAGGCCAGGCTCAGCCAGGCCAGGCTTCAGGCCAGGCCAGGCTTCAGGCCAGGCCAGGCTTCAGGCCAGGCCAGCTTCAGGCCAGGCCAGGCCGAGCCAGGCCAGGCTGTGTCAGGCCAGGCCAGGCCGGTGGCCAGGCCAGGCTTCAGGCCAGGCCAGCCAGCCAGGCCAGGCTGCGCCAGGCCAGGCCAGCTCAGGCCAGCCAGGCTCAGGCCAGCCAGGTCAGGCCAGGCCAGGCTTCAGGCCAGGCCAGTCAGGCCAGGCCAGGCTTCAGGCCAGGCCAGGCCAGGCTGTGTCAGGCCAGGCCAGCCAGCCAGGCCAGGCTGTGCCAGGCCAGGCCAGTCAGGCCAGCCAGCCAGCCAGGCCAGGCTGTGGCCAGGCCAGGCTGTGTCAGGCCAGGCCAGCTTCAGGCCAGGCCAGCTTCAGGCCAGGCCAGGCTTCAGGCCAGGCCAGGCTTCAGGCCAGGCCAGGCTTCAGGCCAGGCCAGGCCGAGCCAGGCCAGGCTGTGTCAGGCCAGGCCAGGTCAGCCAGGCCAGGCTCAGGCCAGGCTCAGCCAGGCCAGGCCAGCCAGGCTCAGGCCAGGCCAGTCAGGCCAGCCAGGCTCAGGCCAGCCAGCCAGGCCAGGCTGTGTCAGGCCAGGCCAGTCAGGCCAGGCCAGGCCAGCTTCAGGCCAGGCCAGGCTTCAGGCCAGGCCAGGCTTCAGGCCAGGCCAGGCTTCAGGCCAGGCCAGCTTCAGGCCAGGCCAGGCCAGGCTGTGTCAGGCCAGGCCAGGTCAGCCAGGCCAGGCCAGCTTCAGGCCAGGCCAGCTTCAGGCCAGGCCAGCTTCAGGCCAGGCCAGCCAGTCAGGCCAGCCAGGTCAGGCCAGGCCAGGCTTCAGGCCAGGCCAGGCTGTGGCCAGGCCAGCCAGTCAGGCCAGCCAGGCCAGCCAGCTCAGGCCAGGCCAGGCTTCAGGCCAGGCCAGGCTTCAGGCCAGGCCAGTCAGGCCAGGCCAGGCTTCAGGCCAGGCCAGGCTTCAGGCCAGGCCAGGCTCAGCCAGGCCAGGCTTCAGGCCAGGCCAGGCCAGCTTCAGGCCAGGCCAGGTCAGCCAGGCCAGGTCAGCCAGGCCAGCCAGCCAGGCCAGGCTTCAGGCCAGGCCAGGCTGCGCCAGGCCAGGCCAGCTCAGGCCAGGCCAGGCTGTGGCCAGGCCAGGCCAGCTTCAGGCCAGGCCAGGCTTCAGGCCAGGCCAGGCTTCAGGCCAGGCCAGGCTTCAGGCCAGGCCAGGCTTCAGGCCAGGCCAGCCAGGCCAGGCTGTGGCCAGGCCAGCCAGCCAGGCCAGGCCGGGCCAGGCCAGGCCGTGGCCAGGCCAGGCCACAGCCAGGCCAGCCAGCTCAGGCCAGGCCAGGCTTCAGGCCAGGCCAGGCTGTGGCCAGGCCAGGCTGTGTCAGGCCAGGCCAGCTTCAGGCCAGGCCAGGCTGTGTCAGGCCAGGCCAGGCTGTGGCCAGGCCAGGCTCAGGCCAGGCCAGCTCAGGCCAGCCAGGCCACAGGCCAGGCCAGCTCAGGCCAGGCCAGGCTTCAGGCCAGGCCAGCTTCAGGCCAGGCCAGGCTGTGTCAGGCCAGGCCAGCCAGGCCAGGCTGAAAGTTTCCAGTTTTCAATTTACCTAGAAGATTCGCCGAGCAAGTCGTTATATCAACACAACTGGTGAATCTTTTTCCACCCCTAATGGTGCTGCGCGGGCTCAGACCCTGGTTCAAGACATACAGTTGCATTTCGTTAAGTGCAGCCCATTTCAATTCCTCTGCTGTCTGATTCTACTACCCCAATAGATGTTCCATGCATTTACATCGCCTGCCAGGATTATGTTGTTTGTCTGCAAATCTTCAACAGCTTTTTAATTTTGACCAGGTATGGTTCGATGGGCTGATCGCACTTGTAGACGGACAATTTATCTCCAGGCTCCGGTCCTCACCTTGGCTACAGCTATGTTCTCAGTAGTGAGATCCGGATAAAGAGAGACGTCGATGGTATCGTCAAATAGTACAATGGCTGCTTTATTTACTTTACCGTTTTCACGGTTCCCGCAACATTGTACAATCCTGGTGCCAGGATAGTGCTTCATCTTACCACTTGATGTAAGGTTCCTGAACCATTGCAAAGGTGGTCTTGCTTTTGGTCATGTGCATAATTAATCTGGCAGCAACTGCTCCTTTGAAGATTTGCCTGTATGACTCTATACTTTTTGTTCTTGTTTAAAGTCTCGTTTTCACCTGGGATCACCTTAGCAATAAGCTATAGATGATCTAGCCAACGCATCCCATTTTTCCTGACTGACACTGGAGCTGAATGCATTGTGGTCACATCTTCGTGCTTTGCTTTTTGCAATTATTACACGAAGGCGGTTCTCCAGAGAGCCACTCTGTGCATTCCGCCCTGAGATGCGGGCCTCCGCAGTGGCTGCACACATCTACACCTCGGTACAAAGTTTTGCTGTGGCTGTATCCTAAGCACTTGGTGCATTGTATTAGTGGAGACTGGTCCGTCACTCGTACCCGCTGCAAATCAACATGAATGAGCTCTTTCTCCATCATTCGTCTCCAAACTTGTGGAGACACCCTAATAACAATGTGAGAAGTGAGTGTGTTTCTGGTCCTCTTCCTATATTTTATTTCCATTCTTTGTTCTTCCTCTACTCCTCAAAAATTTGTTTGTTTTGCATCTTGATCGCCTTAATAACATCACTATCTGTATTGTAGCTCATCACATCTCTCAGCATTAGCAGGGGGTCCTTATTTTTTATTTCCTCCACTATTAATTTAGACCCTTCCATATTAATTTTTTCCTTCACTTTTCTTAATTCTTCCTGAGTACCACATCCTAGTATTATCTTCCGGTCTCTGGCCTTCCGTATTTTATCGACCTGAATTCCTTCGTCCTTAGCATTTATAACTTTCCTAATTTTTTCTAATACATGTTCACCAGTTTCATTCACGTCCTCTGATGAGATTGCTATGGAATGAGTGGCGACATATTCTGATGGTATTTTACTACCCTTCCGGGCGGTTACATTGGCATATGTCGCCCTTTCTTCACGACTACCTTGTTCCTTTAACAGTTTTCCTAGAATCTCCATTTCTTTCTTATTTTCTTGCAGTAGTTTACTATGTTCTGCAATACTTTTTAGTAAGCTCTCTACATCTTGCTTAAGTCCAATTGTACCTGGTCTTTGCAACTTTTTCTCCACTTTGTTCTGTTCTTCTTGTTTTTACTTCCTCCTCCCATTTTTCTTTCCATCTCTGCTTCCTTCACTAATTGGTATAACCTATCTATATTTAAAGTCACCTCAGTTTTAATATCTGTTTAGGTTCCTTGAGTTGTTTAAGAAGTTTAGCCTTATTCAGACATGATCTCGCCTCTGCAACTCTATCTCTATCTATAACTTGTTCTACCATCTTTCCGGTGACTTTCCCACTTTTCAACAGAAGCTTTGCTTGTTGAGGAGCAGTTGTTTGTTTTGTTCAGATATATACATTCACATAAAAACTATTGATATTTACGGTACCACGTGTTCACTTAAAAAATTAAAATTAAAATTAAAATTAAAATTAAAATTAAAATTAAAATTAAAATTAAAATTAAAATTAAAATTAAAATTAAAATTAAAATTAAAATTAAAATTAAAATTAAAATTAAAATTAAAATTAAAATTAAAATTAAAATTAAAATTAAAATTAAAATTAAAATTAAAATTAAAATTAAAATTAAAATTAAAATTAAAATTAAAATTAAAATTAAAATTAAAATTAAAATTAAAATTAAAATTAAAATTAAAATTAAAATTAAAATTAAAATTAAAATTAAAATTAAAATTAAAATTAAAATTAAAATTAAAATTAAAATTAAAATTAAAATTAAAATTAAAATTAAAATTAAAATTAAAATTAAAATTAAAATTAAAATTAAAATTAAAATTAAAATTAAAATTAAAATTAAAATTAAAATTAAAATTAAAATTAAAATTAAAATTAAAATTAAAATTAAAATTAAAATTAAAATTAAAATTAAAATTAAAATTAAAATTAAAATTAAAATTAAAATTAAAATTAAAATTAAAATTAAAATTAAAATTAAAATTAAAATTAAAATTAAAATTAAAATTAAAATTAAAATTAAAATTAAAATTAAAATTAAAATTAAAATTAAAATTAAAATTAAAATTAAAATTAAAATTAAAATTAAAATTAAAATTAAAATTAAAATTAAAATTAAAATTAAAATTAAAATTAAAATTAAAATTAAAATTAAAATTAAAATTAAAATTAAAATTAAAATTAAAATTAAAATTAAAATTAAAATTAAAATTAAAATTAAAATTAAAATTAAAATTAAAATTAAAATTAAAATTAAAATTAAAATTAAAATTAAAATTAAAATTAAAATTAAAATTAAAATTAAAATTAAAATTAAAATTAAAATTAAAATTAAAATTAAAATTAAAATTAAAATTAAAATTAAAATTAAAATTAAAATTAAAATTAAAATTAAAATTAAAATTAAAATTAAAATTAAAATTAAAATTAAAATTAAAATTAAAATTAAAATTAAAATTAAAATTAAAATTAAAATTAAAATTAAAATTAAAATTAAAATTAAAATTAAAATTAAAATTAAAATTAAAATTAAAATTAAAATTAAAATTAAAATTAAAATTAAAATTAAAATTAAAATTAAAATTAAAATTAAAATTAAAATTAAAATTAAAATTAAAATTAAAATTAAAATTAAAATTAAAATTAAAATTAAAATTAAAATTAAAATTAAAATTAAAATTAAAATTAAAATTAAAATTAAAATTAAAATTAAAATTAAAATTAAAATTAAAATTAAAATTAAAATTAAAATTAAAATTAAAATTAAAATTAAAATTAAAATTAAAATTAAAATTAAAATTAAAATTAAAATTAAAATTAAAATTAAAATTAAAATTAAAATTAAAATTAAAATTAAAATTAAAATTAAAATTAAAATTAAAATTAAAATTAAAATTAAAATTAAAATTAAAATTAAAATTAAAATTAAAATTAAAATTAAAATTAAAATTAAAATTAAAATTAAAATTAAAATTAAAATTAAAATTAAAATTAAAATTAAAATTAAAATTAAAATTAAAATTAAAATTAAAATTAAAATTAAAATTAAAATTAAATTTTCAAATGGCGGATCAAAATGGCCGATCTCTTATTTTAGTTCTTTCTCTATCAGGTATTACCACGCAAATGCGTACACTTGAAACCACGTCGAAATCCACCCAAGATTTCCGGAGATATAACGATTTAAAATTTTTCAAAATGGCGACCTGATCTAAAAACAGTAATAACTTCTATAGTTTTTGTCCTAGAAACATGCGGTTTTGAACCTCACACTGCACACTTTTTCTAAAGTCTATTTCTATCACTTTCCAGTTTTACTTCACGTCTCTATGTAGAGTTCTTATTTCACCTTAACTAAATTCTCCTTGGTGGTCCAATAGTATAGTCCAAAACCGCAACTCGCTCCGACTTATAGAACTAAAGTTATATAACTTTAAAAATTTTCAAAATGGCCGCCAATTTGAACGTTATGGTTCTAATTTCTTTATTTTTTAACCGATTTAAACCGTCTTTGGACTCATTTGAAAGGTCTTGATGTCAATATTACGAATTTTTCAAAATCTTTCCACTTAGTGCCCCCTTTACGCTTAATTTTGTAAAAAACCTATTTAATTTTACAAAAATAGTCACACTATCCAAACTTTTCGTTTTAAAAATCTACAAAAATTTATGTCTACTTCTTATGGTTTGTTTTGTTCAGATATATACATTCACATAAAAAACTATTGATATTTACGGTACCACGTGTTCACTTAAAAAATTAAAAAATCTCTAACTTACGTTCTATTCATCTAAAAAATCTAATATTTTACAGGATTATAGTAAGGACTAATTACGATAATAACATATAATAAAAAGTATGTGTTATCGATTTAAATTTAACCTATAAATTTTTAAAATTAACAAAATATTTAAAATCTGTATCTCCTAAACCACTTAACTTATTAATGTTCTGTAAACTGTGTATGGCTCCTGTCTGTTTAGCTACTGGCGCAGCCTTCTGCACAGCTGCACGATTCTGATCTTGGAGCACGTGGCCACGTGGTACTTGTTTTTTGGTTTTTCTCAGGCGTTTTACACCGGAAAAATAAAGTCTATACACACAACTGTAGGTCTCGTGAATACCTTTAAAACCACATAATAAAAATATGGGTTAAAGGTCACATCCTCACAGCGTATCACTT
>JAGSMR010000147.1:427500-432502 GCA_029286605.1 Sericinus montela
GGCCAGGCTGAACAGGCCAGGCCAGGTCAGCCAGGCCAGGCTTCAGGCCAGGCCAGGCTTCAGGCCAGGCCAGGCTGAACAGGCCAGGCCAGTCAGCCAGGCCAGGCTGAACAGGCCAGGCCAGGCTGAAACAGGCCAGGCCAGGCTTCAGGCCAGGCCAGTCAGGCCAGGCCAGGCTTCAGGCCAGGCCAGTCAGCCAGGCCAGGTCAGCCAGGCCAGGCCAGCTCAGCCAGGCCAGGCTTCAGGCCAGGCCAGCTCAGCCAGGCCAGGCTCAGGCCAGCCAGCCAGGCCAGGCTGAACAGGCCAGGCCAGGCTTCAGGCCAGGCCAGCTCAGCCAGGCCAGGCTTCAGGCCAGGCCAGTGGCCATTAGGTTTTTTTTTTTTTTTTTTTTTTTTTTTTTTTTTTTTTTTTTTTTTTTTTTTTTTTTTTTTTTTTTTTTTTTTTTTTTTTTTTTTTTTTTTTTTTTTTTTTTTTTTTTTTTTTTTTTTTTTTTTTTTTTTTTTTTTTTTTTTTTTTTTTTTTTTTTTTTTTTTTTTTTTTTTTTTTTTTTTTTTTTTTTTTTTTTTTTTTTTTTTTTTTTTTTTTTTTTTTTTTTTTTTTTTTTTTTTTTTTTTTTTTTTTTTTTTTTTTTTTTTTTTTTTTTTTTTTTTTTTTTTTTTTTTTTTTTTTTTTTTTTTTTTTTTTTTTTTTTTTTTTTTTTTTTTTTTTTTTTTTTTTTTTTTTTTTTTTTTTTTTTTTTTTTTTTTTTTTTTTTTTTTTTTTTTTTTTTTTTTTTTTTTTTTTTTTTTTTTTTTTTTTTTTTTTTTTTTTTTTTTTTTTTTTTTTTTTTTTTTTTTTTTTTTTTTTTTTTTTTTTTTTTTTTTTTTTTTTTTTTTTTTTTTTTTTTTTTTTTTTTTTTTTTTTTTTTTTTTTTTTTTTTTTTTTTTTTTTTTTTTTTTTTTTTTTTTTTTTTTTTTTTTTTTTTTTTTTTTTTTTTTTTTTTTTTTTTTTTTTTTTTTTTTTTTTTTTTTTTTTTTTTTTTTTTTTTTTTTTTTTTTTTTTTTTTTTTTTTTTTTTTTTTTTTTTTTTTTTTTTTTTTTTTTTTTTTTTTTTTTTTTTTTTTTTTTTTTTTTTTTTTTTTTTTTTTTTTTTTTTTTTTTTTTTTTTTTTTTTTTTTTTTTTTTTTTTTTTTTTTTTTTTTTTTTTTTTTTTTTTTTTTTTTTTTTTTTTTTTTTTTTTTTTTTTTTTTTTTTTTTTTTTTTTTTTTTTTTTTTTTTTTTTTTTTTTTTTTTTTTTTTTTTTTTTTTTTTTTTTTTTTTTTTTTTTTTTTTTTTTTTTTTTTTTTTTTTTTTTTTTTTTTTTTTTTTTTTTTTTTTTTTTTTTTTTTTTTTTTTTTTTTTTTTTTTTTTTTTTTTTTTTTTTTTTTTTTTTTTTTTTTTTTTTTTTTTTTTTTTTTTTTTTTTTTTTTTTTTTTTTTTTTTTTTTTTTTTTTTTTTTTTTTTTTTTTTTTTTTTTTTTTTTTTTTTTTTTTTTTTTTTTTTTTTTTTTTTTTTTTTTTTTTTTTTTTTTTTTTTTTTTTTTTTTTTTTTTTTTTTTTTTTTTTTTTTTTTTTTTTTTTTTTTTTTTTTTTTTTTTTTTTTTTTTTTTTTTTTTTTTTTTTTTTTTTTTTTTTTTTTTTTTTTTTTTTTTTTTTTTTTTTTTTTTTTTTTTTTTTTTTTTTTTTTTTTTTTTTTTTTTTTTTTTTTTTTTTTTTTTTTTTTTTTTTTTTTTTTTTTTTTTTTTTTTTTTTTTTTTTTTTTTTTTTTTTTTTTTTTTTTTTTTTTTTTTTTTTTTTTTTTTTTTTTTTTTTTTTTTTTTTTTTTTTTTTTTTTTTTTTTTTTTTTTTTTTTTTTTTTTTTTTTTTTTTTTTTTTTTTTTTTTTTTTTTTTTTTTTTTTTTTTTTTTTTTTTTTTTTTTTTTTTTTTTTTTTTTTTTTTTTTTTTTTTTTTTTTTTTTTTTTTTTTTTTTTTTTTTTTTTTTTTTTTTTTTTTTTTTTTTTTTTTTTTTTTTTTTTTTTTTTTTTTTTTTTTTTTTTTTTTTTTTTTTTTTTTTTTTTTTTTTTTTTTTTTTTTTTTTTTTTTTTTTTTTTTTTTTTTTTTTTTTTTTTTTTTTTTTTTTTTTTTTTTTTTTTTTTTTTTTTTTTTTTTTTTTTTTTTTTTTTTTTTTTTTTTTTTTTTTTTTTTTTTTTTTTTTTTTTTTTTTTTTTTTTTTTTTTTTTTTTTTTTTTTTTTTTTTTTTTTTTTTTTTTTTTTTTTTTTTTTTTTTTTTTTTTTTTTTTTTTTTTTTTTTTTTTTTTTTTTTATTAGAGTCCCGATTTCTGAATAAGCTCCAGAGCTGATCTTGAGTCACTTCAAATACGTTGGTTACAGTGACAATTGTGTTCCAGTACTATCTTTGTTGCCTGGAAGATAGCGTACATTTCAGTTTGAAAAACGGTGCAGAACGGTTCGAGTTTTGAATTTCTGGTTTTTATCTCAGCATCATTATAGCTTCCTAACACGATAATGCTGTCTGACTTTCAGCCCTCAATTCTGCTGTCCGTGTAGATCTGCATCTTATTATGTTAGCTCTTCTAGTTCCAGTCGCTGTGTCTTCCAGGCATTCAAACTTATTTCAAATTTCCCGGGCGGATGAGGTGACTTCAGAAAAACATACTTTTTCTCTAACTCCTAAAACCAAATCTCCTCCTCCCTGGGGGTTTACCTCTCTCTTCGCTTCATAAAGACAGGCTGCTTCCTTGAGCCGAAGATCAAGAGGAAGCAGTCCTGCCAGACAAGAGCAGTATTTAGAGATTGTTCGAAGTGTTTTGTATATTTTTGCGCAAACCCCTGGATCACATTTAGTTGCTTCTGATGCTTATCTTTTCCGCCGCTTTGGCCCATCCACTTGCCAGTGTATAAGGATAATTGGTTCTATTACTGCCTCATATATCGTCCTGATAACCCTCCGGATTCAGTCCCTATTCAAGTTTAGCTGCATGCAAGTTGTTTGTAGATATTAGCTGCTTTCCGACACACCCATTTGCGTGCACAAGTTTTTGGAAGGTCAGCTTTTGATCAATTATCAATCCAAGTATTTTAACATCTTTCTACCAGCTTTTATGTCGGTTCCTCCCATGCAAGTGCGGAATATCGTATTTAAGTTTTTGGTGATGATCATGGCGTGTGTCTTCTGTGGCGCGAACTTGCTTACTTTTCAGTCCCCAATGGAAATGTACATAATTAAGAGCTGCATTGCTTTCCTTGTATGATTGAGGTTACTTTTCCAGAAAATATCAAGACGATATCGTCGGCAAAAGCTTGGCAGTACACACCCAACTTCTCCAAAACCATCCAACAGCGGTCCAGTAAAAGATTCCACATAACTCTCCGACAGAACCCTGCACAGCTCCTTCGTCATTATTTTTGTGTGTAAGTAGCACCCGCGTATCCCACACAGACCCTATCTTCTAAATAACTTTTACCAACTTTGCAGGTTTTGCGGGCTGCGTTTTCCGACAGCCTGCAGATTTTTATTGTACATTATCCAAGTAATATTGTAAAAAGCCAAGTTTGTATTAAGGCGTTGTTATAAAAATTCCGCCCAGACGGCTGCAGTCTCCCTACCTGGTCTGGCCGTTTGTGTGCCTTCGTTGTTTCCGATTTCATAACACAAGTGCTTAAGCTGCTTACTTTCGAATCAGAGGAACATATGTTGTCACTATGTATGTATGGATTTATTTATTTATTTATTTATTTATTTATTTATTTATTTATTTATTTATTTATTTATTTATTTATTTATTTATTTATTTATTTATTTATTTATTTATTTATTTATTTATTTATTTATTTATTTATTTATTTATTTATTTATTTATTTATTTATTTATTTATTTATTTATTTATTTATTTATTTATTTATTTATTTATTTATTTATTTATTTATTTATTTATTTATTTATTTATTTATTTATTTATTTATTTATTTATTTATTTATTTATTTATTTATTTATTTATTTATTTATTTATTTATTTATTTATTTATTTATTTATTTATTTATTTATTTATTTATTTATTTATTTATTTATTTATTTATTTATTTATTTATTTATTTATTTATTTATTTATTTATTTATTTATTTATTTATTTATTTATTTATTTATTTATTTATTTATTTATTTATTTATTTATTTATTTATTTATTTATTTATTTATTTATTTATTTATTTATTTATTTATTTATTTATTTATTTATTTATTTGCATTATCCAAGTAATATTGTAAAAAGCCGAAGTTTGTATTAAGGCGTTGTTATAAAAATTCCGCCCAGACGGCTACAGTCTCCCTACCTGGTCTGGCCGTTTTGTGTGCCTTCGTTGTTTCCGATTTCATAACACAAGTGCTTAAGCTGCTTACTTTCGAATCAGAGGAACATATGTTGTCACTATGTATGTATGGATTTATTTATTTAATTTACCCTGGCTAACCTGTCAGCTATGGGATGAGGAAGGGAGCATGAAGATATTTATTTATTTATTATTATTTACTAACTTCTCTGTTTACATGATTTTTTACTGATACGCAATTTTTATTGATTTTAAAGCACGTAATTTATACGGCAGAGGTCAAGGGTTCGAATCCCGCTCGTGTCATGAAATTTTAAAAACATTTTTTCTCTTTAATTTAATAACGTAAGGTTCAGCATAATCCATATGCTATAAAATCAATAAAATTAGCGTAACGTATATACGTAATATTGTAAAAAGCCGAAGTTTGTATTAAGGCGTTGTTATAAAAATTCCGCCCAGACGGCTACAGTCTCCCTACCTGGTCTGGCCGTTTTGTGTGCCTTCGTTGTTTCCGATTTCATAACACAAGTGCTTAAGCTGCTTACTTTCGAATCAGAGGAACATATGTTGTCACTATGTATGTATGGATTTATTTATTTAATTTACCCTGGCTAACCTGTCAGCTATGGGATGAGGAAGGGAGCATGAAGA